>JARQOD010000003.1:359572918-359797119 GCA_033576555.1 Oophaga sylvatica | reverse complement strand
ATGGCAAAGGAGAAGACAGAAGTGGTAATAAACTGCTTCTGTCTTCAGTATCAGGCTGTCGATAGCTGGCCACCCAACTGTTCTTGCTAGATTGCATGAGCGTTAAAGTGGGTGGTAGGCAGTTGGAAAAGGGTTAAGGATGAAGGGTTATTTGGAAATTGTCTGGAAAGCTGTGTGTAGTGTTGTGTATATGCTTCTTTACAATATTTGACAAATTAATACACATCGTATAAATTCCTACAGTAACTTGTTCCATTTAATTGTTTTCTGACCTTTAGATTCCTCGATGAAATCATTCTCACTTATTTCTACACAGCAATTATGACTCTCAGGCCGGGCAGAATACAGTCCTCAATAATAGAAAGGATATTCCTGGGAAGTAATACATACCAGGCAGATTCTAATACAGAATTACATTTAGTAGATAGATGGATATAATGTTGACATTCTACAATGATACTACGAGATTTTAAAGCTCCGGTAATATCACTTCATTAAAGCTCAACCTTGGAACCTCTGAAATGTTACATTAGTGAATTTCAATTTACTAATCTATGTATCAATTACACGGATCTCTCCTTTTTAATGTCTGGGGGCAAATCAGGTAATGGTGGGAAATCTAATTTCTCTCCACAGCCTGGTGGGCACACTTGGAAGGATACAATCATTTACAGCAGACTACATTCTGCTTAGGGCTCCTTCACAATTTTTTTTTTCATTTTTGGGCATTTTTACAATTGTTATAGCAAAGCCTATGGGAAAACAATAATCAGAGCATGTGTGTTTTAAAAAAAAGCCTAAAACATTCTAAACTTATTTAAAAATTGTAGTTGTGCCAATTTTTAAGACAAAAAACTTGTTTCCTTCGCTTTCCAGAAACAAGGATTTTAAGGCATTTTGTGACCGTTTTGGAGAATTTTGCATGTCTCTTATCATATGATATTGGAGGCATGGTTTGAGCAGCGCGAGTTTCTCCCGACAGATTTATGATTTGCTCTACTTTTTCCCCAGTTACACATAGAAACTGCTGCAGGCACTCGGACTGGTGCGTGCGGCTGCATGTATTTCTATGCAGCCGCAAGCTCTGGTCCGAGTGCCGGGTGTTCATGCGAGAGACTTGCACGAGAATCGTGCGAGTTTCTCACATGTGTGACCCCGGCCTTAAACTAACATCTGTCTGCAAAAAGAAAAAAAAATGTCAACCAATGGGTTGTCTAGTCGAACACTAGAGGTGAGCGAACCCGAACTTAAAAGTTCAGGATTCGTACCGGATAGCTAGTGTACAGTGCTAAAGGCTGAACTTCTCTCAGAAGTCCGTTGCAACGTTTGGAGTTCTGGGGAAGTCCTTTGCAGCGAGAGAGCAAGCGATTGATTTTTTTTCCCGTCAAATTTCGGGTTTCCATTGTTTTCAATGAGGAACCCAAACTTCCACGGGTCCGCTCATCCCTAGTTATCACTTATCCACAGGATATTTGGTAACTTGCTGATTGTTGGGGGTCTGATATCTAGGACCACCATTGATTGGATTGAATGGCATAATGGGAATTTTTTACCCCCAACAGGAAACTTTTATCCCCGTTAAAAAAAGGAGTGGAAAATTGAATGATCAACTGCTGCTCAATTCATTCCCTATGAAGCTGCTGGGAAAAAAGTGAGCGAACCGCTCCGCAGAAGCATAGGGAGTAAATGGGCACTACTGCTCCATTCTAACATGGGTAAAAGTGTCCATTTTGCCAAATAGTGCAGATAGATGTTAACTTGTTTTTGCCCAACAACCCCTTTATGTATGCCAAAACTGAAAAATACTGTGTGTGAATCCTGCTAATCAGTGCCCCCATAACCCATGCAAAACTTGCTACTGTGCAACTACAACTCCCAGCATGTTGCAGTTTTTTAACAGTTGGAAAGCCAGGGGTTAGGAGCCACTTAATGGAGTGAATGAATGAGTTGATAAAATATAATGCCACTGCTCCCTAAGGTAGATAAGGTCGTCCACTTTGGAAGCCCTTTTTGCTAGAAAGGTCCCAATATGCTGATTGCAGGATGGGCGAATCTTGTAACAAGTGTGTATTTTTCCTGCAGCGTCACCACAGGGGACATGAAGCAAGGCATTCTATAAGTGAGGCATTCCAGCTAATCAATGAGGATCCAGGATGGAGGTCGTCCTCTATTAACGCAGAATTCCATAACGGGTATTTGAATGGGATTTTCCAATAAAGACATTCATTTATAGAATTGTAACATATTAAGCACAAAAGTCACATATCTAATGAAAGTATTGGTAAACCTTACCTGGAGGCCGATGTATAGTAAGCACCTGCTGGATCACTGGCTGCTTGTGTCACCTTTCTCGTCCGGGCAGACACTGTTTTGACAAAGCAAGAGAACCTATATATAACCTGACTGTACATATCCAGGCAGGCAGGTCACCTAGCCGCGGACCACACCTAAGTGAGCGCTTTACACCCCTTGGTGAATAATGAAGTCATCTGTGCTGCTGACTCACCGTAACCTGACAGCGAGCAGTCAGTGCTTATCAGCAGGTGCAGAAAGATAGATGCTCCATAAAACAAGGGAAACTGCGATACGGTCAGGAGTCGGTCCGCGATCAGCATTCCTGGCTGTCACTGCCGCATTCAGGCCTATGACTGTATTGTCCAGCCTCGTTCACACATATAGACTTTCTTTCGTTTTACTTCCTATGATGATGCACAAGAAATATGTTAACGACATGGACTCACATTAACGTTGCATCAAAATTCGACAGAGCCGTACCTTTTTTTTGTGCAAATACATTTATATAAATGTAGGTAATTTCCAGAGGTGAACATACGATTGGCGCAACTAAAAGGTGAAGGAGACCACTTCTACCTCCAAAGCAGCTTCTGCCTCAGACACATAAGAGGGGGCTTTATGATGAGCTCTTGGACTTCCGAGGGCCCCATATACTGTCCTAGCATAGAGGCCCTCTTCTGTCTATGTTCTGTGTCCACCCCTGGTACTTTTCCATTATCTCTAACAGGGGTGGACTTAGACAGAAGAAGGCCATGTGCAAGAACAGTTTATAATAATGCACCTTTGGAGGTGGAATGGGCCCCTTTATCTCTTCTGCCCCTGTATGGCTGCACAGGTTGCACCAATGGTATGTCTGCCTTTGATCTTTGGTTGCATCCCTCCGGAGCTGCACTTCACCACATCTCCTGTCCTTGGCACTCTTCACTGGTCACTCAGCCACATCTTCAGTCCTGAGTAGGGTTGAGCATTCCGATACCGAAACCCGGTTCCGATACCTGAAATCCAATGTAAGTCTATGGGAACAAAATATCGGAATTAAAAATATTCCGATATTTTGTTCCCATAGACTTACATTGGATTTCAGGTATCGGAACCGGGTTTCGGTATCGGAATGCTCAACCCTAGTCCTGAGTTTTGCTTCTCCAGGAACTCCCAATGTCAGTCGCTAGTCCATCATCCGCTCTCCAGGTTGAGTAATCCACATTTCTATCGTTTTGTTGCCTCTGCAGTCCTTGGCACTGCATCTCCAGTCGTCAGCACTCCTTATGAGCTGCATTGCTCTGGACGCCAGTCAGTCTGCCGCACCGCCAGTCTGCGCCACTCTTGTCATCTGGATCTCCAGTCCTGGTACCTTACCGGTAGCAGAAAGGTTGTTTTCTATTTCTGTTATACAGTGTGAAGACGACTGGCAGCCGCATAATGGAAAAGTACCCCGATTTAGTATTGATTTTACTAGAAAATAAGAGAAGTTGATTCTCATTAGACGCTTTTTAAAAGTGTCCAGAAAAGTGAGACGCAGATTTGCCAGGTCAAAAACTGTTACAGATTTATTATTTATGGGGCAAATTAGTAGACAAACTTAATTTTGACATAAGGGTCTAGATAGCCAAATTTCACTGTCCGTATATGGACCACAATGCCCTGAATGACCAAAGATCTCCTATATACAACCCATATATATGAGGCTGTACGTTCATTTTGGGAGACCTGCGGTCAGTACGGATATTATTGTACAGTCATGGCCATAAGTTTTGAGAATGACACAAATATTATATTTTCACATGATCTGCTGCCCTCTGGTTTTTATGTGTGTTTGACAGATGTTTTTATCACAGACAGAAATATAATTGCAAACATATGAGTAACAAAAGCTTATATTGACAGTTAGAATGAGTTAATGCAGCAAGTCAATATTTGCAGTGTTGACCCTTCTTCTTCAGGACCTCTGCAATTCTCCCTGGCATGCTCTCAATCAACTTCTGGACCAAATCCTGACTGATAGCAGTCCATTCTTTGCACAATCAATGCTTTCATTTTGTCAGAATTTTTAGTTTTTTGTTTGTCCACCCGTCTCTTGATGATTGACCACAAGTTCTCAATGGGATTAAGATCTGGGGAGTTTCCAAGCCATGGACCCAAAATCTCTATGTTTTGTTCCCTGAGCCATTTAGTTATCACCTTTGCTTTATGGCAAGGTGCTCCATCATGCTGGAAAAGGCATTGTTGATCGCCAAACTGCTCTTGAAGGGTTGGGAGAAGTTGCTCTTGGAGGACATTCTGGTACCATTCTTTATTCATGGCTGTGTTTTTAGGCAAGACTGTGAGAGAGCCGATTCCCTTGGCTGAGAAGCAACCCCACACATGAATGGTTTCAGGATGCCTAACAGTTGGCATGAGACAAGACTGGTGGTAGCGCTCACCTTGTCTTCTCCGAATGAGGCGTTTTCCTGATGTCCCAAACAATCGAAAAGGGGATTCATCAGGGAAAATAACTTTACCCCAGTCCTCAGCAGTCCACTGCCTGTACCTTTTGCAGAATATCAGTCGCTCCATAATGTTTTTTCTGGAGAGAAGTGGCTTCTTTGCTGCCCTCCTTGAGACCAGGCCTTGCTCCAATAGTCTCCGCCTCACAGTGCGTGCAGATGCACTCACACCTGCCTGCTGCCATTCCTGAGCAAGCTCTGCACTGCTGGTAGCCTGATCCCGCAGCTGACACACTTTTAAGAGACGGTCCTGGCTCTTGCTGGTCTTTCTTGGGCGCCCTGGAGCCTTTTTGGCAACAATGGAACCTCTCTCCTTGAAGTTCTTGATGATGCGATAGATTGTTGACTGAGGTGCAATCTTTCTAGCTGCGATACTCTTCTCTGTTAGGCCATTTTTGTGCATTGCAATGATGACTGCACGTGTTTCTTTAGAGATAACCACGGTTAACAGAAGAGAAACAATGATGCCAAGCACCAGCCTCCTTTTAAAGTGTCCAGTGGTGTCATTCTTACTTAATCATGACAGATTGATCTCCAGCCATGTCCTCATCAACACCCACACCTGTGTTAATGGAGCAATCACTGAAAAGAGGTTAGCTGGTCCTTTTAAGGCAGGGCTGCAATGATGTTGAAATGTGTTTTGGGGGATAAATTTCATTTTCTAGCCAAATATTGACTTTGCAAGTAATTGCTGTTAAGCTGATCTCTCTTTATAACATTCTGGAGTATATGCAAATTGCCATTAGAAAAAGTGAAGCAGTAGACTTTGTAAAAATTAATATTTGTGTCATTCTCAAAACTTTTGGCCATGACTGTATATGAACTGTGCCATCTGAACCCAACTTAAATCCATACAAGATGCTCCAATGGTAACCTTCATATCCCCGGACTAATTTTGCCCTGTCTAATTAGACTGCATTAGTAGATTTGGGCCATTGTTTCCATCAGACTATTCTCATATATTGGTTTTGCCATTTTTTTTTTTTATATCCGACATAAATAACAGGCGCTTATTCCAAATCAGCCTTTCCCAAAATTGAACAAGTCAGGTAATTATAAATCCTGATTTATAGCTGTTAATTATATTCAGCCTGATTTTAGATGTTCCTTGAAAAAAAATGGGGTGTTAGCCACTAATTACACCATTATTGCTCCTGTAGAAGTGATCACTCCATAGAAGTTAACACTCACATTATTGGAGTCAAGAATGAATGCAGATTTGGCTTCCAGGTGTCTTAGGAAGGTGGTTACTATTGGTAACTACTAATGTTATGGACATTAAATGACCCAAAGACCAGAACAGGTGAAGCCATATTGATGGAAGTTTACGGTCCTTTTTGCTGGTGGGCACAGCACACATACTTAAAGAGAATCTGTCAGCAGGTTTTTGCTATGTAATCTGAGACCACCATGATGTAGTAGCAGAGACCCCAGTTCCAGCGATGTGTCACTTACTAGGCTTTGTTTTTCTGTTTCATTGAAATCGGTGGCTTATTAGCAGGAGATTATCACTAAAGGACTAGGTGTTCCTTGCCTCCTGGTCCAACCACATCCCCACCACTGATTAGCTGCTAATAAGTGATGTGGGCGGACTTATACTCCGCTCAGCATTCCGACTTCCGCTAGATCTGCAGCAAAGAAAACTATGATTTTATCACAACTGCTGATCCCAATAAACTACTTCTACACACTCCCCAACCTCACCCAAGCATTTATATGTTTTCAATACAGCGAGCAGAGAAAGCTGCAACCAGACTGATCTGATGGCGACTTGCTTCCCAGGGAACGTGAGGGTTGACTCTTTCATTTCACGACAGGGGATTATGTCGGGGAGGTGTTGGGAGGCCGCCATTAGATGTTCGCCAATCCAATATCGTCTGTATTGGACTATTTTAATCTAATGTGTATGGGGAAGGGAGGGGGTCTTAAGGGCTCACGTACAGTGCCTTGCGAAAGTATTCGGCCCCCTGGAACTTTTCAACCTTTTCCCACATATCATGCTTTAAACATAAAGATACCAAATGTTAATTTTTGGTGAAGGATTAACAACAAGTGGGACACAATTGTGAAGTTGAATGAAATTTATTGGTTATTTAAAATTTTTGTGGAAATGCAAAAACTGAAAAGTGGAGCGTGCAATATTATTCGGCCCCTTTACTTTCAGTGCAGCAAACTCACTCCAGAAGTTCATTGTGGATCTCTGAATGATCCAATGTTGTCCTAAATGACTAATGATGATAAATATAATCCACCTGTGTGTAATCAAGTCTCCGTATAAATGCACCTACTCTGTGATAGTCTCAGGGTCCTGTTTGAAGCACAGAGAGCATCATGAAGACCAGGGAACACAACAGGCAGGTCCGTGATACTGTTGTGGAGAAGTTTAAAGCCGGATTTGGATACAAAATGATTTTCAAAACTTTAAACATCCCAAGGAGCACTGTGCAAGCGATCATATTGAAATGGAAGGAGTATCATACTACTACAAATCTACCAAGACCCGGTCATCCCTCTAAACTTTTATCTCAAACAAGGAGAAGACTGATCAGAGATGCAGCCAAGAGGCCCATGATCACTCTGGATGAACTGCAGAGATCGACAGCTGAGGTGGGACAGTATGTCCATAGGACAACAATCAGTCGTACACTGCACAAATCTGGCCTTTATGGAAGAGTGGCACGAAGAAAGCCATTTCTCAAAGATATCCATAAAAAGTGTTGTTTAAAGTTTGCAACAAGCCACCTGGGAGACACACCAAACATGTGGAAGAAGGTGCTCTGGTCAGATGAAACCAAAATTGAACTTTTTGGCAACAATGCCAAATGATATGTTTGGCGTAAAGGCAACACGGCTCATCACCCTGAACACACCATCCCCACTGTCAAACATGGTGGTGGCAGCATCATGGTTTGGGCCTGCTTTTCTTCAGCAGGGACAGGGAAGCTGGTTCAAATTGATAGGAAGATGGATGGAGCCAAATACAGGACCATTCTTGAAAAAAACCTGTTGGAGTCTGCAATAGACCTGAGACTGGGAAGAGATTTGTCTTCCAACAAGACAATGATCCCAAACATAAAACAAAATCTACAATGGAATGGTTCACAAATAAACGTATCCAGGTGTTAGAATGGCCAAGTCAAAGTCCAGACCTGAATCCAATCGAGAATCCGTGGAAAGAGCTGAAACTGCTGTTCACAAACGATCTTCATCCAACCTCACTGAGCTCGAGCCGTTTGCCAAGGAAGAATTGGCAAGAATTTCAGTCTCTCAATGTACAAAACTGATAGAGACTTACCCCAAGCGACTTGCAGCTGTAATTGCAGCAAAAGGTGACGCAACAAAGTATTAAGTTAAAGGGGCTGAATAATTTTGCACGCCCCACTTTTCAGTTTTTGTATTTCCACAAAAATTTAAAAAAAACAATAAATTTTGTTCAACTTCACAATTGTGTTCCACTTGTTGATTCGTCACCAAAAATTAACATTTGGTATCTTTATGTTTGAAGCATGATATGTGGGAAAAGGTTGAAAAGTTCCAGGGGGCCGAATACTTTTGCAAGGCACTGTAAATAAATATATTATGGCTTCATACAACCTCTAAGTTCTACAGCACATATGAAGTCGAAGTCCTTCTTGTAGTTCTGTAGCCTTAAATATCAGCCATGCTGTGTTACAGAAGTGTTCTTGCCTAGAAGCAATGCCTTTAGGGGGGACTAACTATATAGTCTGATCCTGAATACAGGCACCATATGATGTACATGGATGACCTCCAGCACCTGACTACACACTGGCACATGCCCGAGGCCGATCTGTACCAGCTAGATAGGATGCAGTGCCCGATCAGGAGAGAAATGAGAACGCTCACTACTGACTGATTAGACTGCTGCAATTGGTTGATGCCTTGGTTATATCGGGATATCAATGACTGATCTCCGGATCACGGCCAATGATAATTCTGCTTTTATCCACCTGAACCGACGTCACATCCCGAACCATAACAATTAGGCCGGAGTCACACACAACGACAAAAAATCGGACCGTTTTAGTCGGTCGATTATCGGACCAAAATGTAATGAACAGACATAAGTCTGGCATCCGATTTTCCTGGAAAGATGCGATTTAGTCGCATCTGACCGTAGTTGTAACATCCGAATTACATCCGACTTTTCTCGCAGGCTTGCAAAATGGACATATAATGGATCCAAATGAGTAGTATGTAAATCACAAAAGAAAGAATAGATATATACACATAGAACACACATATATATATATATATTATATATATATATATGTCATTGTGACATATATATACATATATTTATAGTTCATACACTTCTACATACTGTAATAGCCGCTAATTCAATTGCCGGCTTTTGTGAAACTGTAGAACCGACATGAAATGACACATGGTTTACATACAGTTAAAAGGTATCAACCACTGAGGACTCTCAACTCTAAATATTTTTCATACAGTTAACCATGTCATATTCATGTAGTTTGATATATGGTTTTCACTAACAATTACATGAGTGTATGTGTGTGAAATTTCACACATGTAGGGGTTAATTAAAGGTGTAAATTCGTTGAAAAAAAATGCATGGGATCCCGCTGTATTTTCTCCACCAGACAGACAAAGCAAGCGAATGGGGGCAAATAATAATAGGCCAGGGAGGGTGCATTTATTTTGTGCCCCCCCTGCCTACTAACATCTGCCCCCAGACACCCCAGAAAAGGCAAATCTATAATTAGATTAGCCCTTTCTGGCACTTTGCCCATCTATTCCCATTGCCCTGTAGCGGTGGCAAATGGGTTAATAAGGGGTTAAAGCCACCTTGCAATTGAAAGGTGACTTTAAGCCAGGTTAATAATTGAGAGCTGTCAATTTTCACACACATACACTCATGTAATTGTTAGTGAAAACCATATATCAAACTACATGAAATGACATGGTTAACTGTATGTAAACCATGTGTCATTTCATGTCGGGATCTGTCATTTCTAGGGTTGAGCATTCCGATACTGCAAATATCGGGTATCGGCCGATATTGGCTGTATCGGAATTCCGATTCCGAGTACCGATATTTTCGTCATATCGGATACCGGAATCGGGATTGTCACTGTCACTGTCAGTGTCCGTCGGTCGGGTCTGTCAGGAGTCAGCGGCACTTACCCGGCAGAAGATCTCCGGCGGTCACATCCCGGACTGCTTAATGGCCGCCATCCTCTTCTCCCCGGCGGTCACATGCAGTTTCTCGCGATAACTGCAGTGACTGCTGGGTAATCGCGGCCGTAAAGCAGTCCGATGACGTCACCGCCGGGGAAGCTGGTAAGCAGCTGTGCTGTGCCGGGATGTCAGGCTCTGCCTGTCATTCCGATGTAGCAGAGTTGGATCGTCGTGGGACTGTCGTTACTATGGACTGCGTCGGACAGGTGGTATACTGTTGGTTTTTTTTTGTTTTTTTTTTACAGGAGATCGATGGCGTCGCAGGAATGAGAGAGTAATAAAAAAAATGAAAACTGTGTTGTCTCTTTTATTTCATTAAAAGACTTTTTTCTTGCTGTGTCTTTTTTTTACACATTTAAAAACTTTGGGATTAATAATGGATCGGTGTCTTATTGACGCCTCTCCATTATTAACCGGGCTTATTGTCACCGTGCAATCAACGGTGACATTAACCCCTTATTACCCCGCTTGCCACCGCTACAGGGCAAGTGGGAAGAGCCGGGTAAAGTGCCACAATTGGCACATCTTTTGATGCGCCAAATGTGGGGCTGCTGTAGCCTGGTATTATCAGGCTGTTGAGGGCCAAAATCCATGGGCCTTGACAGTCTTTTAATACCAGGCCGCAGCAGTCTGCATTTTACTTGGCTGGTTAACAAAAATAGGGGGACCCCTACGCCGTTTTTTTTTTCGAGGGGATCCCCTATTTTTGTTAACCAGCCAAGCTAAGCAGACTGCTGTGGCCTGGTATTATCAGGCTTGCAAGGTCCATGGATATTGGATCCTTACCAGCCTGAAAAACCAGGCCTCAGCGGTCTGCTTCATCTGGCTGGTTAACAAAAATAGGGGGGACCCCACGCCAATTTTTTTCGAGGGGATCCCCTATTTTTGTTAATCAGCCAAGATATGCAGACTGCTGTGGCCTGGTATTATAAGGCTGGCAAGGTCCATGGATCTTGGCTCCTTAACAGCCTGAAAATCCAGGCCTCAGCGGTCTGCTTCATCTGGCTGGTTAACAAAAATAGGGGGGACCTCACGCCAATTTTTTTCGAGGGGATCCCCTATTTTTGTTAATCAGCCAAGATATGCAGACTGCTGTGGCCTGGTATTATCAGGCTGGCAAGGTCCATGGATCTTGGCTCCTTAACAGCCTGAAAATCCAGGCCTCAGCGGTCTGCTTCATCTGGCTGGTTAACAAAAATAGGGGGGACCCCACGCCATTTTTTTTTCGAAGGGAACCCCTATTTTTGTTAATCAGTTCCCTCTGACGTCACTGATGGTGTCCCTGGCTGACCTGAAGTGAAAGTGGAAAGCAATCAATTAAGCTTTCCACTTCCTCTCCTGTCAGCCAGGAGAGGAGCTCATTCATTTGGGGGTTTACTGTGAGGCTGCAGCATTAGCTGCGGTCCCTGCAGTAAACATTAACCCTTTCTGAAGGATTACACCGTGGGACCTGACTGTGCATCGGATTGGTAAGAATAATTTTGCTTTATTATTTTATTTTTATTACAGGAAATGGTTTTAGCAGGTAAATAAAATATGGTCAAAAACTGTGTGATTATTTCATTAAACTTCTTTTTTATTAAAGTGTGTGTGTTTGATTTTTCTTTCATACAATAGGATTAATAATTGATAGTTGTCTAATTGACAGCTCTCAATTATTAACCTGGCTTAAAGTGACCTTTCAATTGCAAGGTCATTTTAACCCCTTATTAACCCATTCGCCACCGCTACAGGGCAATGGGAATAGACGGGCAAAGTGCCAGAAAGGGCAAATCTAATTAGAGATTTGCCCTTTCTGGGGTGTCTGGGGGCAGATGTTAAGTAGCCGGGGGGGCAAAAAAAAATGGTCCCTCTCTGGGCTATTATTATCTGCCCCCACTCACTGGCTTTGTCTGTCTGGTTGCGAAAATAGGGCGGGAGCCCACGCATTTTTTTTCAGCAATTTTACACCTCATATATATATATACATGTCATTGAATTTGTGACACATATATACATATTTATATTTATAGTTCATACACTTCTACATAGTATAATAGCCGCTAATTCAATTGCCGGCTTTTGTGAAAATGCAGAACCCGACATGAAATGACACTTGGTGTACATAGGGTTAACCATGTCTTTTCATGTAGTTTGATATCTGATTTGCACAAACAATTACATGAGTGTAAGTGTGCAAAATTTCACACCTGTAGGGGTTAATTAAAGGTGTAAATTCGTAGCAAAAAAGTCCGTTTTTTTTACAACGAATTTACACCTTTAATTAACCCCTACAGGTGTGAAATTTTGCACACATAGACTGATGTAATTGTTTGTGCAAATCAGATAGCAAAGGACATGAAAAGACATGGTTAACCCTATGTACACCAAGTGTCATTTCATGTCGGGTGCTTCTGTCTTTTCACAGAAGCCGGCTTTACCCGGCAATTGAATCAGAGGATATTTTACTATGTAGAAGTGTATAAACTATACATATATGTATATATATATATGTCACAATGACATGTATATTATATATATATATGTATTCTATGTGTGTATATTTAGTGTTTACAAGGAAAGAAAGAGGTTTTTTTAGTTACGATATTTTGTTCCCATAGACTTACATGGGACTTCCGTATCGGTATCGGTATCGCCGATATTTTAATGGTATCGGCGATACCATTCCGATTCCGATACTTTTGGATATCGGAAAGTATCGCTCAACTCTAGTCATTTCACAAAAGCCGGCAATTGAATTAGCGGCTATTACAGTATGTAGAAGTGTATGAACTATAAATATATGTATATATATATATATATATATATATATGTCACAATGACATGTTTGTATATATATATATATAATATAAATATATATATATATATATATATATATGTATTCTATGTGTGTATATGTATTGATTCTATTCTTTATTAAAGCTGTCAATGTGCTTTTACAGTATAGCAGGGGAGGACACCGGCGCGATTTTATCGCAAGTCACACGTGCGGTCCGTTTGTAATCCGATTTTTCAGCGCTCCCATTGACTTGCATTGGCGATAGTCGACCCACAATCGGTGACAATCGCAGCATGCTGCGATTGCACTTGGACGTTTAAAATGGACCACAAAAAATCTGATACTGGGAGCTGCTCCATAGATTAACATTGGTCCGACTGCAATGCGATATTTCATCGCATTGCAGTCGTCCGATTTTGTCGCCAGTGTGACACCGGCCTTAACGTAATAGTTTGAACGTGCGAGCTGCCTGGAGCTTTACAATATCTCATTAGGTGTAAAGAGCATTCTGGCCGTAATGATATATGTAAAATAGCAATCACTAATTGATTCATGCTCCACGGAAATGGCCTGAAGGGCTTATGCACACAGCCATTTTGCACAAAGCTATACAAAGACAGCCATAGAAATCTATGGTGCCTTTATTGTGCCTCCTGTGCCTTCACTTTTATACAGAGGGACATGGAGATTTTTCTATATCAGTTTTGCATAAAAATATAATGTAATGCTCGTTAGGATTTAATATGTATAATGGTATCAGGAGAATATCTTACAAATCATACAATCATACAAAAGACTAGTGTGTGTTCTCAAGTTGGACCTAGACTGCTGAAACATCCTTTTTTGTGCCCTCATCTAGCACTCCTTCACCTAGCACTCCTTCACCCTTCCATTCCATTTGCACCTCTGCCAATTGGTTCATCCATCTCTCCCCTTGTTACTCCTCTTCTGCTCTCCTATGTCAATCTCTTTGTTACATATCTGTCCTAGGTATCCCGGGCTCTGCTTCCTTCATCTCAGTCCACTGCCCTCTGTTGTGATCCACGTTGGGTTTTGCAAGTTGCCTGGCGTGGATCAGTGACATCATCTCCTATGGCCTTTTAAGGCCATTGACACACACACACATCTGTGTCTTAGGACAGAGATTCAAGACTTTAGTTTGGTGTACCCCACCTTTTCTGCACACCATGCTTTAACTTGCTTCAATTATTGCTGACTTCTACTTCATTTGTCCTGCTGCTCCCACAATTCTTGAGTGTTCCACGTCCTCGCTTCCCACGCGCCATCCTGCCAGCTAAACCAACACCCAGGGTCCGTGTACCCACCAGGGGCTAAGTGGGTCCACGTCACAAGGTGAGCCTAACACTCTTCACTGCTTATCATATTCAGTTCCAAACACAAGTTTGTCCATAACTTGTCACCTCCATACGTTTCTGATGTGATCTCCCACTCTCTCCCAAAACTTAAAATCCAGTCCATAACCTATCCTATCCCTCCTTAACCAAATCTCCCATTACTTTCCCACACTAATTTCTGGCTCTCAAAATCTCCTTTTTCGCTCCCTTCTCGTCTGATCATCACAAAGGCTTCTCCAAAACTTCTCTTGTGCTTCCCACCTACAACAGCAGACTCTCTCCACCGCCTTATGAGCCACTTCCATCCTCATCTACTGTCTCCTTCCCTGGTCTTTCGTAAGCCCTCGGGAGCCATGTCCACTCACTCTACACTAGAGTTGGCACAAATTGATTCATAGGATCTGGTCCAAAGGCCAAGTCAGTGACAACTGGACAGGACCCTTCATCTCCATCCTCCTCTTTTCTTTTGATTGCCCAGGTTGGTGTGAAATCATTCCAGGCTGGCTAATCAAGAGAAGAGCTGCAGAAGCCGTTGGGTAAAAGGCGATTCTCAGGGCTCTGTCGAGCGGCCACATATTACCGACATGGCTGTTGCAATAGGTCCTGCGAAATAATTTGCACCTCCTCTGCTCTGCACCCATCTAGTTCATGTATAGTTCACTTGTTTTTTTGTCCTTTGTTATATATTATATATACTAGCTGTAGTACCCGGCTTCGCCCGGGTTAATGTACTTAACTGTGCCCTCATCAGGATAGCAACATAGAAGGACAAAGCTGTGGCTGCTACTATATATATATCCTCCCACATACAGGTGATGTGACTTACATCAGTCATTACACCAACATTGGCCAAGCATAGTAACTGAAATCCTATTACCTCACACAAGCTTTCTTATACTGACAATGTCCTCTGTTGCCTATAGTAACCAAACAGAGCTCATATTAATGACCTATGGCAAAATAGAAGCTGAGCTGTGATTGGTTGCTATAGGCAGCCTGATAAATCCCCAGCCAACAGAAAACATTCCCCTCTGGCAGTATATATTACCTCACACATACAAATAATATACAGCTCATGTGACTGACATGTGGCTTATTTCCCTATATGGTCATATTAATGTCCTGTCGCAAAATAGAAGCTGAGCTGTGATTGGTTGCTATAGGCAGCCTGATAATTCTCCAGCCAACAGAAAACATTCCCCTCTGGCAGTATATATTACCTCACACATACAAATAATATACAGCTCATGTGACTGACATCTGCTTATTTCCCTATATGGCTCATATTTAAAATGGTCTGTCGCAATAATTAAAGTAAACTGTGATTGGTTGCTATAGGCAGCCTGATAATTCTCCAGCCAACAGAAAACATTCCCCTCTGGCAGTATATATTACCTCACACATACAAATAATATACAGCTCATGTGACTGACATCTGTCTTATTTCCTATATGGCAAATTTATAACAAATTGGTCTTGTAGTTTGGCTGGTTATTAATCAGATATTTATTTTTAAAAGATAAAAATACAGACGTGTGTGTGTGTTTTTAATGCGCGCAATTTTGAACACGTGGGGTTAAAATGTCGACTCAAAACACAGCCTATGATGCTCCCGGGGTCGAGACGTGCGGGTGTGCAAAATTTCATGCCCGTAAATGCAGATTCCTATGCCGGACATACACACAAGCATTCAGCTTTCTCCCCATTATGTAGATAGGGCCAAAATTGTTTGGCGATTTGGAACGTGCGGGGGTTAAAATTTCCATTCAACACATAGCCTATGATGCTCCTGGGGTTGAGATGTGCGGGCATTTAAAATTTCATGCCCGTAAGTACAACGGTGCAGATTCCTATCCCGGGCCAAAATTATTTGCCGATTTGGAATGCGCGGGGTTAAAATTTCGACTCAAAACCTAGCCTATGACGCTCCCGGGGTCGAGACGTGTGGGTGTGCAAAATTTCATGCCCGTAAATGCAGATTCCTATGCTGGACATACACACAAGCATTCAGCTTTCTCCCCATTATGTAGATAGGGCCAAAATTGTTTGGCGATTTGGAACGCGCGGGGTTAAAATTTCCATTCAAAACATAGCTTAGGACTCTTTCGGGGTCGAGACGTGCGGGCGTGCAAAATTTCATGCCCGTAAGTGCGACGGTGCGGATTCCAATCCCGGACAAGCATACCCACATACATACACACATACATACATTCAGCTTTATATATTAGATATACACACACACACATGCATACATACACACACATATATAATGTCCATAATAAACAGCTATTTAGCACCAAAATAAATATCAATATGAAGCCAAAAAGGACAGTGCAAGTAAGCTTCATTGACTTCATTGGCTCCTTACAGGAGACTAATGAACAGAACAGTCGTCGGTCATATGGGGTAAAGTTGAGTTGCATATGTCAGAGACGTGCACAGATATAAATGGATTATATTTCATGGGAGTGTAAAGCAGAGAGGAAGAGAAAATACATAAGATTTTATTTTCACGGAAGGATAATCAGGGTCAGATTCCTCAGATGTCACATGGCGTCCCCTCCCTGGAGCTATTATCAGCCGTTTAGCTCATCGAAGAGTCACAAACACACAAGTATGAGGAAGTATTACAGTGACCTGTCACGGCGTGGGTGTGTGTATATCATCACCAGGTAACAGGGTACAGCCCAAATCGCTCAAGCCTGCAAAAACATAGCAGGTGCATGAACAAATTCAGACCTCCCTATAATGGCAGAGGACGACTGTAAGATGAGAGAGTTCATTATACAAGATAACAAGGAAAATAAATATTTCCTTAATATGAAAAGGAATATATTGTGCATGCTGAACGTAAAGTGCATTTTAGCCGTCATGTGTGACAACGAGGAATTTCTGGCCATTGCATGACTTTACATTTTTTCCCCAGTTACCCCTCTGCAAACGCTATCTGTCATTTTCCTTGTCTCTGAGCTAGTGGGTGGACACTAGCTGCTATGATGTCTCACATACACAGCAGACACAGACATGAGGGATTCCTACTCTTTTTCCTCTATGTAGAACATGCTCAGAAGCAGCAGCAGGGAGGACATTAAACAGCAGTACTGAGAAGTGTAACTGTGAATCCCATGTTGGATGGGATAAAACACTTGCTAGAAAGCAGTAGGTGCAATAAGCTGAGACCTTTTTACAGGCTGTCAAACAGGAACACTGTTCCAGCCATCTTTGCTCTTACACATGCCATGGATGGAACAAGTTGGTCATCACTGAATACACTTTAAAAAGCACTCCTATCAAAGTTTGTATCCTCTTAATATATTGCAGTTATCTTTTCATACAGCACTGTGTGCTTACAATTGCTCATTTTGCCCTTCTCCCCAGTAAAATGTTTTCTTTTCCATTAAGCCTATTGCATAAAGTGATTAAAAACAGACTAGCTGCATCCTTCTAAACTCTATGTAGAAACAAGAAGTCTCTTTTTCTGCATGAATCATCATTAGAACTACAATTCTACCTCACTGCAAAGTCCCTGGCAGGGAAAAAGAGCAGAGCAGTTGGGTCAGGAGTTGAAGAAGAGGTGGAGCTGGGCTGCCAGGGACTTAGCAGTGATATAGACTTGTACCTCTAATGATGACTCATGCAGGGGAAGAGACTTCTTGTTTCTACATAGAGCTTAGAAGGATTCATGCAGGAAAAATTGACCTCCTGTTTCTACATAAAGCTTAGTAGGATTCAGTTAGTTAGTTTTTAATCACTTAATGTCATAGACCTAATGGAAAAGAGAATAATTAATTGGGTAGAAAGACAAAATGAGCAATTGTAAGTACACAGTGCTATATAATATGATGATAGCTTCTATAATAACACAATAAAGTGTAATAAAAAAAATTAAAAAAATCTCACCCTACATAGTATGAATTTAGCTGATAGAACAAAATAGCAGTGATCTTGGGCTCTTCATGTAAGCAAAGTTTCCTGTCTGAGGTGTCCACCAAACATCCACCCATATTGCATCTGCATGGATCTGTAAAGGAGCCCAAAATCATATACGGTAATTAATGACAAAGTAGGAAAAAAAAGTTTGTTAACTTTTTTCGCTGTCGCTACATATTATGCTTATAGAAACTTTTACAAGAGAAAATTCTAATCAGTTTTCTCTTATGAGAACCAATCCTCTTATAGAGCTTTTACATAAAATCCCATTTTTATCGAAAAGGATGGTCATTTTACAGACACTTACAGACCGTAAATGGCCCCTGTACTTTCAGCAACTTAATATACTCTATCATATAATGCACATATAGAGATGGCACGTTCTGTTAATATTTTCCTCACTATGACCTAGAACTCACCTGACATTAATATGATGAATATCTCTTATGAAATTCGAAGATCACACATCGCCTTTGGCTAACAGCGGGTTCTAGGTCTTTCTTCGGTCAGTTTACTTATTGCATTAACTTTCACTTGGTGACATTCTTAACTTCATTTGCAAACTTCTTCTAACTGTACTTCATATAACAATGTTTTTTAGCACAGAATACTTAAGGCCAAGAAGTTTGCATAATGATTTTTTGTTGTAACATTTTGCCTTCGAATTTAGCATCAAAGTCTGCAACAAAGCACAGTACAATCAATACAAAAACAAAAGGAGATATAACTATACCCCATTCACATACAGCCTAAAAAAATCTGACGCAAATTTTCTAATCGTATTGCGGTTTTTAAAAATCTGTAGCTGTGGATTTTCACATCATATTTTATTCATATTTTCATGTTCCCGTCTAGGAATATTGGACAGCATGCTAAATATACTAGGTGTCCTCCAGACGCAGAGCTGGAAGCTTTTGCTTTGCCAGATTTAGCCATTTATGGATTACATATTTGGCCACTCATTTAATGGCCCAGCAACAGTTGCACTCATTTTAATGGCCCAGCAACAGTTGATCTTTGGGGTTTCTGATTATTCAATTACTTACAACATTCTCACAGCAAATTAAGGGGATCTGTAACCTCCCGAATCATTATAGACCATTGTGTGCAATAACTCACAACTACACAGTACAGCCTCAGGTTGGGGTTGAGTCCCATGAGAATCCTTAGGCTAGGCTCACAATGCATCTGTACACGTAGCCTACAGTGTATGTTGGGAGCTTTTCTAGACTTATACTGAAGCGTCACCATAGGTAACCATTCACCAGATGGAAGCCAAAGTGTGTTCTTTTGGCCTCCGGCCAGTCGGTGTGCGACTACATACTGTTTTTTTTTTTTTAATGGCAGACTGCGCCTTCCTATACAGAGGGTTACTGCAAAGAAACATATCCCATGTAGTATACTTTTCTTTACAATGGGTCCCTATGGTGGACGGATGTCTCGGCACCCATTCTGACTGTACACACTGGCAGTGGCACATACGTCCTTGGCGTATGTACCGGATAATGTGCACACAGGTAGGGTGGACCAAGCCTTAATGAGCCCATGCACATTAGACCAATGTCGGCCGAACCCGCAGATATTGACGGGTTCGGCCGACGGTTTAATGTGTATTGGGGCACTGGCTGACTGATCATCGGGGAGATGTTGATCGCTCATGTTCAATTTCGGACAGCTGATCATATTGTTCTCTCTGAGATAAGCCACCAGCTGATAGAGAACACAGAAGGGCACAGTCGAATGAGCCTTCCTGTGTATGGGAGAGCCAGCTGATATGGCTTTTGACCGAACGATCGCCGAAACATTGTTTGGAAACAGCCATCTAATGGGCATGGCCGGCTTTAGGTAGCAAAGCTCAGATGCATCAACTTCGCCTTTATGACAATAAGTTCATCACAGATTTATCCTGCTGGGACACAAAGTAATCAAATGTACTCTGAGGGTCCATAAATGCCTGGTAGATGTAGGTCCCACCATTCAGATACTAAGGTGACAGCAGCGCTTGCATGCTCACATCTACAATCCTGGCGCTGTAATCAAGACCTGCAACTATTGGACATTTTATGCTGTAAATGCATGGGATGGGTGTTTGCTATCAACTATCTTATTTTTATGGCCAGCATTAGTGGGCCGTAATTAAACGGAGTGGTGATCCTGATTTAAATCATCATTAAACTGTGACTACATGTTGACTTCAACAGCGATGTAGGTCATAGATTGTGGCATAGTGCAAGTGAATGGGGTTGTATGGTTCCAAGACAAACAAGCTGTAAAAAGATGGAATCGGTTGTTTTTTTTGCAACTTGCATTTGGTGGGTGCAATCCCATTCACTTACATTATGCTGCAATGTACCAATGACATACCCCAACCTCTGTCACCATGAAGTCCCAGCCTTAAGGCCCCGACTAATGTCGGCAAACATGATATCAATGGATTTAGATGATGGTCTAATGCAATTGTCCCCAACCTTTTTAACTTTGAGAGCCAAATGCACCTTTGAGAGAGGGTCGCGAGCCACATCCAGCTCTGACAGAGGGTCGCGAGCCACATCCAGCTCTGCGGTGCGACCATCCACTGAAAGGGTCGCGAGCCACATCCAGCTCTGACAGGGGGTCGCGAGCCACATCGAGCTCTGACAGAGGGTCATGAGCAACATCCAACTCTGAGAGAGGGTCGCGAGCCACATCCAGCTCTGAGAGAGGGTCGCGAGCCACATCCATCTCTGACAAAGTGTCACGAGCCACATTCAGCTCTGACAGAGGGTCACAAGCCACATTCACCTCTAATAGAGGGTCGCAAGCCACATCCAGCTCTGACAGGAGGTTGTGAGCCACATCCAGCTCTGACAGAGAGTTGTGAGCCACATCTAGCTCTGACAGAGGGTCACGAGCCACATCCAGCTCTGACAGAAGGTCGCAAGCCCCATTCACCCCTGAGAGAGGGTCACGAGCCCATTCACCTCTGAGAGAGGGTCGTGAGCCACATTCACCTCAGAGAGGGTCATGAGCCCCATTCACCTCTGAGAGAGGGTCGCGAGCCACATTCACCCCTGAGAGAGGGTCACGAGCCCCATTCACCTCTGAGAGAGGGTCGCAAGCAACATTCACCTCAGAGAGGGTCACGAGCCCCATTCACCTCTGAGAGAGGGTCGCGAGCCATATTCACCTCTGAGAGAGTGTTGCGAGTCACTTCCAGCTCCCACCGCCCTCACATTAGTGGCAACCAAAGCCCCCATTACCGGCATAATGATAACCAAAGCTTTTTCACAGTATACCAAGATTCAGGGGTTCCCACAACACCCCCATTCAGTATTCACTCATCAAGCGCTACCAACACACTGTCACATCCAGCTTCAAGCACCTCCTTTGACAGGTAGTATCATCCTGTCTGCAGGGTACAATACTTAAATTATCTCTAAACCACCAAGACCAGTAAATGTACATCCAGATCGGCTCTTGTATGCAGAGCTACTCACAAAATTCACCATTTTGAAATGTGCTCTTCATACCTGTTTGCTAGACACGGAGCTAATGCACCAAGCTGGCAGACAGCCGCGAGCCGCAATTCATGGGATCGCAAGCCACATGTGGCTCCCGAGCTACAGGTTGGGGACCCCTGGTCTAATGTATATAGTGGCGCCAGTCGACTGATGGTTGTGAGAGATGTTGATCGCACCGTTCTCCAAGATAAGCTGCCGGGTGAAGTGTCAGTTGGCAGCTTTCTCATAGAGAACGCAAGAGCATGTGTTGCCAGAGATGGCGGTTGGACGAACGATCAGCAGAAGCATCGTTCAGCCGACAGCCATTTAATTTGTATGGACGGCTTTAGACTACAGATATCGCAGCTGCCAACATGACAATGCACTATGTTAACAGCACGGTGCGCCACACGACCATTCTCATTCACTTTTAAATAAGAATCATGATACACAAGAAGTGATGGAGTGGTGTGCTATCACCAATAACAGGATGCAGCGGTCATGTTGGTGCCTGCTCGATGTGAAAGTGCACCCTTTCCCCCATGGTTTTAAAAGTTTGCTGCAAAAAAAAAACCAACGTTAAATTTAGACTTTTTTTGGCCAGGTTGAAAGCGGAAGCTAAAACTTTTATTTATTTTTTTCCCCGATGAATTCAAACGGTTGGAAAAGCACATTCACGCTGCGTTTATACAAAAGGTCTGTCTGAGGTTCTGTACAAAGGGTTTATGGTAAATTGCACAAGTATACAAGTATATAAATATATATATTAGAAAAAATTTATGAGTAGAAGGCCCAAACTATAGCCTGGCCCTTTTTCTCAAATTTAAGGCTAGCTGCTAAGTTCTTGTAATGAATTGTTGTTCCAGGTCATAAATAATGTAATAATTAAAAAAGAAAATAGTGAATTAATAACATTATAGTCGTCATATAGACTGTATGCTATAGCATCTTGCTACTTGGAGGTGGATGCTGGATTGCGGCTGCGATATGTAGGATGTATAGATCACCTCTTCCTTTTATATCACTGCAGGAGTGAAATGCAAGACGTCAAATGCTGCAAAACCCAGAAGGTTACAATTATAGCGCAGCGCAGGTGGAGGACATCCAAGGGCTGCTGCACCCCTTACAGTACCCAAATGTCTTCTCTAAAGTGTAACTTCCAACGACTTCTATTTGAAATCACGTGAAAGATGCCCACGTTGCAGTCTTGCAAAAAAGCTGCATTGTGGTGCATTGAGTGACCTGATGCTGATGCTGTTTAAAAGGAGGGGTCAGTGGGTAAAAATAACAGGGCCCTATACCGAGGGAGCGGATCAATGCTGCATTTCAGCACATGAGTGCGAGGAGGAGTCATTGCAGGAACAGCACAAATGCTTGCTGCAGTGCAAGCCTGTGGTGCATTGGCAAATGTGAGAGGGACTGGGGAAATAAAGGGAAAAGCAACCTCATCAAGTCATCCTCAGCATTGCCGAGAGTGTATGTGAGCGTGGGGAAATCCTAAAGAACTAGGCTCCAGATGCATCCCTTCCCCCTAGACAGGCAGAGCAGGCAAGCCTGGACAAGCCCAGGCACATCATGGAAATCCCCATTTCTAATGACCATGGACATGGGAAAAAGATGTGACTGCTGCCCTGACCTGCACCCAAAGTCACCTTGTTGTAGCTGCTCTATACTCTCCAACTTCATGGGGACCCTGCAGATGCTACCGTGTCCCCCCACCTACCATCTGCAATCTGCTTCTGTGCAGCAGAGGTCACAGTCTGAGACGTTAATGTAAAGGCTGTTTAACCCTTTCTTCAAGGCCGTAAAACGTACCGCAGGGCATGACGTCAAAGGTGTTAACTAGAAAAAGAGCGAGGTGCCACAGTACAGCGCCGCAGAATATGCTGGTGACATAAATAATATTGATCGCATTTCAGAACTAGTTGCTCTAGATATAACATATGAGAAGTTTTAGTGTATCCTCCCGAACTGCTGTGGGTGACATGTCGACTCTCCCGCCGTATATTAATCCCCGTAAAGCAGAGAAGTGACCTCTGCACCCGACCCCGGCTGTCAACCAGGGGGTGAGACAATAAAATTTGAAATTATGATTGGTCTTCTATAAGCCAATTGTGTGAATGCAAGAATTAAAGGTCTTTTTATAACGCACCAATCCGCAATGCCGGCGATCACCGGATGCAAAGTGAAATTTATATTCTATTCATTTATCATATTTTAGCAGATTGCTGATGAAATAATAGAAGGGCTGAGTTTTCAATTTGGCCCAACTTGTCCTGATATCACAAGGTGTCATCTGGGGCTTTACATAGGACTGCAGGTAAACCCACTGCAGAGAGTGGTGCAGCTCAAAGAGTTTCATCACGTGACAAACTCAGCTCTGCTACATCAGATTTTTTTTACACTTCTGGATAATTATCATCATATAACGTTTTGATGGCTTATACACCTGCGGTGGAACTGCAGCATTGTGCAGGGGGATTTTGCAAAGATGTGAAGTAGAAAAAAAACCGAAACATTCTAACGCTACAATATATATATTATACACAAACACATTTGCAGGATGCATATATTGTAACGTGGCATAATCTCAATAAATCTTAATTAATACCCAAAAAAAGGACTAAGAATTTTTGATGTTTTCTCATCTGAGCCAGTGATATGAATGAGTTCATCTAAAACAATATCCAGTGGATTTCCATGATGCCCATTGGTCAGAGCACTATTAACCCCTTTACTGCTGATACACAGTAGAATTATGGTAAGGCCTCTTGCAGAGTTCCTTTTTGGACTTTTTTTTTTTCTAACATGCGGAGTCTATATACTTGCTGCATTATGCTCCATGCCTTCATCCCGGATAACTTATCAGACTAGACAATTCTTATTAAACATGCAGTAAAAAAAAAGCTTAACTACATCCCATCAAAGTATGTGGCTCTAGCTGCATAAACAATACACACACACACACACACATATACATAGAGAGATGATAGAGAGATAGATAGATAGATAGATAGATAGATAGATAGATAGATAATAGATAGATAGATAGATAGATAGATAGATAATAGACAATAGATAATCATAGATAGATAGATAGATAGATAGATAGATAGATAGATAGATAGATAAGATAGATAGATATAATAGATAAATAGATAGATAATAGACAAATAGATAATAGATAGATAGATAGATAGATAGATAGATAGATAGATAGATAGATAGATAAATAGATAGATAATAGACAAATAGATAATACATGATAGATAGATAGATAGATAGATAGATAGATAGATAGATAGATAGATAGATAGATAGATAGATAGATAATAATGTTTTTGATATATCAGATTAGAAAACACTGGAAGATAAAATATCTAACTATGGTCCTTGAGAAGAATTAGCATAAACAATAAAGAAAAGAAAGAAGCATATAAATAAACAAATAGAACACAAATGTATCAATAATATTTGTCTTCCTTTTCGCATCGGAATTTGGAAGCTTAGCAGATATAAAACACAGGATAAAATAAGAGGGATGTATAAATGAAAGGTGACGGAGAACCAAGCAGGAATTAGAAGTGTGACATTGGGAAAAGAGACGGAGAGACGAGCACATCTGAGGGTATGTGGCGGAGAATGCACAGTGCCACTGCAATATGACACAAGGAGGTTCAGCCGGACTGCTGCAACCCAAAGGGGTAAAGGGTTTGGGAAGAAGGGGGCATAAGACATGCATAAGGTCAGACTATACAGGAGAGCAGTGCTGGTTGTCACTTACTTGCAGTCAGTGGGCACAGGCCGGAGATTTGGGCATTAGTGTGGCAGACAGAATGTGACTTCCTTTCCAAGCAGTGAAAGTTGAGTGCTGCAGTGCCTTGTCAGAGAGGAATGACATTGTTAAAAGGGATCTCTGGCAGCCCAAACTGCACAGATCAGCAGCCTCTCCCGCTGTCGCAAGCAAGAGTCTGCATCAGATCCGCATGCTAGCATGTGTTGGGACTTTTAAAGGGGAAGCCAACCTCCAGTGGGAGGGCTGGAGAGGGGGGAACAGAAGGATGCACAAGCCTTTGTACTGAATCTCACTTCACAGTTGAAGGGCAAAGGGTGATGATGGGGATGGTGGTGGGGGGAATTTGGAGTGAGTTTAGGGAAAATCACCTAGATATGCAAAACTATGTCAGGACCATGATCTAGAAAGGAGAGAAAAATGTTCTGCAGGGTATGTAGGATTATTTCATTTCCTAGACTCTGTAGGAAGGGTTAACGTTAGCGTTTTTTCGTGAACTATGCGCTTAAATGATTTCTCCAGGGGGTCGAGGGGTTAACTGCAACCCCAGCTTGTTCTCTGCTGATAAATGCAGTGCAGCAGCAATGCAGGAGGGAGAGGATGAATGTGTCACCTCAGCAGGACAAGAAGGGGAGAGCGGATACGTTAACCGCTTGGATGCTGATCGCTTTTAGATCCACGGTGAATTTTTCACTGCATTGGAAATGTTGCACGTGTCGGCTATTTTGCCGTCACAAGGTCAAAAAAAATCTACGAAGCGAATTGCATCAAATTGATCGAAACGTCCAAAGCATCATGATAAAGTTGGAAAGACTAAGCACGATTTTCCTTCTTTAACTACTTCATGGCTGGCGTGCATGTGCGCTAATATTTTGCACCAAAAATTGGCACGTAACCATCACAAATTTTCCGCAATTTTCAGTCTTGACCGCTTCAATCACCATCTTCCAAAATTGATTTAGGTGTCAAAGAGTGCGTTAATATGCTTATGTACATATTCATCATATTTCAGGTGCATTTCTTTTGATTAATGAGCCCAACTGGGGGTAAAAATGCATCAGCGGACCACCGGGCATGATTTTAATTCTTTTACATTTTTTTTGCAAGTTTTATCAGCCGTACAAAACTGTAAGTTAAAAACAGGAGTAAGGTCTTTCTATGCAGCACAGGGATGCAGTTATCCATGGTCTAGGAATACTTCCTATAAGTGCAGTAATTAGTACACGGTTTTGCTGCTGCAGCACTCATTAGGCTTCCTGCGCTACCACGGAAGATACGTATGACCCTAGGATACCCCTGGGTAGACCAGTCTCCTGGTTCCTGTTCTCTATTACCTGAATTGATCCCACTTAGGGCTCGTGCACATAACCATAAAAATCGGACGAGTGCTATCCATCATTTTGGTGGATAGCATGCGTCCCCATCTTATCCAATGAGACTGCACACTTGTACCATGTTTTCCCTGGACCGGCTTGGTCCGAGGAAAAAATAGCTCCATGCCCGAGTTTTATCCATTATTCAAATCGCATTCGGCTATGCAAGTCTATGAGTCCGAGGAAGCCATTGGACTGCACTCGGATAACATCTGAGTGCAGTCAGATTTTCAAAGACTGACAAAATGGAGTCTCCAATTCTCACCCAATAGAATCAGAGCACACTCTGTGCACATCAGAGATTAATCAGAATGTGATTTCCATAATCAACCAGATTCTCTTGCACGAAGAGAAGATGAAGAAAAAAATTCTCCATTCTGTCAGTCTGTGAAAATCGGACTGCACTCCGATGTCATCGGAGTGCATTTCGATGAGTTCTACGTACTCATAGACTTGTATGGCAGAGTGCAATCCGAATATCGGATTACTCGGCATGCAGCAATATTTTCTTTAAGGAAAAATATCTGACATGTGCACAACCTCATAGACTAACATGAGGACGAATGCGATCCGGTGTTTTGTCGGACCGCACTCGGATCAAAAATACGGCCATGTGCATGAGCCCTTTAGAAAGGAAAAAAATTAAGTCATAAGTCATAACATAATATCAGGGAAATTGTCATTGCGTAATCCTGTAATCTACAAGTGGTGGATTCCCAAGGTGAATATTTACATTGGGCCTCATTCAGACATCTGTTGTTTTCATGTGCGGCAAAAAAAAAGGACAATTTTTCATCATTGTTCTGGATCCAATTTTTTGGTTTGCGCATCTGTTTTTACCATTATTGTGGCATCTGTTACATCATTGTGGATGGAATTGTGACCTGTCCGTTTTTATCATGAACCCATTGACTTCTTTTGAAGTTTGATCTGTGACTCCGATGAAAAACAGTCATTTCCACTTTCTTTTTTTCTTGTGGACACACGGTCCACAAAAAAAGTCACGTGATTAGCCCCATAGACTACAATGGGTATAAATTATATCCATGAAAAACAGATGTCAGAATGAGACTTTACTTTAGGGATTAAAAAAAAACAAAAAACAGAAACCTCGAAAAAAGACAAACTTTTCGGTATTCTTTTGAACCTTTTAAAAACTGCCAAACACTTGAAGTGCTTTTCATTCTTTCTTTCTTTTTTTGTACATGAGCCTTGAGGGGGCAGAACATCGAGGAAAACAACACAAAATGACATTTCTCATTATATATTATACTATTACTTTGGTTGTGTATGCTTAGTTTTTACCTTAGGTCTTGAGAGATTTAAGACTATATTTCAGCTCTTTGGACATATGTATCATTGCTAGATACTTACTGTTAAAGGGTATGGATACTTTTGGGGACATTTTATTTTTGGCTAAAAATAATTTTTCCAATGGAGTTTCATTAAAACTTTTCACTGCTTGCTTGAGTTAACTGAGAATCCTTCAGTGAGCTCCTTCTGACGGGAAGTTTATAGCTCTTTATTTCCTTCTTCCGAGGTCCTCTCAGCTGAATTATGACCACAAAGTTCAGAAGCTCAGCTGAGTGGAGCTTACGGACCGCAATTTCTGGACCGACTGTGGGTCCCCTGACCCGAATGATCTGTCTCATATTTGTCTTTGTGGCTGTTAGTTTAGAATGGGATTCACTTGAAGGTATGAATACAGTCACAGGGCTCATACTCACTTGAGCCGAAAACGGATGATTTTCAGCCGATAAAAAATCTGATTCAAATCGGACCAATGTTATTCAATAGGTGACATCTCATTTGCGATTTTTTTCTCAGCCGAAATCGGTGTAAGGAAAAAATCGCAGCATGCTGCGATTTGATGCGATTTTGGCATGATAATTGCTAATGCAATAGATGGTGCTATAAAAAATCGCATGCAAATCGCATGACAATTGCACATAATCGGACCATCCTGAAAACTGACTGTTTTTTTTCCAGCAAGTGAGTATGAGCTCATACTCACTTGCTGGAAAAAAAACAGTCAGTTTTCAGGATGGTCCGATTATGTGCAATTGTCATGCAATTTTTTAGAGCACCATCTATTGCATTAGCAATTATCATGCCAAAATCGCATCAAATCGCAGCATGTTGCGATTTTTTTCTCACACCGATTTCGGCTGAGAAAAAAATCGCAAATGAGATGTCACCTATTGAATAACATTGGTCCGATTTGAATCAGATTTTTTATCGGCTGAAAATCATCCGTTTTCGGCTCAAGTGAGTATGAGCCCTAAAGGAAAAATCGCTGCAAAAGAGTGCAGTTTTGTTTGCCATTGTTGCAGTAAAATAAAGTTTGGATGCAGCCTAAGGCCTCATTCAGACGTCTGTGAGTCACTTGCGTGTTCTGTGACTTTCATGGATAAAACACAGTCCGTTTTTTTACCTACGAGAAAAATCATGGACATCTGAGTGTTATATACACTCTCATCAGAAAAAGCTCACTGATGGATCCTCAGTTAACTCATTCTGCAGCCAGCATTAGAGAGAGCAACACAAAGACTATAGAAGACAAACTGTGCAACATTTTTAATGAAAGGCAATTGCAAAAATGATTTTTAACCACAAATACATGTATGCATTTCAGTAAAAAAAGACGTCCATACTCTCAGACTACAGAAATCCTATTTGTGACTAATGGTGGATATTAACATTTTGTTCACACGTAGAGATATCTAGCCAGGTTTACATGTGGCATTTTAATGGCACCTTTTTGCAGATACAATATTCACAAAGAGAGTATGAAAATATCATTTTCATCATACAGTGTTTTTTTTTTCATTGTATTTGTTTTTGTTTTGGCAATTATTACAGTATGCTCATTGAAAAAAGATAATAAAAAGAGCATAAAAAGCCCCATAAAAAAGCATGTAAATTTTATGTGTGTCTGAATGAGTGTCGTTGCGGCTCCATAAATGTTGCGCTCTGCACAAATGTTACATGTTTGATGCATTTACACCCAGAGACAGGAGTAAATCTATGGATACATTTACCCCATTGTGGTTATCATGCAGATGCCTAGAGGAACTTTTCCATAACCATCAACTTTGTAAATGTGTCTTAACTTTGGTGAAAGATGCTCTAAATATTGTTTTGTTTGGTGCAAATTGTAGCATCCAGTTTTTGGGCTTGTGCACACTATCGTATTTTTGGTCCGAGTGCGATCCGACAAAACATCAGATAGCACTCGGATCAATGTTATGTTATGGGGCGGTACACATTTTGCTTTTTTTTTCCTTGGACAGAGTCTATACGAGATCGCAGCATCCGGTAATTGGATCACACTCGGCCATGTAAGTCAATAAGTCTGTGAAAAACATCGGACTGCACCCGGACTACATCTGACCTGAATGTTTGTCTGTCTAACAGCTTGTGCACATGGCCGTATTTTCGGTTCAACAAAAATACTCGGAGAGGATGAAGGATAGGCATTCCAGCTCCTTAAAAATCTTCAATTTTTCCATAATAAAACAAGCAATGGTAACAGACTCTTCCAAAGGTGTGGACAGGAAAAGGGGGGCAAAGAGGTGTATGGCGACGCGTTTCGATCTACAAACAGATCTTTATCAAAGCTAAACCTCATTAACAAAAAATATTAACTAACACATTGTAGCGAAAAAACGTGCACATAAATAATGAAATGAAAAACAGTAAACACTGATTTGCTGATTAGATGCAAATATACAGCTTTGGCAAAAATTAAGAGAACACTGCACAGTTTTATAAAAATCAGCTTCTCTACATGTCTGACAGCCATTCCATTCCAGTGTCAGTTGAATTCCAGCCAGAGTACACCTCATTCTACTTAATGTGCTTCTGATTAGGTGATCACCTGAACCAAATCTTATTTAACGAAGGAAAGTATAAAAAACACTGCTGTGATGTTCACAATCCTCTTGCAATAGGACAAGCTAGATGGCAAAACAAGTGCTAGTAATATCACAAAAGTAATAGGAATGAAAAAATAATTTTTAACCATGCCAAAGGAGTTGAAAAGGAAAGTCTTGAGTGACGAAAAGAAGGGCTCAATTCTTGCTTTACTAGCAGAGGGATACAGTGAGCGTCATGTTGCCTCCATCCTTAAAATTTCTAAGACAACAGTCCATTACAACAAGGTCAACCAGCACACATTGGGGACAACAAAGCTACAGACCGGCAGAGGACAAAAACGACTCTCCACTGACCGGGATGACCGTCATCTTATTCGAATGTCACTCAGCAACCGCAGGATGACATCAAGTAACCTACAAAAGGAATGGCAAATGGCAGCTGGGGTGAAGTGCACGGCAAGAATAGTTCGTAACAGGCTCCTAGAGGCAGGGCTCAAGTCATGTAAAGCTAGAAAAAAGCCGTTCATCAATGAGAAGCAAAGGAGAGCCAGGCTGACGTTTGCCAAAGACCATAAGGATTGGACCACAGAGAGTAAGGTAATCTTCTCTGATGAGTCTAATTTTCAGCTTTGCCCATCACTTGGTTGTCTATTGGTTAGACGTAGACCTGGAGAGGCGTACAAGCCACAGTGTCTTGCACCCACTGTGAATTTTGTGGAGGATCGGTGATGATCTGGGGATACTTCATCAAGCCTGGAATTGGGCAGGTTAATCTTTGCAAAGGACGTATGAATCAAGCCACATACAAGGTTATCCTGGAAAAACAGTTGATTCCTTCTGCTCAGGCAATGTTCCTCAACTCTGAGGACTGTTTTTTCCAGCAGGACAATGCGCCATGCTACACAGCTACGTCAATCAATGTGTGGATGAAGGACCACCACATCAAATCCCTGTCATGGCCAGCCCAATCTCCAGACCTGAACCCCATTGAAAACCTCTGGAATGTGATCAAGAGGAAGATGGATAGTCACAAATCATCAAACAAAGAAGAACTGCTTACATTTTTGTACCAGGAGTGTCATAAGGTCACCCAAAAGCAGTGTGAAAGACTGGTGGAAAGCATGCCAAGACATATGAAAGCTGTGATTAAAAATCATGGTTATTCCACAAAATATTGATTTCTGAACTCTTCCTGAGTAAAAACATTAATATTGTTGTTTCTAAATGATTATGAACTTGTTTTCTTAGCATTATTTGAGGTCTGCAAGCACTGCATTTTTTTATTTTGTCCATTTCCTGACATCTCCTCCGCGCAAAGGCTTAATGACATGCTCTATGCCGTGGACATTCAGAGAATTCGTGCTGCCTGCATGGTGAGATATAAAATGCCTGGCTGCTGTGGAGATGTTACAATTACAGATATTGTTGTTTATTATATCACCTATATGTTCAGAAATGAACATCAACATACGAAAAACTTGAAATTAATCCAATATCCAAATTCAACAAGGAAATACATGAAATCATTTGTGATGGTCTGAGTTTGGGTGTTCTCACTAAAAAACAGACTGAATTTATGAGTGTGCCTAATCCTGTTCTTCCAATACTTCATGGTTTACCTAAGATTCATAAAAGTACTGGAATTCCTCCAATGAGACCTATTGTATCGGGAATAGGATCGGCAAATGAACATCTCTGTGAGTGGGTGGACTCTTTATTACAACCTCTGGAATGCAAATTGCCTGGGTATATCAAGGACTCTAGAGATATAATGAGAATTTTTTTAAAAAAACCATGGTCTACGAGCTTTTCTTGGTTATGCTGTGATGTTGGTTCGTTATACACTTGTATTCCCCATGACTTGGGCATGCGAGTTCTTCATTTTCACCTTGAAAATTCCAGTCAGTATTCAAAGGATTTGATTAATTTCATTTTACAAGTAATACATTTTTTATTGACCCACAACTTTTTCACATTTGATGGAAATTTTTATTTACTGGCATGGCCATGGGAGCTAAACACTCTCCATCACTGGCTTACCTTGTTATGGCATTTTGGGAGTTGGATTACATTTATTCCACAAACAACCAGGATTTGGTCTGATGTGGCAGATACATCGATGATATCCTCATTATATGGGAGGGGGGGAAGATGTGTCTGCCATACCAGATTTTGTCAATTTCATTAATTCTAACAATTATAATATCCGATTCACCTATAGACTCAATGCAAACCATGATTCTTTCTTGGTTTTCGATCTTCAAGGGAAAGAGGGCCAACTCATTTCTACAAAAACGTATTGTAAACCTTTAAGTGGGAATACTATCCTACATGCTTCCAGTAGCCATCCCAAACACACTATCAGATCTATTCCCGCTGGGGAATTTATTAGATTGAAAAGGAACTGTAGTAATGAGGGAGATATGGAGTCAGAATTCCATAATCTCAATAAGAAATTGAAAAAAAGGAATTATCCGGAGTGGACATTAAAAATGGCTGGAAGTATAGTCTCCAAAAAAACAAGAGAGGATTGAATTACACCCACACTTGCAATGTTAAGGAGGAAATCAGATAAAAACGATACACACAAACCTTATTTTTGTTTACTACACAGTATGCAATTTTCTGAAATTAAAAGTTTTATTAATAAGTATTTGCCTATGTTATATGAAAATCAAATCTTAGCAAACATCTTGGAGTCTGGAGTCAATGTGGTAGCTAGAAGAGCCCCCACCATCGGGAATATGATTTCCCCAGGCACGTTTCGCTCCCACACTTCAAATAGACCCTGGCTGGAGTGTAAGGGTTTCTTCAAATGCGGTACTAATAAGTGTAGAACGTGCAAACATGCACTTGTGTCGACCCGCCACCACAATTGTGGGTTACCAGGGCAATGGGGTACTCAGAGCCGAGCCCATGGAAGTCTATGGGGATTGTCACAGGTAGCTGTGGCTCGGTCTGTGGCCCTGGCGGTCTGGCGTATGTTGGGGATATATTTACAGGGGATAGGTTTATATACAGTTCGTGACGCCACCTGTAGTATTCTGGTAATTTATACCAGCGCTGCTGTAGATCTCTGAGGGGATGGTGATGCAGCTAGATGTCGGGTCCCCTACAGGTGGGACTCTTCCCTCAGGTCGGTAGTTAGGTAGGGATTGTGCAGGCATGCAATAATAACTCAGTCTCACACCGTCAGCGTCTTTCCATACCTTTACTTGTAAGATGTTCAAGCAGGTCCCAGGGAGGCTGATGGGGTTGGTGGAGGATGAGCTTTGAGGCAACAGCTAAGCAACTTAGGGGCCTCCTTTACTGTCCAATGAAGATGAGTACGACCAGCCTGAAGCGTAGTCCCCTCTATGATTCCAGCTTATCCAAAGCTGTGCTTCCCAGTCAATTTAGTGTTAGGAGCCTTTCTATGAGGGAGCTGAATCCTTATTTTGTCCTGCAGAGACTCAAAGTCTTCACTTCCCCTGACCCCAGTTACGTACTGACTATAAGGGGGTGTTTGCCGCGACCTAGGTCCGGTAAATCTCTGGTTTTCTCTTCACTATGCTTGTAACAATAGTGATTCTTCGGTCCCCAGTAACCGGTAGCAATGTGCAGGACTTTTCCAAGCCAAACGCACTTTTCCAATAATCTTCCTTCCACTTTGCCCTTCGATTTGCTCGACTCTTAATAGATAGTTCAGTCTTTCTTCCAGTGGGGCACAGCTCTGACTAGGCTAAGGTGAATTAGACCACCTGTACCAGCCTCCACGTTCTGAACTGCTGACAGGCTCAAACTGGACACGTCTACTCTGTCCAAGGACAGGAAACTGACTGACTAGAAAATCACTCCCTTCCACACCCTGCTGGGTGTGTCAGAAGTGTACATGATGTCATGAAGAGACCTTAACTGTTACCTCTCCACTCATCCTCCTGGTATTGTGTACCAGGGCTACACATTCCCCATGGTAAACGACAGCACTCCCGGGCTGTAAAATATAAAAGAGACATTTTGTTTATGCAAGAAAACATTAAACAATTAAACATTGGTTCGTCCCATCCGGGAGGTGAGGATATCTTGAACGTTGCAAACATTATAGAAAAATACAAGTATTAAATAGCATTCAATAAATATACAGTATACTTGTGAAGGACCCGCACCAAACCTTCAACGTAGGTCCTGGGTGGGCTGCAGGACATCCGAATGCAGACCTCACTCAGTGCCACACCACACGGGTTTTTGGTTCAGAGGTAAGTCAAGGTTTCATGTGAAACCATTAAAAAGGCACAAAGTGCAACTATTTACAGGATACAGTTTTTGGGCTGGCTCAGTCCTCAGCCTCTGAGTCCATTGTTAAACAAAGACATAATAGGAAAACACATTTATATATATAGACTTTTACAATGTTCACATAAATTCGTTATAATCACTGCTGATATCTAACGGGTAATTTCCCTTTTGTGATTCTCTCTGATCTACGTGGTGTAGTTTCAGGTATATCAAGTTGCGATCTGTCTGCACTGCGTAACGGCAAACTATAGAACTGCCTTAATCTTTCTATGGATCTGGCAAGCGTACTGATGGCTGGGCGGTGTGAGTCAGCTTCACCAGGGGATCCCATAGTATGGGGCGCTGCTTCAGATGATCCATCTTGAGGTTCCACAGGTTGAGGTGTTGCTGGAATGGGTAACTCCTGAGCGGGCTCAACTGGCACCACAGGCACAACTGGAGGTAGAACTTCCTCTTGTGGCTGATAAAACTGCAACACTGGAATTATCACAGCATCTCCCAGTCTAGGCCAATCCGCAGGAAAATCTCCCAGATCGGTGTGTATGACCTCTTCCTTTCTTTCTCTTTGATTGAGGACAGGGTTCTTTTCACAACGCTTTAAGTGTTCTGGACACAACTTCAAATGATCTCTGGACACAGTGGTTGTTGTTCTTCCTCCGTCCTTACTGACGACACAAACTTTTCTGTTGTCATATTTAGAATCTTGTATGACGTAGGGTTCTTGCTCCCACTGATTATCCAATTTGTGCATCTTCCTTTTTCTTTTTAATACTACCTCTCCAGGCATCAAAGGCTTGGCAGGAGCATTTCGGTTGTAAACATCTTCCTGTTTCTCCCGTGCCTTATTGAGACTTTCCTCCACACAGATTTGTACTCTTCTGTATTGCTCTTGCCGATTGACGTCCCAGTTTTCAACAGCGTCGTCTGCCTCCGGTTCTACCACTCCAAGTTCTAGATCCATTGGTAGTTTTCCGGGCCTTGCTCTCATAAGATAGGCGGGAGTGCAGTTAGTTGAGCTTACAGGTATATGATTATACAAATCAACCAAATCAGGTAGTAAATCCGGCCATCGATTCCTGTCTTCCAACGGTATGGATCTCAACAAGTCAAGGACAATATGGTTCATCTTTTCACAAAGACCGTTGGTTTGAGGGTGGTATGGTGTCGTTCTAATTTTCTTGCACCCGTACATATGACAGAATTCCTTGAATAAATCGGCTTCAAAAGCAGGTCCCTGATCGGTTAAGACTTGCTCCGGATACCCATGCGGTCTGCAGAAACTTGCTTGAAAGGTCTTCGCGGCCGTCACTGCGGTCTGGTCTTTCACTGGAACAACCACCAGAAATCTGGAGTAATGGTCCACCCTGGTCAAGGCGTATGAGTATCCAGATCTACTCGGCGACAGTTTGACATGGTCCAGGGCCACAATCTCCAGGGGACGAGTCGTCCGGATAGGTTGCGGGGGGCCTTTTGACTACCGTAGTCCTTTCTTCTGAGACCACAGGGTCCACAGTTCCGACACCACCTCTCGATGGAGCTGCGCATCCCTACCCAGTAGAACCGGCATCTCAACAGGGTCTCCAGCTTTCTCCAGCCAAAGTGTCCTGCTTGATCGTGGTATGCTTCCAACACCATTGGGACGTCTGCCTTGGGGACCACGATTTGCCAGACCATTTCATGGGTTCTGGGGTTGACGTATCTCCTGCACAACTTCTCACGGTATAGGAACAACCTGCTTTTCTCGTTCCACAGGAGCTTGGCTGACATAGGTGCATCCTTTTCCAGAGAGGAGCCTTCCTGTCTTAACAACTCCTTGATGCGGCTGACCACTGGATCACTGTCCTGAGTCTCTTTCCAACTATGATGGGGTAAAGGATTTAATGTTGCACCATTCTGCTTTCTGTGGACTCGATGCTCGTGGACTACCCCATTTCGATGGAACGCAGGTAGCTCAATTTCTTCCAGGTCGTCCGATTCTTCTTCCGTATCAGAGTCATGCGGCATTCGGGACAACGCATCAGCATTAGCATTCTTTCGACCTGCCCGGTACTTGATAGTAAACTGGTAATTGGACAACCGGGCCATCCATCGCTGCTCTATGGCACCCAGCTTGGCGGTTTCCAGGTGCGTTAACGGGTTGTTGTCTGTGTACGCCGTGAACTTATTGGAGGCCAGATAGTGCTTAAATCTTTCAGTAATGGCCCAGACCAGCGCCAGAAACTCCAGCTTGAAGCTGCTATAATTTTCCGGATTCCTTTCCGTTGGCCTGAGTTTTCTGCTAGCATAAGCGATGACTTTTTCTTGGCCATTCTGCTTCTGACTGAGAACTGCTCCCAGCCCTTCATTACTGGCGTCGGTGTACAACAGGAACGGTTGGCTGTAATCAGGATAGGTTAAGATCTCATCACCTGTCAGGATCTCTTTCATCTTTTGGAATGCTTCAGCCTGCTCTTTACCCCAATTAAAGGGAGGGTTTCTGCTCTTTAAAGATTGTCCTACTAGGAGGTCCTGTAAAGGAGCTGCCTTCTTCGTGTAATCTTTCACGAATCTCCTGTAGTAACCCGTTAGTCCCAGGAACTGTCGCACTTCCTTAAGGTTCTTCGGCTCCGGCCACTTCTGGATGGCAGTGACTTTCTCTGGGTCCGGCGCTACTCCTTCCGAACTGACGATGTGCCCCAAGTATTGTACCTTCTGCTTGAGTAGATGGCATTTTGAGGGTTTTAATTTCATCCCGTACCTGGACAGGGACTCGAATACTTCTGCCAGGTGCTTCAGATGGTCCTCATATGTCTTGGAATACACGATGACATCGTCTAGGTATAGCAGCACGGTTTCAAAATTGAGATGTCCCAGACAGTTTTCCATCACTCTCTGAAATGTTCCTGGGGCACTACTGAGCCCAAACGGCATTCTGTCGAACTCACAGAGCCCCATTGGGGTGGTGAAAGCCGTTTTCTCACGATCCTCCTCAGCCACAGCCACTTGCCAGTAACCACTAGTCAGATCGAGGGTAGAAAAGTAGTTAGCCGTTTTCAGAGCAGCTAATGATTCCTCTATACGTGGTAACGGGTATGCATCCTTGTGTGTTATGCGGTTCACCTGCCTGTAATCCACACACATTCTCATACTACCATCTTTCTTTTTAACCAGAACTAGAGGGGCTGCCCAGGGGCTACAACTATCCCTTATCACCCCAGCTTTCTTCATATCATTCAACATTTCTTTAGCTTTCTGATAATGAGCTGGAGGTATGGGCCTATACCGCTCTTTGATGGGAGGATGACTGCCAGTAGGGATATGATGTTGTACTCCCTTAATTGTCCCAAAATCAAGTGGATTTTTGCTAAACACTTGGGCGTACTCTTGCACCACCCGTAATACCCCTTGCTTCTGGTGAGCGGGAGTGGTGTCCGTCCCAACATGGAGTTGCTGACACCATTCCGCCACCTGGGTTGCTGGTCATTGTCCTCCTCTATTTGACAGGAGTCTAAGGACTCAGCCGGGAGAATAGAATTATTATCAACAGCATGAAGTTTAGCAATGGTTGCATAACGGGGTAAATTTACCTCATCATCTCCCCAATTGAGAAGCCGTACCGGTACTCTTCCATTCACCACTTCTACTACTCCTCTAGCAGTCATAAGTGTAGGTCTATGTTCTGAATGGTGGGGTTCTACTACAGCTTGGTAATTCTGTCCTCTCAGACCTATGGCTGCCCTGCACCAAATGATCATTTCACTCATTGGGGGTATCACAATAGGATCCGAGTCAGTGACCCGTACATTACCAATTTCGCCGTCGGTAAGCATCGCTTGCTGCTGACACACCAGGGCCCGGATCTCTCTTTGGATTACTCCTCTCTGCCTTGGTCGGGCAATCTCAGCGAGCTGTTGGAGCAAGAACACAACTTCTCCCAAACAATTACCGATAATGTTAGTACCCAAAATGATATTTAAACCGTTCTCCTCATTTACAGTCTTTACTACCAGAAGCCCTTGGTCTTTCAACTCCTCTCTGCCCACCTTTACATCTACACATTTTGTTCCGAGTACTTCTACAGGAAGACCATTAGAAGCATACACAGTAAAGTCAAGGCTCGGAGGTTTAAGACTGTCCATTGACCAGTACTTGGTATATAGAGCATCAGGTATGAGGGTCACCTGCGACCCAGTGTCTAACAATGCTGGAACAGCAATACCATCTAGAATAATGGACAGGTAGGGTCGCCCGCCCACATACCTGCGGTTCCAGTCTAGGGGGCCTGACGGGTATTCTCCTGGGTGTTGGCCCTTGGACCCAGGTTCTGCCCGTTTAAAGGACACTGTGTAGACAGATGACCTTTCCGGTTGCAGCGATAACAGATGATCTCTCGACGAGAAGGGTGTTGATCAGAGGTTGCTCCTGGGGTGGCGTTGTCCTCCTCCGGGGGGGCGACGTCTTCTTTCTTCTCCGGTGCATCCACGGAACGTCTTCTGGGCAGTCGGCTAACGAGATCTTTCCTTCCTCCTCTCTCCGCAGCTGCAAGGCACTCATTACAGCAGCCAGATTTTTAGTCAGCTGGCGCACCTCTGAGCGCAGGCAGTCCAATTCACTAGGAGGTGTCACCTGCGTTTTGGTTTCTGCCACTAGCGGGGAACAGGGGGTTACTGCCGGTTCCAGAGTGACTTCACCCTGATGATGTTGGGTGGCCACCTCAGGTTTGCCCAGGGGCCGCAGCCCTTTTATTGCCATGTCCTTTAGGGCATCAAAGGTAGCATCAGGATGATCTAAGGACCACCAATTCACAGTTCTGCGTTCCTCTGGGGATCTCAATCCCTGTATAAATTGTTCTTTCAACATTTTATTCTCGTCGATAGCATTTAAATTGTTAATTTGCTTGAGGGCTCTCAGGGCTCCCTGTAGTCGGCAAGCATAGTCCCGGATGCTGTCACCTGGCTGTTGTGAACAGTGATAGAAGGCCATCCGGAGATCCGTTTCTGTGCGGTCTTCAAATATGGCATGCAGCTTAAGGAAGATCGCAGGTACCGACTCCTGGTCAACGGTATCCCAAGTCTCCACTTCCCTCTCAGCAGCGCCAGTTAGCTGCCCTATTAGCACAGCAGCTTTTTGTCTCTCAGGCATGGAGTACATTTCTAGGATGCTGCATAACTTCCGCTTGAAGCCTGCTAATGTGCCTGGCTCACCGCTGTATTGGGGAAGCCATTTCGCCCCAGGCATATATGGGAGCGTTAGTGGCATGATCGGACTACCGGACTGGGTGCAGGGCCTGCGCCCCCATCTGGCGCTACAATACCAGACGGTGCGGGATTGGGGCCTCCGGCCGGGGCCGCACTGTCAGCCGGTTGTTGTGACATCTTAGCGCCCCCTTGGTTAAACGGAGCCTACCGGTTTCAGACGCTGCTATTTCACAGGCACCGCAGTGGGAACAGGACCTTCGTCGCTGGCGCTCTGATGTCAGAGCGTTCACTTCCTGTTGCAGGACCTGCCGCTGAGTCAGAGCCGGGGGCGTGTCCAAGACTCTGCGCGCTCTTTCAGGTACGCCCACCTTCTTCTCCAGCGCCTTAGGGCGCGAATCTGGCGGCAAATATGGCGGTATTTGGCGCCAAACAACAGCAACAGTCTTTTTCGCCAAAACACTCCACAGGCACACAGGGCTCGCAATGCTGCAAGTTTCGGATCCTGTTCGTGACGCCAAGTTTTTGTGTCGACCCGCCACCACAATTGTGGGTTACCAGGGCAATGGGGTACTCAGAGCCGAGCCCATGGAAGTCTATGGGGATTGTCACAGGTAGCTGTGGCTCGGTCTGTGGCCCTGGCGGTCTGGCGTATGTTGGGGATATATTTACAGGGGATAGGTTTATATACAGTTCGTGACGCCACCTGTAGTATTCTGGTAATTTATACCAGCGCTGCTGTAGATCTCTGAGGGGATGGTGATGCAGCTAGATGTCGGGTCCCCTACAGGTGGGACTCTTCCCTCAGGTCGGTAGTTAGGTAGGGATTGTGCAGGCATGCAATAATAACTCAGTCTCACACCGTCAGCGTCTTTCCATACCTTTACTTGTAAGATGTTCAAGCAGGTCCCAGGGAGGCTGATGGGGTTGGTGGAGGATGAGCTTTGAGGCAACAGCTAAGCAACTTAGGGGCCTCCTTTACTGTCCAATGAAGATGAGTACGACCAGCCTGAAGCGTAGTCCCCTCTATGATTCCAGCTTATCCAAAGCTGTGCTTCCCAGTCAATTTAGTGTTAGGAGCCTTTCTATGAGGGAGCTGAATCCTTATTTTGTCCTGCAGAGACTCAAAGTCTTCACTTCCCCTGACCCCAGTTACGTACTGACTATAAGGGGGTGTTTGCCGCGACCTAGGGTCCGGTAAATCTCTGGTTTTCTCTTCACTATGCTTGTAACAATAGTGATTCTTCGGTCCCCAGTAACCGGTAGCAATGTGCAGGACTTTTCCAAGCCAAACGCACTTTTCCAATAATCTTCCTTCCACTTTGCCCTTCGATTTGCTCGACTCTTAATAGATAGTTCAGTCTTTCTTCCAGTGGGGCACAGCTCTGACTAGGCTAAGGTGAATTAGACCACCTGTACCAGCCTCCACGTTCTGAACTGCTGACAGGCTCAAACTGGACACGTCTACTCTGTCCAAGGACAGGAAACTGACTGACTAGAAAATCACTCCCTTCCACACCCCTGCTGGGTGTGTCAGAAGTGTACATGATGTCATGAAGAGACCTTAACTGTTACCTCTCCACTCATCCTCCTGGTATTGTGTACCAGGGCTACACACACTTCCTACCAAAATCTCCAATGATTATGATAATTTGTTAATATTTAATATAAACTAATTTATCAATTGTAACACAACCAATGTGGTATACAAAATTAATTGCACAAGTTGTCAAATATCGTACATTGGTTGTACCACAAGAAAATTGAAGACACGCATTTCTGAACATATAGGTGATATAATAACCAACAATATCTCTAATCGTAACATCTCCACAGCAGCCAGACATTTTATAACTCACCATGCAGGCAGATTTCCTGTTGCCATGCGAGGTTTAGCTTTGATAAAGATCTATTTGTAGATACACCTCTTTGCCCCCCTTTTCCTGTCCACACCATTAGAGGAGCCTGTTACCATTGCTTGTTTTATTATGGATTAATAAAAATTGAAGATTTTTAAAGAGCTGGAACGCCTATCCTTCATCCTCTTTGTGCTTCACGTCCCGTCAAGATGGAGTTCCGTGCACCTGTGTGGTTGTCGGTGAGCTAGCTGTGGCTTGGACCCACTTTTTTCTCATTTGTAAAAGTACTCGGACCAATGTTATTCTATGGGGCCGTGCATATATCAGATTTTTTCCTGGGACTGATCCGGTCCAAGGAAAATAACGCTGCATGCAAGAGTTTGACCCAATATTAGGGTCAAATTCGATCATTCAAATCAGTCATGGAAGCCAATAGATTGCACTTGGATGACATCTGAGTGCATTTCGATTTTCACAAACTGACAGAATGGAGAATTTTTATCTCCATCTTCTCCTCATCTGAGTCAATCTGATGAAACTCTGATCAGATTGATGTGATTGGCATAATCGACCCAATTCTCTCAGGTAAGAGAATAAATGCTGGTGTGACCCCAGCCTTTCGACCTATTCTGTGTTTCATCTGCTGAAATGGCGTGATTCTGTGGTGAGGGGTGAAGCTTGACTAGAATGGGGACATAGCTAGCGTGCAACAATTTTCCGAAAATTGCGCTGAAATTTAAGAGCAAAAAAAGTTGCGCAAACTAAGCAACATGACGTGGTGTAAACTAGACAAAAAGTATCCAAAGATGCAACAAATGTACATCCAGCGTGAAAAACCCTATGTAAGGGATACATTAAAAATGAACTTTTATTAAATACACTGCGCAACAAATTTCAGGGAAGCTCTTATCCACTGAGAACATTTTATTGTATCTTATAGATTTTAATATGCTGAAGACGAATATGTGCTTCAAAAGTTTGTATCACGTAAGGTTTTTAACCCCTTCATGACTGGAGCTTTTTTCGATTTTTTGTTTTCATTTTTCGCTCCCCTTATTTTCAGAACCATAATTTTTTTATTTTTTCCGCCAATATAGCCGTGTGACGGCTTATTTTGTGGGACGACTTGTACTTTTGAATGACACCATTGACTTTACCATGTCGTGTACTCGAAAACGGGAAAAAAATTCCAAGTGTGGTGAAATTGCAAAAAAAGTGTAATCGTTTTTTGTTTGACTTTTTTGCAAGGTTCACTAAATGCTAAAACTGACCTGCCATGATGATTCTCCAGGTCATTACGAGTTCAGACACTAAACATGTCTAGGTTCTCTTTTATCTAAGTGGTGAAAAAAAATTCCAAAATTTGCTAAAAAAAAAAAACTGAGCAATTTTCCGAGACCCGAAGTGTCTCCAATTTTTGTGATCTCGGGTTTGGTGTGGGCTTATTTTTTGTATGCTGAGCTGATGTTTTTAATGATACTGCTTTTGTGCAGCTACGTTCTTTTGATTGCCCATTATTGCATTTTAATGCAATGTCACAGCGACCAAAAAAAGTAATTCTGGGGTTTTGATTTTTCTTTTATCGCTACGTCGTTTAGCGATCAGTTTAATTCTTTTTTTTTATTGATAGATCGGGCGATACTGAACGCGGCGATACCAAATATGTGTAGGTTTGATTTTTTTTTATTGTTTTATTTTGATTGGGGCGAAAGGAGGGTGATTTGAACTTTTATGTTTTTTTTTATTTTTTATATTTTTAAACACTTTTTCCATAGGAGGCTAGAAGCTGCCATAGCGTGATCGCCTCTGCTACATAGAGGTGATGCTCAGATCACCTCTATGCAGCAGAATTACAGGTTTGCTATGAGCACCGACCACAGGGACGCCAAAAATAAAAAAAGAACAATAATGAATAAAATAAGCAGAATACCTCATAAAAGTGTCCATAAGTACACATGACCAGGTTGTAAATACATCACTTAGGGACTGCTTTGATATTGGTTACCTTGACGTTTGGGAGAGCGGCTTAGTATATATTTTTTGCAAAAAACCTATGAACCAAATACCCTGCATTTTATCATCTTTTTACTAGCACTTGCTGTTTACTGTTACTTTTTTACAACAGAATATTTTTACACGTTTGTTTTACTGTGCTTTTCTGTGTTTCAGTCTTTTGGTGGTGAGAACACTGATAGGGTGAGTTTCCACGGTCAGGAAACGCTGCGTGTTTGGCGCTGTGCGCTGGCGCAGCGCCAAACACGCAGCGTCCAGATGTTACAGCATAGTGGGGGGGATTTCAAGAAATCCCGTCTCCACTATGCGTAACAACACGCAGGCGGAAGACCTGGTTTACGGACATGCGGCGCGTCTTTTTAGACCGCAGCATGTCCTCGCGTATTGCGGCGACGGTGCGTCGCCGCAACAGAATTTACACAGGACTATGTAGCCCCGCGTTCTTTCCGGAGGTGTTCCGGAGGTGTCCTGATCGCGCGTCATAAAGGGGGCGGGGCTTAGACAGAGCAGAATTTCCGCTCCGTCCAAAGCGCTGTGGTTCCGGACCGTGGAACCACAGCCTTATACAGACTTGTTCACTGTATGCATGGCTCATGTGTTGGTATCTAATTGGTTTCTTGCTTTTGCAAGATTCGGGAGGTTTTCCACTCCTCCCTTGTGAGTCATGCACATAAAGGCCGTCCTCTGCAGCGTGTCCACGTCTGACATTACCTGTCTGAATCCTGCTCATATAAGTACTACACACATGACCAGGTTTTTAAATATACAGTATCAGTTAGGGACTGCTCTGATATGGGTTACCTTGATGTTTGGTAGAGCGGCTTAGTATAAATTTTTTGCAAAAAACGTATCAACCAAATACCCTGTTTTTTATCATCTTTTTACTAGCACTTGCTGTTTACTGTTACTTTTTTTTACAACCAAGTATTTTTACACGTTTGTTTTACTGTGCTTTTCTGTGTTTCAGTCTTTTGGTGGTGTGAACACTGTCATACAGACTTGTTCACTGTGTGCATGGCTCATGTGTTTGTATCGAATTGGTTTCTTGCTTTTGCAAGATTCGGAAGGTTTTCCACCCCTCCCTTGTGAGCCATGCACATAAAGACCTTCCTCTGCAGCGTGTCGACGTCGGACATTACCTGTCTGAATCCTGCTCATATAGGTACTACACACATGACCAGGTTTTTAAATACATCAGTTAGGGACTATGCTGGTATGGGTTACCTTGACGTTTGGTAGAGCGGCTTAGTATACATTTTTTGCAAAAAACGTATCAACCAAATACCCTGTTTTGTATCATCTTTTACTAGCACTTGCTGTTTACTGCTACTTTTTTACAACAGAGTATTTTTATACGTTTGTTTTACTGTGCTTTTCAGTGTTTCAGTCTTTTGGTCTTGACGTTTGGTAGAGCGGCGTAGTATACATTTTTTAGCAAAAAACGTATCAACCAAATACCTTGTTTTTTATCATCTTTTTACTAGCTCTTGCTGTTTACTGTTACTTTTTTACGACAGAGTATTTTTATACGTTTGTTTTACTGTGCTTTTCTATGATGTATAAAGTGTAGTCTCGGTGTGTCCTATGTGAAGTATATAGAACAGTCTCAGTGTCTCCTATGAGGTATATATAGAGAAGCTTCAGTGTCTCCTTTGTGATGTTTATAGAGCACTCTCTCCTATGTGATGAATATAGAGCAGTCTCATGGTCTTCTATGTGATGTATACAGAGTAGTCGCAGTGTGTCCTATGTGAAGTATATAAAGCAGTCTCAGTGTCTCCTGTGCGATGTACAAACAGCAGTCTTGGTGTCTCCTATGTGACGTATATAGAACAGTCTTGGTGTCTCCTATGTGATGCATATAGAGCAGTCTCAGTGTCTCCTATGTGGTGTACAGTCATGGCCAAAAGTTTTGAGAATGACACAAATATTATATTTTCACATGATCTGCTGCCCTCTGGTTTTTATGTGTGTTTGACAGATGTTTTTATCACAGACAGAAATATAATAATTGCAAACATATGAGTAACAAAAGCTTATATTGACAGTTAGAATGAGTTAATGCAGCAAGTCAATATTTGCAGTGTTGACCCTTCTTCTTCAGGACCTCTGCAATTCTCCCTGGCATGCTCTCAAACAACTTCTGGACCAAATCCTGACTGATAGCAGTCCATTCTTGCACAATCAATGCTTTCATTTTGTCTGAATTTTTAGGTTTTTGTTTGTCCACCCGTCTCTTGATGATTGACCACAAGTTCTCAATGGGATTAAGATCTGGGAGTTTCCAGGCCATGGACCCAAAATCTCTATGTTTTGTTCCCTGAGCCATTTAGTTATCACCTTTGCTTTATGGCAAGGTGCTCCATCATGCTGGAAAAGGCATTGTTGATCGCCAAACTGCTCTTGGGGGGTTGGGAGAAGTTGCTCTTGGAGGACATTCTGGTACCATTCTTTATTCATGGCTGTGTTTTTAGGCAAGACTGTGAGAGAGCCGATTCCCTTGGCTGAGAAGCAACCCCACACATGAATGGTTTCAGGATGCTTAACAGTCGGCATGAGACAAGACTGGTGGTAGCGCTCACCTTGTCTTCCCCGAATGAGGCATTTTCCTGATGTCCCAAACAATCGAAAAGGGGATTCATCAGAGAAAATAACTTTACCCCAGTCCTCAGCAGTCCACTGCCTGTACCTTTTGCAGAATATCAGTCTGTCCATGATGTTTTTTCTGGAGAGAAGTGGCTTCTTTGCTGCCCTCCTTGAGACCAGGCCTTGCTCCAAGAGTCTCCGCCTCACAGTGCGTGCAGATGCACTCACACCTGCCTGCTGCCATTCCTGAGCAAGCTCTACACTGCTGGTAGCCCGATCCCGCAGCTGAAACACTTTTAAGAGACAGTTCTGGCGCTTGCTGGTCTTTCTTGGGCGCCCTGAAGCCTTTTTGGCAACAATGGAACCTCTCTCCTTGAAGTTCTTGATGATGCGATAGATTGTTGACTGAGGTGCAATGTTTCTAGCTGCGATACTCTTCCCTGTTAGGCCATTTTTGTGCATTGCAATGATGACTGCACGTGTTTCTTTAGAGATAACCATGGTTAACAGAAGAGAAACAATGATGCCAAGCACCAGCCTCCTTTTAAAGTGTCCAGTGTTGTCATTCTTACTTAATCATGACAGATTGATGTCTAGCCATGTCCTCATCAACACCCACACCTGTGTTAATGGAGACAATCACTGAAAAGAGGTTAGCTGGTCCTTTTAAGGCAGGGCTGCAATGATGTTGAAATGTGTTTTGGGGGATAAAGTTCATTTTCTAGCCAAATATTGACTTTGCAAGTAATTGCTGTTAAGCTGATCACTCTTTATAACATTCTGGAGTATATGCAAATTGCCATTAGAAAAAGTGAAGCAGTAGACTTTGTAAAAATTAGTATTTGTGTCATTCTCAAAACTTTTGGCCATGACTGTATATAGAGCAGTCTCAGTGTCTTCTATATGATGTGTATACAGCAGCCTTGGTGTCTCCTATGTGATGTATATAAAGTAGTCTCAATGTCTTCTGTGTGATGTGCATAAAGCAGCCTCAGTGTCTTCTATGTGGTGTATATAGAGCATGCTCTCCAATGTAATGCATATAGAGCAGTCTCAGGGTCTCCTGTTATGAATGTGCTAGAGATGGTTTCTGAGCAGAGGCTCCCTCAGGTGGTTACAGACAGTACTGAACCTTTCAGCGAGGAATGGCAATCTGGGTTCACTGACTGGTCTGATATAAGGGAGGTTCCCTCCCATGATGGTTGCTGGTGATCAATTGTTCTTGTCTCAATTGTGGTTCCTGGTTCATTTGGAAGTTTGCTGGAGTCTTGCCTGCATCTCCTGCTTTCAGATAAGATATTTTTTGCTTTTCTTTTTGTGCTTGCTTTTTGCATTGTTTTCTGCACTTTTGTGGAGGTCAGCCAGGTCCCCTCCTGGGGCCTGAGCTCCTCACAGTTTATCTGCAGCCACTGTTATTTGCTCATTTGCTTTTTCCTGTTTTTTCAGCGGCTGCAGCTTGGTTTTGTACACACGGAGATCTGATTTAGCGGGTGGCGAGATCGTGTGATCTCAGTATTTTTGTAATCAGAATTGTTGGATTTTTGTAGGGTTTTCTGGGTTGCAGAAAGTAATCTCTCCTTTCCTATCCTATTTAGTCAGCTTGTGGCCCCAGCTTTTGCTCAATCTATTTTCTGCCTATGTTTGTGTTTTCATCTTGTCTAACCGCCATTATATGTTTGGGTGCTTTCTATTTTCTTTGGGGATCTGCTCCGGGGCAGATAGCTTTCATCTTTCTGCCTTTAGGTGTAGTTATCTCTCAGGCTGTGACGAGGCGTCTAGGATCAACGTAGGAACGCTCCACGGCTACCTCTAGTTGTGTCGTTAGTTTAGGAATCTGCAACCCATCAGTTACCAACATCTCAGGTGTTCTGCTGCCCTGCTGTTGTTCGTGTCCTCCTCATCTACTGAAACACAACAGTATCACCGGCCATAACTGAAAATTATATGGTACTCACAGAAGGGAAAAATAGTGTGGAAAGAAAAAAGTTGTCAGAGTTGTCAGAGATTTTTTTTTTCTGTCTTGTTGCATTTTTTCCCTCTTTTTCTCTGGGTGCTGAGGAGGATTTTTTTTTCTTTCACTGGAGTTTGCACAGTTGTCTGGCCGTGTGGATCAGCTTGCCACTGAGGTTCGGAGTATTGCTACCTATCTTGCTAGGTTGCCGGTTGTGGAACCTAGGATTCCCATGCCAGATTTGTTTTTGGGGGATCGGGCTAAATTTCTGAATTTCAAAAATACTGTAAGTTGTTTTTTGCCTTAAAGCCTAAATCCTCAGGTAACGCAGCACAGCAGGTTCAAATTGTCATCTCTCTGCTCAGGCTTTTGTTGATTCAGGAGCAGCTATTAACCTGATGGATTTTGACTTTGCCAAATGTTGTGGGTTTCCCATGATACCCCTGTGGAAGTCTATTCCCCTACTGGGCATTGATTCTACCCCTTTGGCGGAGAATAAACCCCAGTTTTCTACTCAGGTGATAATGAGGGTTGAACCAGATCATCAGGAGAGTTGCAAATTTCTGGTGCTGTATAATCTGCATGACATTATTGTACTAGGTTTCCTTTGGTTACAGTCTCATAATCCTGTTTTGGATTGGAAATCTGTCTGTGACCAGTTGGGGCTGCCAATGTGTTAATGCCGACACTCCTGTTTTTTCTGCCTCTCCCAAGTCTCAGGATGTTCCTGACTTTTTGACAGATTTTTCGGATGAATTTAGTGAAAGTAAATCTGCATCTTTGCCCCCTCACAGGAGCTACGATTGCGCTATTGAATTAGTGCCTGGTGGTAAATTTCCTAAAGGTCGCCTTTTTAACTTGTCTGTACCTGAACACGATGCTATGCGATCTTATATCAAGGAGTCATTGGAGAAGGGTCATATCAGACCATCCTCTTCACCCTTGGGTGCCGGTTTTTTCTTTGTAGCCAAAAAGGATGGTTCATTGAGGCCGTGTATTGATTATCGTCTCTTGAATAAGATCACTGTGAAGTATCAATATCCGTTACCCTTGATTTCTGACCTGTTTTCCAGGGTGAAAAGTGCTACTTGGTTTACCAAGCTTGATCTCAGGGGGGCGTATAACCTTATTCGCATTAAGCACGGGGATGAATGGAAGACGGCGTTTAATACCCCAGAGGGGCATTTTGAGTACCTAGTGATGCCCTTTGGGCTCACTAATGCTCCTTCCGTCTTCCAATCCTTCATGAATGATATTTTCAGGATTTTGTGGATAAATTTATGATTGTTTATTTGGATGATATCTTGATTTTTTCCAATGACTGGGACTCTCATGTGAAACATGTTCGGACTGTGTTCCAGATTTTGAGAGAATGCACTGTATGTGAAGGGATCAAAGTGTCTTTTTGGCGTACAGAAGGTCTCATTTCTGGGATTCATTTTGTCTCCGTCTGTTATTGAAATGGACCCGGTCAAGGTTCAGGCCATCTGTGATTGGGTCCAACCTATTTCATTAAAGGCTCTTCAGAAATTTTTGGGTTTTGCCAATTTTTATCGTAAATTTATTGGTAATTTCTCCGGTATTGTTAAACCATTGACTGATTTGACCAAAAAGGGTTCTGATGTGGTGAATTGGCCTCCTGAGGCAGTCTCTGCGTTTCAGGAACTTAAGCAGAGATTCACTTCTGCTCCTGTTCTACGGCAGCCTGATGTTTCTCTACCGTTTCAGGTGGAGGTTGATGCCTCTGAAATTGGGGCAGGTGCCGTTTTGTCCCAAAGAGATCCAGAGACCTCTAAGAGTAACCCTTGTGCCTTTTTCTTTCGAAAATTTTCTCCAACTGAACGTAATTATGACGTGGGTAATCGGGAGTTATTGGCCATGAAGTGGGCCTTTGAAGAGTGGAGACATTGGCTGGAAGGAGCTAAACATCAGGTGGTGGTCCTCACGGACCATAAGAATCTGGTTTATCTCGAATCAGCCAAGCGACTTAATCCTAGACAGACCAGGTGGGCCTTGTTTTTCACACGTTTTAATTTTGTGTTTTTTTTCTTCCTGGCACTAAGAATGTTAAGGCGGATGCCCTCTTGAGGAGTTTCTTTCCGGACTCTCCTGAGTTATCTGATCCTACTGTTATTTTGAAAGAGGGTGTAGTTCTTTCCGCCATCTCGCCCAATTTGAGACTGGCCTTGGAAGGGTGTCAGGAGGATAAACCTGAGCGCTGCCCTATTGGGAAATTGTTTGTCCCAGACCAGTGGAAGAAGAGTGTGATGTCTGAGATTCATTGTTCCGCATTGGCTGGTCATCCCGGGATTTTTGGTACCAGAGACTTGGTGAGTCGGTCCTTTTGGTGGCCTACTTTGTCTCGTGACGTCAGGGAATTTGTGCAGTCCTGTGGGACTTGCTCTCGCTCCAAGCCTTGCTCTCGCTCTAGTGGTTTGTTAATGCCATTACCTGTGCCCAAGAGGCCATGGACCCATATCTCTATGGATTTTATTTCCGACCTCCCTGTTTCTCAGAGAATGACCGTTATCTGGGTAATCTGTGATAGGTTTTCCAAGATGATACATCTTGTGCCATTACCTAAGTTACCTTCCTCCTCCGAATTGGTGCCTTTGTTCCTTCAGCATGTGGTTCGGTTACATGGCATTCCGGAGAACATTGTGTCTGACAGAGGAGTCCAGTTTGTTTCCAAATTTTGGAGGACATTTTGTTCTAAACTTGGTGTTCAATTATCTTTCTCCTCTGCTTTTCATCCTCAGACCAATGGACAAACCGAGAGAACAAACCAGACCTTGGAGACTTATTTGAGATGTTTTGTGTCTGCTGATCAAGATGACTGGGTCTCTTTTTTGCCTTTGGCTGAGTTTGCTCTTAATAATAGGGCTAGCTCTGCCACCTTGATGTCTCCATTTTTCTGCAATTTTGGGTTTCACCCTCGATTTTCTTCGGGACAGGCGGAGGCTTCTGTCTGTCCGGGTGTTGACTCTGTTGTGGAGCGAATGCAGCAGATTTGGGACCAGATAGTGGAGAGGTTGTCTCTCTCAGGAGAAGGCCCAACGGTTTGCCAACCGGCATAGGACTGATGGTCCTCGGTTTAAAGTGGGGGACTTGGTTTGGTTGTCCTCAAGAAATATCCCTATGAGGGTTGCATCTCCAAAGTTTAAGCCCAGGTTCATTGGACCTTATAAGATCATGGAGATTCTTAATCCTGTTTCCTTCCGTTTGCTTCTTCCAGGGACATTTAAGATCCATAACGTGTTCCACAAGTCCTTATTGAAGAGGTTTGTCGAGCCAGTGGTTCCTATGCCTGCGCCTGCTGACCCTGTTTTGGTTGAGGGCAATCTGGAGTACGTGGTTGAGAAAATATTGGATACTCGTTTTTCTAGACAGAAACTCCAGTATTTGGTTAAGTGGAGAGGTTATGGTCAGGAGGACAATTCTTGGGTGTTTGCTTCGGACATCCATGCTAGGAGACTGATCCGTGCCTATCACCGAGCTCATCCTGATCGGCCTGGTTGCACAAGTGAGGGTTCGGTGACCCCTCCTCAAGGGGGGGTACTGTTATGAATGTGCTAGAGATGGTTTCTGAGCAGAGGCTACCTCTGGTGGTTACAGACAGTACTGAAACTTTCAGCGAGGAATGGCAATCTGGGTTCACTGACTGGTCTGATATAAGGGAGGTTCCCTCCCATGATGGTTGCCGGTGATCAATTGTTCTTGTCTCAATTGTGGTTCCTGGTTCATTTGGAAGTTTGCTGGAGTCTTGCCTGCATCTCCTGCTTTCAGATAAGATATTTTTTGCTTTTCTTTTTGTGCTTGCTTTTTGCATTGTTTTCTGCACTTTTGTGGAGGTCAGCCAGGTCCCCTCCTGGGGCCTGAGCTCCTCACAGTTTATCTGCAGCCACTGTTATTTGCTCATTTGCTTTTTCCTGTTTTTTCAGCGGCTGCAGCTTGGTTTTGTTCACACTGAGATCTGATTTAGCGGGTGGCGAGATCGTGTGATCTCAGTATTTTTGTAATCAGAATTGTTGGATTTTTGTAGGGTTTTCTGGGTTGCAGAAAGTAACCTCTCCTTTCCTATCCTATTTAGTCAGCTTGTGGCCCCAGCTTTTGCTCAATCTATTTTCTGCCTATGTTTGTGTTTTCATCTTGTCTAACCGCCATTATATGTTTGGAGGCTTCCTATTTTCCTTTGGGATCTGCTCCGGGGCAGATAGCTTTCATTTTCTGCCTTTAGGTGTAGTTATCTCTCAGGCTGTGACGAGGCATCTAGGATCAACGTAGGAATGCTCCACGGCTACCTCTAGTTGTGTCGTTAGTTTAGGAATCTGCAACCCATCAGTTACCAACATCTCAGGTGTTCTGCTGCCCTGCTGTTGTTCCTGTCCTCCTCAGCTACCGAAACACAACTGTCTCCTGTGTGATGTATGCAGAGTAGTCTCAGTGTCTCCTATGTGAAGTATATGGAGCAGTCTCAGTATCTCCTGAGTGATGTATAAACAGCAGTCTTGGTGTCTCCTAAGTGATGTATATAGAGCAGTCTTGGTGTCTCCCATGTGATGCATATAGACCAGTCTCAATGACTCCAATGTGGTATATATAGAGCAGTCTCGGTGTCTCCTATATAATGTATATAGAGCAGTCTCAATGTCTCCTATGTGGTGTATATAGAGCAGTCTCAGTATCTGCTATATGATGTGTATATAGCAGCCTTGGTGTCTCCTAAGTGATGTATAGAAAGTAGTCTCAGTGTCTTCTGTGTGATATGTATAGAGCAGTCTTGGTTTCTACTATGTGATGCATATAGAGCAGCCTCAGTTTATCCTACGTAGTGTATAAGGCCGGGATCACACATGCAAGAAACACGGCCGAGTCTCGCATGTGAAATCCCAGCACTGGCGCCGGCACTCGGGAGTGGAGTGCGCGGCTGTATGTATTTCTATGCAGCCGCTCTCTCCACTCCCGAGTGCCGGCGCCAGAGCTGGGATTTCACATGCGAGACTCGGCCGTGTTTCTCGCATGTGTGATCCCGGCCTAAAGAGAAGTGTCGGTGTCTCCTATGTGATGTATACAGAGCAATGTCTCCTATGTGATCAATCTAGAGCAGTCTCAGGGTCTCCTATGTGATGTATAGAGTAGTCTCAGTGTCTCCTATGTGAAGTATATAGAGCAGTCTCAATGTCTCCTGTGTGATGCATAAACAGCAGTCTTGATGTCTCTTAAGTGATGCATATAGAGCAGTCTCGGTGTCTCCCATGTAATGCATATAGAGCAGTCTCAGTGTCTGCTATGTGATGTGTGTACAGCAGCCTTGGTGTCTATTATGTTATGTATATAAAGCAGTGTCAGTGTCTCCTGTGTGATGTGCATAGAACAGTCTTGGTGTCTACTATGTGATTCATATATAGCAGTCTCAGTGTCTCCTATGTGTCTCAGTGTCTCATTGTCTCCGTGACTCCTATGTGGTGTATATAGAGAAGTCTTGGTGTCTCCTGTGTGTGATATATATATATATGTATATAGCCCTCTCTCGTATTTGATGTATATAGAGCAGTCTCAAGGTCTCCTATGTGATGTATACAGAGTAGTCTCAGTGTCTCCTATGCTAAGTATATAGAGCAGTCTTAGTGTCTCCAATGTGTTGTATACAGAGTTGACTCATTGTCTCATATGTGTTGTATATAGAGCAGTCTCAGTGTCTGCTATATGACGTGTATAGTGCAGTCTTGGTGTCTTCTATGATGATGTATATAGAGCAGTATCACTGTTTCCTATATAATTATGTAGAGCAGGCTCGGTGTTTCCTATGTGATATTATAGAGCAGTCTTGGTGTCTGCTATGTGATGTGTATACAGCAGTCTATGTGGTGTATATAGAGCAGTCTAAGTGTCTCATATGTGATGACCTGTATATAGAGCTGTCTCAGTGTCTCCTATGTGATTTACATAGGTCAGTCTCAGTGTCTTCTGTATGATGTGTATTCAGGAGTCTGGTTGTCTCTTATGTGGTGTATGTAGAGCAGTATCGGTGTTTCATATGTGATGTACATAAATCAGTCTCAGTGTCTCCTATGTGATGTATTTATGGTAGTCTCTGTGTATCCTGCAGTATAGACATAACATAGGAAACAGAGACTTCTGTGTACATCGCATATACAGTAGTCTCTGTGTTTCCTATGTGATGTCTATATTGCAGACTCCTCATTGCTTGAGTTTTTAAATGTAAACTGGGCAGTGATAAATTTCCCACTGTGAGGAGACCTGCAGTGCTCTATATATCTGTGTTTAGTACAACTTACTGTTGCAAGTTCTTTTCAAAATTCATCACAGAATTGACTGCACTCCAGACCAATTGCAAGTAGCAACATCATCAATAATACCGTATATCATATGTCGCACCAAAAATATGCAGTTCCAGCCATCACATTAGGGGTGAGTTGATTGTTTGTCTAAATATAGAAGGATAAATTTCAAGTTGATTATTTTGTACATCCTATGAATGATGGTATCAATATCCAAATGGCCCCTAGCAGAAAAAAAGGTTCCACACCCCTAGTCTACTCCAATAGGGTTAAAAAAGCAGATATCCCAAAAATTGAGGTCTACCTGTTTTATTTATTTTCACATCATATGTTAAAGCAAAGTCTGAGTATTTTTTCAAAGAGCCAAAGGAAACACAGCTTTGTTAATTATCTTGCACTACAATGCTAGAATTTGCCAGCACTATATTTTTGATGAGTTGTATGCTCCTGTCTTCTGAGCTGCATGCTCCTGTCTCCTGAGCTGTGTGCTTCTGTCTCCTGAGCTGCCTGCTCCTGTCTTCTGAGCTGGGTGTTCCGTTTCCTGAGCTGTGTGCTCCTGTCTCCTGAGCTGTGTGCTCCTTTCTCCTGAGCTGTGAGATCCTGTCTCCTAAGCTGCATGTTCCTGTCACCTAAGCTGTGGTATCTTGAGCAGTGCAGCCTTTCCTCTGAGCTGCAAGCTCCTGTCTCCTGAGTTGTGGTCTCCTGAGCTGTGCGCTCTTGTTTCCTGAACTGTGTACTCCTTTCTCCTGAATGGTGTGCTCTTGTCTCCTGAGTTGTGTGCTCTCGTTTCCTGAGCTGTGTGCACATGTCTTCTGAGTTGCAACCTTTTGTCTCCTGACTGAGCTGCACATTCCTGTCTCCAGAGCTGTGGCCTCTTGAGCTGTGCACTCTTGTCTCCTGAGCTGTGTGCTACTGTCTCCTGAGCTGTGTGCTCCTGTCTCTTGAGGTGCACGCTCCTGTCTCATGAGTTACATGCTCCTGTCTCCTGAGCAGCACGCTCCTGTCTTCTGAGCTGCATGCTCCTGTCTAATGAGCTGTGTGCTCTTGTCTCCTGAGCTGTGTACAGCGGTCTATTGCGCTATGTGCTTCTGTCTTCTGAGCTGTGTGTTCCTGTCTTCTGAGCTGTGCGCTCCTGTCTCCTGAGCTGTGTGCTCCAGTCTTTTGAGCTGTGCACTCCTGTCTCCTGAGCTATGTGCTCCTGTCTCCTGAGCTGTGTGCTCCTGTCTCCTAAGCTGTATGCTCTTGTCTTCTGAGCTGTGTGCTCCTGTTTCCTGAGCGGTGTGCTCCTGAACTGTGCTCTCTTGGCTACTGAGTTGCGAGCTCTTCTTTCCTGAGTTGCGCGCTCTTGTCTCCTTAGCTGGGTGTTCCGTTTCCTGAGCTGTGTGCTCCTGTCTCCTGAGCTGTGTGCTCCTTTCTCCTGAGCTGTGAGCTCCTGTCTCCTAAGCTGCGGTCTCTTGAGTTGTGCACGCCTTTCTCATGAGCTGCAAGCTCCTGTCTCCTGAGTTGTGGTCTCCTGAGCTGCGCATTCTTGTTTCCTGAACTGTGTACTCCTTTCTCCTGAATTGTGAGCTCTTGTCTCCTGAGCTGTGTGCTCTCGTTTCCTGAGCTGTGTGCTCATGTCTCCTGAGTTGCAACCTTTTGTCTCCTGAGCTGCACATTCCTGTCTCCAGAGCTGTGGCCTCTTGAGCTGTGCACTCTTGTTTCCTGAGCTGCACACTCCTGTCTCCTGAGCTGTGTGCCCCTGTCACCTGAGCTGCATGCTCCTGTCTCCTGAGCTGCACGCTCCTGTCTTCTGAGCTGCATATTCTTGTCTCCTGAGCTGTGTGCTCCTGTCTCCTGAGCTTCACGCTCCTGTCTCCTGAGTTGCACGCTCCTGTCTCCTAAGCTGCACGCTCCTGTCTCCTGAGCTGCGTGCTCCTGTCTCCTGAGCTGTGTGCTCCTGTTTCCTGAGCTGTGTACTCCTGTCTATTGCGCTATGTGCTTCTGTCTTCTGAGCTGTGTATTCCTATCTTCTGAGCTGTGCGCTCCTGTCTCCTGAGCTGCGTGCTCCTGTCTCCTGAGCTCCATGCTCCTGTCTCCTGAGTTGCATGATCCTGTCTCCTGAGCTGCACGCTTCTGTCTTCTGAGCTGCATGCTCCTGTCTCCTGAGCTCTGTGCTCTTGTCTCCTGAGCTGTGTACACCTGTCTATTGCGCTACGTGCTCCTGTCTTCTGAGCTGTGCGCTCCTGTCTCCTGAACTGTGTGCTCCAGTCTTCTGAGCTGTGCACTCCTGTCTCCTGAGCTATGTGCTCCTGTCTCCTGAGCTGTGTGCTCCTGTCTCCTGAGCTGTGTGCTCCTGTCTCCTGAGCTGCACGCTCCTGTCTCCTGAGTTGCATGCTCCTGTCTCCTGAGCTGCACGCTCCTGTCTTCTGAGCTGCACGCTCCTGTCTTCTGAGCTGTGTGCTCCAGTCTTCTGAGCTGTGCATTCCTGTCTCCTGAGCTATGTGCTCCTGTCTCCTGAGCTGTGTGCTCCTGTCTTCTGAGCTGTGTGCTCCTGTTTCCTGAGCTGTGTGCTCCTGAGCTGTGCAGTCTTGTGTCCTGAACTGTGCTCTCTTGTCTACTGAGTTGCAAGCTCTTCTTTCCTGAGTTGCACGCTCTTGTCTCCTTAGCTGGGTGTTCCGTTTCCTGAGCTGTGTGCTCCTGTCTCCTGAGCTGTGTGCTCCTTTCTCCTGAGCTGTGAGCTCCTGTCTCCTAAGCTGCGAGTTCCTGTCTCCTAAGCTGCGGTCTCTTGAGCTGTGCACGCCTTTCTCCTGAGCTGAAAGCTCCTATCTCCTGAGCTGTGGTTTCTTGATCTACACGCTCTTGTTTCCTGAACTGCGTGCTCCTGTCTCCTGAGTTGTGGTCTCCTGAGCTGCGCGCTCTTGTTTCCTGAACTGTGTACTCTTTTCTCCTGAATTATGAGCTCTTGTCTCCTGAGCTGTGCGCTCCTGCCTTCTTAGCTGCGAACCTCTCGTGGGGAATGAAGGAGCTTTTTATGCGATCGGTTAGGGGTCTCAGAGCCCAGACCCTCACAGATCTGCTTATAATTATTAGAGGAATAAAATGTAAAAAAAAAAAAAACATTACAAATTTGTATGTATCACTCACTGGTTGTATGACTTCAGCCTGGTATGAACCTGTAAGGGGGTGAAGGGAGTATTCCTGCCTTGCCCCGCCCCCTTAAGTGCTCTTAATGTATATATGTGCTAATTATTGTGTTGCTGTAAATATTTCAATGTTACTGCTACATGGAACATGTATTACCACACATAGTAGTGGTACTGCTGTGGAGCCCAGCTGCGACTGGATCCATATCTTCCAGAAGGGTGCACTGAAAGAATATACCACTAGAGGTCATTATGCACATTCACACACGTTCACTTATCCAAAAGACCACCAGAGGGAGCTGTTTAGACATATAAAAGAGGGTGAACATAGGAAGTTTCAGTTTAGTCACCTCAGAGAGCTCAGTCAGTCTGCAGTAAGGTGAAGTGCAGAGCTGAGATTACAGAGGCTGCAGAGCTATTCAGTTCAAGAGAGAGTGGAGTCTAGTAAAGGGTGGAACAGAAACCACTCCAGCCTAGTCAGATCTGAATCTAGTGAGTGCAGCTCAGTGAGAAAGCGTGCCGACGCTTAGAGAGCGGTGAAGAGGCAGCCCACCAACTGCCAGTGTGTGATCGTGTGAGGACCCGGGTAGGCCGAAGGTGAGTGGAAAGTTAATGAGTAATGAGACAGAGGAGCCTTCATAGCTCACCTCAGCAAGTATTACCGGACACCGGGGTCCGAGCCTATAGGGATCTCCACGACCCATTAGGAGAACACCGGAGTTCCTGGAGGACTACAAGTACCACAGAGCTGATACGTAGCAGGATCAGGAGGACGGAGTCTGGCAGGATCCGCCATAAAAGACCCTGTCCTTTCAGAAAGAAGGTCCAACCACAAGGTCAGCCAGGTACAAGACGGAGACCAAGTTAGGCCCAGCTACACGCAGGCCAAGACTTCATTATAAAAAGGCAGAGAAAAGGAGGCCACACACCTACTCAGTGGAGGAATCTGGATGTGCACCCTTCACCCTACAGTGCTCCGGGGAGTGCCTGCAACATCTTCAGTAAAGGTACCAAAGTGACTAATGTGTGTGTCTACCTTATTACCCCTTACTGCCGGGTCCCCGTCTGTCCTGCACCCCTACACATCTATCTGCCCTGGAGGACTCAGCCTTTCCTGTGGAAGGCCTAACATCTTGCTGCACAATATTAACCCTTCAGTGGATCTGCATAGCAGCGCTGGTCACCCTGACCAGGTACCACAGGTGGCGTCACGAATCCCCATTCCAATATTCGATTCACCTGTAAATATCCCACATTAAAGGATGAGCACCAGAGCCACGGACTGAGCTGTGTTGCCGTGACATCCCCCATAGTAGTCTATAGGCTCAGATCCGAGTTCCCATTGCTCTGGAGGGCGATTCACTGCCACATTCCCTACAGTGTTACCATTTTATGTACAATAATTGTATATGCGTTGTGTTCTTTTAGTATAATGTATGTGATGTGTACTAATGTTCGTGTACAGGTTAGGGAAAGTTAGGTGCTGTCTTCTGGGGATACTAAAGGAGGGCACCTTAGTATATAGTTCTTATACATTGGGTAAGTGTAGTTCTGTTGTGGGCCACTAGATGGGGGCATACTAGTGGACACTTTTAGGAATAGTTAATAGAATGTTTATAGAGAGTTAACTGTAGAGGGGCTGCCGGATAGTAGTGAGAAGTTTCTAGGTAGTTAGCTCAGGCGGGGTGAATGTGCCCAAGTGTCCACATGGGCTGTAGGTCCGGACAGCCGGCAGCCATGCAATGTTTAAGTGCTGCAACCCACGTTACCCACAGCCACTGTATATCCTGCCAGTGGGCCTGTACAGAAAAGGAAAATGTGGTGTCTTACTGCCTGGACCCATGCTTTTAGGGCAGAAGTTGGCTGGACTAAGAAAATGGAAGGAGTTGGAACTTTGACGGATCGGTACAGACGGGCCGGATGCTTCACCGGGGGCCACCAAATGTAGTGATTGATTAATTCATGTATGGCTGAAGGCTGAAGGAAATGTCAGAGCGAGGTCAGGGGTGGAAGGAACTGGGAAGCAGCCTAGTACAGTCCGGGCATGTACTGCACAGAAGCGACAGCAAAGCAGAGAAAGATAAGGAAACAAGTGAAACCCATGATGTACCAACTGTGGATGTAACGTGTGATGTTCAAGTTATCCTGGACTGTGTCTCCGTTACTAAGTGTTGCCTTAAAGAGGAACCGTCGTCGTTTGGGAAGAGCCTGGGGGAGTCTGGAAGTGGAGATGCAGGTATGCTGAAGAGGAGAATACAGTTTACTGCAGGGGAAGGATGGGACACTGATGTTGCAATAATTCAGGTCAGGACTACAGTCCTGTCCCTCCCTTACAAACCCACCTGTCCCACTAGTCTCCTGTGCGGCTTGATCTCCGGTGGCTTGTAGAGTATGTTTTTCCCTAAATTACTGCAGTGTTTCAGAGTTGAACAAACCTGGCTGAAGACATACAGTTAGTGTCTGATACCTGCTGCCCGTGAATAGGGAGCATATATCAGCTGTCAGGTTCCCTTTAAAGAAAAAACACTTTAATAAATAGGCTGCTGCCATATTTCTTAGCTTAGAATACCAGCACCTCGGCTTTCCTTGTCTTAGGAAGTATCACAGATAATAAATCAATGACTGTATTTGTAAATGTCCAAAAATGTTTTATGAGATCGCAGTTCTCACACCGGTTCTTTATAATGGCCTGGATCTGCAACATTCCCGGTTTCACAATGACATAACTATGACATAGAATAGTGGATAACAAATGGGATTATATCAGTGACTCAGATGAGAAACTTGTTATAACACCTTACAAAAGCATTATTAAGAGAAGTGGGTGAGAATCTAGTCCACAAATGACATCAACTTTGCAAATGCCATACTTACAGTCAAGCTCTGGGAATACAGGAGAATTGTGAAGTGTGAAGTTAGCACACTGTCATGATTCTGTAATCTGCAGTCACATAGAATACACAAAAGTAACAAAATGTAAAACTTGCAGGAAGAAAAAATACAAATCACAAAACAATCTGAGGACACAACAAATTGCACCCATAGTTCTGCTTGAAACAAAGCATAAAATCAATCTAATTTCTGATTAATTAGAAATCAGATTCCTCTGTCCCATCCTTGTCAGTGTTCAGGTAACTTTATTAAGCCTATGAATAGCAGTTTTGATGCATATAAAGGGCAGTTTTATTTCACAATGGCAAAAACAATAGAGTTGTCTTATCAGAACAGAAATGGTATTATCACTAAGCACAAGCAGTCTAAATGGTGCTAGATTATCTCTAAAGATGTCAGCATCCCAGCTTCAACAGTTCAAAATATTCACAAGAAATTGTTGTCATATTGGGAATCCTATAGTACTGTATTGTTACTGTTAAGTTGCTATGCGATAAGGTTTGCCTTTTAGATGTTTGTCCACCCTCTCTACCTGGCTGCCTCCCTAGATCTGATGTCAGTAACCCCTCCCTTCTTCTTCTTCCTCATTCTGTGTATGTCAGCCATGTTAAGAACCTCATGTCTTGCATCTGTGGATCAGAACAGTCTTTTTTACCTTCTGTAATAGTGCATAACTACAAGAATTCAGCTTGAAAATAAACTTTCTGGAATCTTCAAACGTGCCTCTGCAGTGGAGTCAAACTATCTGATGAAATCTCTGGTGTGAGTATTGGTACATAGAGACAACCAAGAAATGGTGTCTCAAGTGTCCTACACTTGCAGCCCAGTTATGGAGTAAAATTAGTAATTGAGCTAAATAAGTTCAATGGTAATTTTCCTTTGCAAAGTGTCAATTTATGCCGCATTGTAAATTTCCCAAGAGACACAGATTGTTTTTTTATAATTATTGTGGACTCGAGACCCAAGTTTTCAAATATATATAATAGCTCCATTCATCTAAGTGGTTTTTCAGTATGTTTTTGTTTTTTGGATTAGATTGAGATATATATACAAGCTTAATTCATGCTTATGACAGACAGGGATGGGATTTGATGGAAAAAATAACTCTGCATCCAACTCTATTTTTTATATCAAAACCACAAACCAAAGAACAGGACATGACCCCCAATGATATATCATCTAATATTTGGCTTTTACTGGCTCACAAAATCATCTCCCCTCTGAGCTCCATCATGGAGACCTCTGCAAACTGCACTAAAGACAATCCGGAGTAATCATTCAATGAATCTGTGGTTGTCATCTTCTGGTTACTTAGTCACTGAACTACTGAGGATAGTTACCAAAAAGGACTGCTGGGACTAGAGTCACCAATCTGCTGCTCTTTCCAGCAACCATTTAAGGATATGAACCTTCTTCTTACATTAAGCAATGAGCAATAAAGGACCTCAGAACAGCAATATTTTCCTTTTTGCTAAAACCTTTTTCAAGATCTGAACAAAAAATGTAAATTGGATTCCTGAATTTTAAATTTTTTGGATAATGAACATTATTTTCACTGCTTGCTATTGTCTGATTATTCTGATCAGAGTGGCATCAGTTTTTCTTGGACGTGGAAAGAAAAAAAAGTTTCTCCACTTTCTCCATTCCGTCAGTCGGTCTGATTTTTTTCATAGACCCATAGATTTGCATTGCAGGTTTTGATCCGACACGTGGATCAGAATCACACGTCTCTAATTTTTTCCACGGACGACTCAGTCCATGGAAAATAAATCACAGACCTATAGAATATTATTGGTACGAGAGCTATGAAAGCCATGAACAGCACTCGTCTGAGAAAATAGGTGGCGTGCTCACGCCCTAAGCATAAGTGATATCACGGCAGTCTATTCCATCAAAGGACAGAAGTAACTGAAGGAGGATAGCAGTAAGCATGTTCCAATTTTTTTTTTACATTTTTTTTATAGACTTGCTAACTTTGTCAGGAGGCTTTTAAGATAAGATGACATCTCCAAGACTTATGGAAGGATAGTCATGTCACTCAGGACCCACCAAAGCCTACTGGATTTCTTGTTTCCCAACATCGAATTGCATATTTGGGAAGGCAGTAATTGGGGCGCAGAATGGCAAGGAATGGGTTTGTGTGGGGTGTGTGGCCCAGCTACGCCAGGCACACATATTCCAGGAAAATGCACAAGAAGGTAACCGTGAAGCTTGATATTCATTCACGTCACTTACATTTCCCAACACACCCACTAGGGGTATAAAAGGAAGTGACACGTAGCAGTCAGTGTTCATTCAAGCTTCCTGTCTTAGGACAGTGCAAGTCAGTCTGGACTTGGAGGGAGAGGAGTTCAGTCAGAGTTCAGTCTAGTTCCTGTCTCAGGACAAGACACACCGTTCAGTTTCACTTCAGTCTAGTCTTGGAGGAAGTGGAGTGCAGACTAGATTCTGGCAGAGCAAGTTCATGAAGTGGAGTCTGGTTTGAGTGTAAGGAGTCACTCTAGCCCAGTCAGAACCACAAAGCCAGTACCTCAGCACAAGCTACCTGTATTCCTTGGAAAGTGGAAGGTGACTCTCGGAGCTACAGCGTGTACACAGTTTGACAGAGTTCCTGTGCGCTGCTCTGGACAGGGTCTGAGAAAGGAAGGAAAGAAGGAAGGTAATCACAGGAGCTGCAACAGTGAGTGAACTAAGAACTGTTCAGTGAGCTCTGGAGAAAAGCTGACATTCACAACATCGCTACTTTAAGAGCAAGAGCAGGACGAGAGGCACAGTGGAGAAAGATAGAGACTAGTGCATCAGGTACCGGATTACCCGCACTAATTCACCGGACACCGGGTCCGAAGCGTTGCTAGTGCTTCACGCCTAGTAATAAGAAACACCGGAATCCTTCTGGACTTCAAGTCACGGAAGGTAGCCCTAAGCGCTGATACGTAAACGGAGTCAGGTAGAACAAGGACCTTGAGTGGGACGCTACAAAAGTAGGGACTCTGTTCTCACCAACTAGAAGGCTCTACCACAATGTCGGCCGGGCGTTGCAGCTATTGAACAAGCTGGAGATTAACAGAGTTAACTTGACTTCATGCAAGTTTGTATTCACATACATATAGAGTTAAAGGAGGCCTCTAACCTGCTCAGCGGTTTATCTGAATGTGCATTCTCCACCCCGACCAGCTCCCCGGGACCTGCCTGAAACATCTGCAAGTAAAGGTATGGAAAGAGATTGCCTTGTGTGAGACTGTTTCATTTACTACACCCTGCACCACCATAGACTTCCAGGGACCAGTCTCGCCTGTGGGAGACTTACCATCCAGCTGCCTTATAACATCCCCTAGGAAGATCCATATAGCAGCGCTGGTCAAATTGATCAGAAACCACAGGTGGCGTCACAAACTATCTATTACTACAATTCCCCTGTAAATATCCCCCTTTGCATGACCGCCAGGGCCACGGACCGAGCTCTGCTGCCAGTGACAACTCCCATAGACTTCCATGGGCTCGGTGCCGAGTACCCCATAGCCCTGGTACCACCAATGTGGTGCGCGTCATCTCTTTGGCGTCACGAACAGGATACGAAAACTTGCAAATTGTGAGTCCTGTGTTGCCTATATTGACTGTTTTATGCAAGAAAAAGACTGTTTGCTGTTTGTCACTTTTGGCGCCAAATACCGCCATTTTACTGCCATATTCGCGCCCTGAGGCGCTGGTGAAGAAGGTGGGCGTGCATTCGTGGGCGTGTACCCCCCCTGTGGCGCGAAAGTTATGGCCGCCCTCTCAAAGTGTTATTACAACGTCCGCAATGGCCCCACTGCAAGAGAGATCCGCCTCCTCTTCATCTTCTATGCAAAAAGGAGGAAGCGCAAATCCCGCCTCCACGGAAGAGACCAGATTGTTCCTGATGGAGAACACAGTCTGGCCTGGAGTGAGATGGCGGAAGGACGGGATACGCTATGCGGAGGAGCAGTGGCAAGCAGACCTGGTTCCCCTGAAGAGCCTCTACCCGTGCCGGAGCCATCCCCAGTACGGGACCTTCAGCAAACCATGTTGGAATTAAAAGAGGAGAATGCGGCGCTTAAAAGATTGATCCAGCGCCATGCAGACTTGAAGGAGACCGAGGGACGCTGGCGTGCCCAGACACAGCGGCTGCTGTGGGACGCAGTGTTCTCTCCCACAGATATAACGCCACCACTGCCAGCGGCTGATGAGAAACCGGAGGCCGGCTCCAAAAGTGCTGATCCTGACTCCGCCGGGGAAGCGGCGGGAGAGAAGGAGGCTGAGGAGGCCCTGCCCGTTCCGGAGTGCCAGCCAGGCCTGGAGGCCGCAGCGGAATGCAGTCCCCGGTAGGGACACCGGAGGAGACCCAACTGTCAGCGATAGAAAATGACTGGGAGCAGCGACAGCAGCAGGTTAGTGCGTTCCCAACTGAGCCACTGCGCGCACCTGCGTCCTACTCGGAATCGCAAGCCCCAGCAGCGTCATCTTTGGCGTCAGCACCAAGCAGTGCACCAATATCGCAACCTGTGATTACTTCAGCATCGCCCCCTGCGTACACTTCTGCATCACAATCTGCGACCATTTCTGCATCGCAACCTGAATTGTATACTGCGGCACCTTTTACAACGCAACCTGCGTTCTATTCTGAGGATGTACCCGTTGGGTTCCCAATTCGAATGAAGGATGTAGCCACTCAAACACAGATCGCAGGACATGATCTCTTTGTTATGCGTTCAAAAGAACACCGCGTCGTTCCAGCCCCAGGAGTGGAAGACGTTATTGAAGTTTGCAAGAAAGAAGAAAAACAGTAGGACCCAGACAGGGGTTTACTGTAACTGAACATGTATAAAGTTTTGAAGAAAGTTTGATGAAGAAGTTTATTGAAGAAGAATTTGCACTTTATTGAAACGTTTTGATAATGTTTATTACTATGCTTATTTAAAGTAGAATACCCGGCTGGGTACAGAGTAAAAAGCTAAAGAGTTAAATAGTGAAAGTAAAGAGTTAATAATTCTTGAAATGTTTTATCATGCACAGGACTGCGCGGCTGTGGACTGTGCCAGCCCAGAAACTGTAAATGTAAATAGTTCGCACTTCGGTGCCTCATTTTGGTTTTACACAAAACCTTACTACCTCTGAAGAAAAACCCGTATGGTGTGGCCTAGAGTGAGGTATGCAGCAATGAAGTCCTGCAGCCCACATAGGACCCACGTGGGAGGTTTTTGGTGCGGGTCCTCCACAAGAATCTTGTCTTGTATTTATGAAAGTGTTTTTGATACTTTTATATTTTTCTATGTATACAGTGTAACGTTCAAGAATTCTTACCTCCCGCAAGGGATGAGTTAAAACTGTTTGATGTTATATGCAAAACAAAATGTTTTTTTTCTCTTTTACAGCCCGGGAGTGCTGTGTTTAACCAAGGGGGGATGTGTGGCCCAGCTACGCCAGGCACACATATTCCAGGAAAATGCACAAGAAGGTAACCGTGAAGCTTGATATTCATTCACGTCACTTACATTTCCCAACACACCCACTAGGGGTATAAAAGGAAGTGACACGTAGCAGTCAGTGTTCATTCAAGCTTCCTGTCTTAGGACAGTGCAAGTCAGTCTGGACTTGGAGGGAGAGGAGTTCAGTCAGAGTTCAGTCTAGTTCCTGTCTCAGGACAAGACACACCGTTCAGTTTCACTTCAGTCTAGTCTTGGAGGAAGTGGAGTGCAGACTAGATTCTGGCAGAGCAAGTTCATGAAGTGGAGTCTGGTTTGAGTGTAAGGAGTCACTCTAGCCCAGTTAGAACTACAAAGCCAGTACCTCAGCACAAGCTACCTGTATTCCTTGGAAAGTGGAAGGTGACTCTCGGAGCTACAGCGTGTACACAGTTTGACAGAGTTCCTGTGCGCTGCTCTGGACAGGGTCTGAGAAAGGAAGGAAAGAAGGAAGGTAATCACAGGAGCTGCAACAGTGAGTGAACTAAGAACTGTTCAGTGAGCTCTGGAGAAAAGCTGACATTCACAACATCGCTACTTGTGCTTATGTTAAGAGCAAGAGCAGGACGAGAGGCACAGTGGAGAAAGATAGAGACTAGTGCATCAGGTACCGGATTACCCGCACTAATTCACCGGACACCGGGGTCCGAAGCGTTGCTAGTGCTTCACGCCTAGTAATAAGAAACACCGGAATCCTTCTGGACTTCAAGTCACGGAAGGTAGCCCTAAGCGCTGATACGTAAACGGAGTCAGGTAGAACAAGGACCTTGAGTGGGACGCTACAAAAGTAGGGACTCTGTTCTCACCAACTAGAAGGCTCTACCACAATGTCGGCCGGGCGTTGCAGCTATTGAACAAGCTGGAGATTAACAGAGTTAACTTGACTTCATGCAAGTTTGTACTCACATACATATAGAGTTAAAGGAGGCCTCTAACCTGCTCAGCGGTTTATCTGAATGTGCATTCTCCACCCCGACCAGCTCCCCGGGACCTGCCTGAAACATCTGCAAGTAAAGGTATGGAAAGAGATTGCCTTGTGTGAGACTGTTTCATTTACTACACCCTGCACCACCATAGACTTCCAGGGACCAGTCTCGCCTGTGGGAGACTTACCATCCAGCTGCCTTATAATATCCCCTAGGAAGATCCATATAGCAGCGCTGGTCAAATTGATCAGAAACCACAGGTGGCGTCACGAACTATCTATTACTACAATTCCCCTGTAAATATCCCCCTTTGCATGACCGCCAGGGCCACGGACCGAGCTCTGCTGCCAGTGACAACTCCCATAGACTTCCATGGGCTCGGTGCCGAGTACCCCATAGCCCTGGTACCACCAATGTGGTGCGCGTCATGGGGTGTGACTTCTCCTCTAAGCTGGACTTAGATATGGCAAAAATGTTCAACTACACTTTACATAATGCTAACCATTAACATTACAGATGACTGGATGGCTACACCAGACTGGTGGATCCAGCGTAAGACAAGCGTAAAAATTGGACAAGTGCTATTGTTTTGATGAATACCACTCGTACCCATGTTATTCTATGCGACTACGCACATGTATGATTTTTATCCTTTGGATGGAGGAAAAAATTGTGGCATGCACACGTCGTATCCGATTATCGGATTGCACTCGGCTATTCATGTCTATGGGTCCGTGGGAACAAAATCAGATGCGATTTTTTTCGGATGAGAGAAAAATGGTCGTGTGACCCTGGTCTAAGGAATTATTTTGTATAAGGTGTGGCCCTTGTGAGTCCCAGGTTTAGGTGTGCGCTGCTCTGTTGTACATATACAATCATGTATTCTCTGAAGAGAATTAATTATTTCTTGAAAATAATTTCTCTCAAGTCTAAAATTGAATTGACACATTTTTTTTCTCATGTGCAAAGAAAACGGACTGATTTTCATCAGTGTGCTTAATGCGATTTTCATCCGTTTTTTCATATTTGTGTCCATTTTTATAAGAGAAAACACGGCACTCAACTAAAAACGAGAGTAGGTGCTCAAGTCCGGTATCCAACCTGATAAATGTAAAAAATAACTTGACACTCAAATGTGTAACACGAGAATTTGTTTAATAAAGGTGCATCCAGACACGAAACAATTGAACGTGTGTCCATTTTTATGTCCGTGTGTTGTCCGCATTCCTCATATAAATATAAAATTGATGGGGGTTCCCTAAGCTTCTCCCCGCATTGGTCATTGAAAAACAGCACACCGATGCAGCTCAGAGGCGTCTGTTTTTTACCGACTCATTCACTTGAATGGGAAAGTTTGTTCTGCAAATCGGATTGAAATAAAAAATGTGTTGGATTTTTTTGGTGGGTATGTGTTCTACAAAAACTGGTGTCACGCACGCGGGTGACGCATGTGGATTCACTTTGTCACGGGACCGTGCTTGCCGAGGACAGGTGTAGCTAAAAGGCTACCTGGTGTTCACTGGAGCTCCTGATGGTGGAGTCAGGCTTGAGCTGTAGGTAGCATGTACCACTTATAGGCAGTCCCTGGTACCGCAGCTGCCAACCAAAGGGTTGGTTCGCTGACACAAACTGGACTTGTAGTCACAGACAAGGCTGGATTCAGAAACTATTCAGAAAGGTGCGCTTCACAGTTTAGATACTGCCGGAGCGACTTCAGTTTCAGGGTCTGCCGATGCGACTACAGAGTTCAGGTACCGCTGGAGCGACTTCAAGGTAACAAACACACTATACAGGAATATGGTAAGAGAATCAGGATAAGGCCGGGATCACACATGCGAGAAACACGGCTGAGTCTCGCATGTGAAATCCCAGCTCTGGCAACCGGCACTCAGGAGTGGAGCGAGCGGCTGCATATAACTACATGCAGCTGCTCGCTCCGCTCCCGAGTGCCGGCGCCAGAGCTGGGATTTCACATGCGAGACTCAGACGTGTTTCTCGCATGTGTGATCCCGGCCTAACAAACTAACTTCAATGAATTAGGACGGAGGACATGGCAACATAGAGTTGCACACACAAGAGTTGTAGGGAAACTACAGGGGCTGCTCAGGCACCTCTCTACTTGGGAGGTGCCTTTTATACAAGATGCCTCCCAGCAATTGGCTGGGGGTACCTTCAAGGTGCAAGTGCTGTTACTTTAAGAAGTGAGCGCACACACCAGGTCGCCACTGGGAAGCCTGTGCGTCGAGCACTGAAAGCAGGAGATGAGGAGATCACATAGGCGGTGAGTATGTCTGCGGTTCTGCAGGGAGAAAGAAGAGGAACGTTGCAGGGGTGCTGGCATTGGTGTTACAACTGCATAGAACATGTACATTAAACTTGGAAGAGTGAATGAGGACGTATACAGCAAATCTTAATGGAAGAGTTATAGGGGTTGTCCACTACTCAGACAACTGCTTTTCAATTCCTATGTTTCCCCCTTGCAAAATAATAACACCTATACTCGCCCCCTTAAAGGCACACAGCTTCAGAGCTGAATCGGTGGTCCTTTTGTCATCTGTTAAAACTAAAATTTCCCAGCAGTACCCCGCTTCTCCTCAGTGTTGCAGACCCTTCCCTCCCTCTCATGTGTGCTTCCTGCTAGAGATACTGTAAATAGATCTTAAAATTGACAATATTTATTTATATGGATAAAGTGGCCAATGATAGTTTTGAATATTCTGACTGTAACCCATGTTTGTCCAATATTCATTACTATTTTTCCAACTCAACATTTTATTGATGGTTCACATGGATTTAAAATACAAGTGAATTGAGCTAGGCCGGACACGTGTAGTCAGAATGTGTCCAGAAGTATTTAATTTGCATACTTGAAGTCACATGACCACCCGCTCCGGCACTGGAAAATTGTGACTGTGCGCAACGTGCGCACTACGAGGAATCAAAAGTTTGCAATCACAAACTTAGACTGCTTCTACCTGGGCTCAAAAAATTATACAAAATTTTTGATATGCATTACATAGAGAGTAATATATGGTATAAAAACCTCTCTATCTTGGTGACAGTGCAATCAATTTTAGCTACATACAAAATAAATATATATAAATACATATATACCATTTTGTATTGCATAGAGAAAAGCATGCATTTCCATGTATCACTCGGTGCAATATTAAGCATGGCCAGAATTTGCAATTATTCCTATTAGAATATAAGGGCTGCTTACCAGAGATGTGGTTCAGAAATCTTGTCCTCGGCTAACCTCGCAGTCTAGCAATGTGTGGAATATTCTTTTTATGTTGGTGGAACCCCCTAGTGGAGAAAAGATGAAATTACTGGATAGATAATATTCACATTAACACTTTACTGCAGAGGAATTCAACCTATTCTAGAAAGGAAGCACTGAAACAGGAAACGGAAATTATGTTGAAAGTTTAATTCAACATTTAAAAGTATATTTACTTGCATAAAAAATACTTTATGTTTGAGGAGGCATCACTTTACACAAATGTACTTTTGCGCTCTGGTCTCCAGGGATCCATACTGATTTTTATCGTTTTGCAGTCGCAGTATATGCATTTAGTAATTATGCTGTTGTGCAAACCTGTCAAAAATGTATCAGAGATGGATCTTTCAAGCTGATGATATCCAAGCTGTGAATCTCTGTTTTACTGTCCAGTACCCAGCGCTGGGCGCTGCTTCCTTCTTTTGCCACCAGTTCTGTTTTCTTTGGCAAGTTGTGCTGGCAATGCACACACCTCTAATCTCCTGTCCCCTGGACTTATAGGAGATCGTGTCACTGCCTGAGTTTTCAGGTAGTTGGTGTCTGTGCCACTACTGATGATGGCTTCTTTGAGCAAGCTCCTCTACTGTCTATGACATATCCAGCTCTGCTATAATGGTGCAAACTCTGCTATAACTTCTGATCTGTAGTACTGAGCCTCCTGACACACCCAGGCTCTGCTACAACACTGGGAGCTCTGATATACTGCTGACTGAATTCATTTTGGACTCTGTTGCAAAGTTAGCTCTGCTACATAGCTGGGCTCTGCTAACACTACTGCTTATGTCTACCCTGGTTTCTGTGACATACTCAGATCTGTCACATCACTGATCCTTCCTTAAGCCGGGGTCACACTGGCGACAAAATCGGACGACTGCAATGCGATGAAATATCGCATTGCAGTCGGACCAATGTTAATCTATGGTGCAGCTCCCACAATCAGATTTTTTGTGGTCCGTTTTATAAGTGCGAGTGCAATCGCAGCATGCTTCCATTGTCTCCGATTGTGGGTCGACAATCGCCAATGCAAGTCTATGGGTGCGATGAAAAATCTGATTACAAACGGACCGCACGTGTGACTTGCGATTAAATCGCACCGGTGTCCTTTAGAAAAGCCGGCAAATTCATCCCCGGCTATACTGTAAAAGACAGCTTTAATAAAAAATGGAAACAATACATATACACACATAGAATACATATATCTATATACATGTCATTGTGACATATATATATATTTATAGTTCATGCACTTCTACATAGTATAATAGCCGCTAATACAATTGCCGGCTTTTGTGAAATTACAGACCCGACATGAAATGACACATGGTTTACATACAGTTAACCATGTCATTTAATGTAGTTTGATATATGGTTTTCACTAACAATTACATGAGTGTATGTGTGCAAAATTTCACACATGTAGGGGTTAATTAAAGGTGTAAATTCGTTGAAAAAAAAAATGCGTGGGCTCCCTCGCTATTTTCTCAACCAGACAGACAAAGCCAGCGAGTTGGGGCAGATAATAATAGCCTAGGGAGGGTGCATTTATTTTGTGCCCCCCCCTGGCTACTAACATCTGCCCCCAGCCACCCCAGAAAAGGCAAATCTATAATTAGATGCGCCCTTTCTGGCACTTTGCCCGTCTATTCCCATTGCCCTGTAGCAGTGGCGAATGGGTTAATAATGGGTTAAAGCCACCTTGCTATTGAAAGGTGACTTAATTATTAATCCTATTGAAGGAAATAAAAAAAACACACACACATTAATAATAAATAATTTTAATGAAATAAACACACAGTTTTTGACCATCTTTTATTTAACTGGTAATCCGTGCGAAGCCCTTGCTCTCCTGTAATAAAGAAAAAATAATAAAACAACATTATTCTTACCTATCCGGTGCTCTGTCAGGTCCCACGCTGTAATCCTTCACAAAGGGTTAACTGGCTTATAGCCAAGCAGCGCAGCTAATGCTGGCTGCTCATCTGTAAGCCCCCGAATGTATGAGCTCCTCTCCCGGCCAACAGGAGAGGAAGTGATTAGTGTGGGAAGCTTAATTGATTGCTTCCCAGGCTAATCAGTTCAGGTCAGCCAGGGACTCCCTCTGACGTCACTGATGCTGTGCGGTGTCCCCAGCTGGCCTGAAGTGAACTGATTACTGTGGGAAGCTATCAATTAAGCTTCCCACACTAATCACTTCCTCTCCTGTCGGCCCGGACATAAGCTCATTCATTCAGGGGCTTACAGCTGAGCAGCCAGCATTAGCTGCACTGCTTGGCTGTAAGCCAGTTAACCCTATGTAAAGGATTACAGCGTGGGACCTGACAGAGCACCGGATAGGTAAGAATAATGTTGTTTTATTATTTTTTCTTTCTTACAGGAGAGCAAGGGCTTCGCACGGATTACTAGTTAAATAAAAGATGGTCAAAAACTGTGTGTTCATTTCATTAAAATTATTTATTATTAATGTTGTGTGTTTTTTTTATTCCTTCAATAGGATTGTGATGAACGGGCACACGGTCCGCCACACGGTAGCCCGGGGGTCACGGCTTGTGATCCCACCGCTGCCACCAATATGTGATGAAACGGTGCACACACACGACGGCTACTGCCGTCCGACCCGGTAAACTGCAAGGATTTATAATTATCCCACTTCCACTTAGGAACTTGCAGCTCTCTGGCGCCCCCCTTACCCTCAGGTCAGTCAGGGAACTGCCCTAGGATAATTGGTCGCCAGACGGGTCACTTGGATGTGTGCTGGCTATTGGGCACGCTGCAGTGAGGGAATTATAATTACTCCTGGCTGCAGCCAGGCAGTACCCTTATAAACCCCGCTCCGTCACTGCCAGCGTCACCCAATAGATTAACACTTTACACCCCTTCCTTTTAGCTGCCACCAGCTACGGCTTTTGATGAACAATTTATCAAGAGGGTCCGTAGCAACCCCAAAACAGTAGCGTAGTACTTCAGGCGCGTGCAAATTCATTTATAGAGCAGGAGAAACAAACTAATAAATTTATAGGTTTATTCCTTAAAAAACAGGCAGTGCTTATATAATATAAAAAGATGTAACAAACTGAGACAATATCGTTATGTACAGATGCAGTTATAAAATAAAATGGGATTAAGAATGAAAGATAACTCACATGATAGTTACATATGCATAGGCAAGCCAGGCTGGGGAAGGAGCCACACGTCATAGTTCATTGGCAGATCTCTTACTCAGGACCTCACAGCAGGGACTGACTAAGGAACTTCACTGCAAGACTTATGCATGTCAGCTTCTGACCTCACAAAAGGGGCTGGCTTTCTGGCCACCTCCCCTGGCTGAAAGGGATGGTTTGGGTTCTGAAAGATTATCAGGAGCATACCTCATCCTGAGAACCTCGCAGAAGAATGGCAGACCTATCAATGATCTTACTTTGAAATGACGGTTCAAATGAGCCCAAACGCGGGTGGGCTAGTTTATAGGGCATCCGAGAATTCCATTTCTCGGGTTCTGTTGGAGTTACGGGTTTACCAGTACCACGGGAACGATGCCTGTCAGGCGCATGTTTCACAACAGTACTTTCGTGTTTCTGACGCAAATGCCCACCGTGTTATAACCAAAACAGAATGAAGTCTCCAAAATGGCCGCTATAGAAGGAGAGCACATGTGAAGACAATGGCGACCCCCTGCTGTGAAGCGGCAAAACTTCCAGCACTGGTAGCTCAGGTTACACTGAGCTTGACTGCAGGTTGGGAGGGGGGAAGGGAAGCGTGAGCTGCAGAGAAAAGGAGGGAGGGGTAACTTTGCCCTGTGCTTGCAAACGGTGGGGGTTGTAGTTCTAGCAACAGCACAAAACATGGAGCTACAGTATCATCACACCTCCCCCCTTAGAGGGCGCTACGGAGGCATGACCTCTCGGTAATCCGCCATGCGCACCTCAGCGGGTTCGCCACGTCGGGACAACCCATCAGCATTCCCATGATCACTGCCTTTCTTGTGTTGTACGGCAAAATCATACTGCTGCAGGGCAAGGCTCCAGCGTAGCAACCTACCATTGGTTCCGGACACTGTGTGCAGCCAGCTCAGAGGGTTGTGGTCGGTGACCACCTTGAAGGTGCGCCCGTACAGTAGGGCTGCAAACGTTGCAGTGCCCAGACCATGGCCAGGCACTCCTTCTCGATGGTGGAGTATGCCACTTCCCTTGGCAGAAGTTTCCGGCTCAGGTACAACACGGGGTGCTCCTGGTTCCCCGAATCAACCTGGCTGAGTACAGCACCGAGGCCAAATTCGCTGGCGTCAGTCTGTACCAGGAATGGCCGACTGCTGTCGACGGCTTTCAACACTGGAGAGCTGCACAGGGCTTTTTTCAAAGCTCGGAATGCCGCCTCACAGCCATCTGTCCAGTTGACTGTTTGGGGTAGACCGCCCTTGGTGAGGTCCGTCAAGGGTTTTGCAATGGCGCTATAGTTCGGTACGAAACGCCGATAGTACCCTGCAGTGCCCAGGAAGGACTTCACCTGCTTTTTGGTCCTGGGGGTGGGCCAGGACACGATCGCGTCCACTTTCTCGGGCTCTGGACTCATGGAACCCCCACCTACCCGGTGCCCCAGGTAGTGGACCTCCCTCATGCCCATCTGGCATTTTCCCGGCTTGATGGTCAGACCTGCCTGGTGAATACGCTTGAGCACCTTCTGGAGATGCTGAAGGTGTTCCTCCCAGGTGGAACTGAAGACGGCAATGTCGTCCAGGTACGCCACAGCGTACTCCTCCAGTCCCTGAAGCAGGTGGTTGACCATCCGCTGAAAAGTGGCAGGGGCATTCTTCATGCCGAAAGGCATGACCGTGGACTCGTACAGTCCAAAAGGGGTGATAAAGGCGGATTTCTCCTGCGCCGCAGGGCTCAGGGGAATCTGCCAGTATCCCCGGCTCAAATCCATGATGGATATGTACTTGGCATTCGCCAACCGCTCCAGCAGATCCTCGATGCGTGGCATTGGGTGCGCATCAGAGGTAGTGATGGCGTTGAGCCCCCTGTAGTCCACGCAGAACCGGGTGGTCCGATCCTTTTTTGGCACGAGAACTACAGGTGAGGCCCACGCGCTTTTGGACTGCCAGATCACCCCCAGCTGCAACATCTCCTGGATCTCCTGGCGCATAATCTGCTGCACTTCCTCAGAGATCCGATAAGGTGTCCGCCGTAACGGGGCGTGATTCCCGGTGTCCACCTCGTGGACTGCCAACTCGGTCCTTCCGGGTCGGTTCGTGAACTCGGCCCGGAAGGGTTCCAGAGTGGTCAGCAACTGCAACCGCTGGGAGACGGTTAGCGAGGCATTTACCTCCATGTCCTCAATGGACCCATTGGCATTAGCTTGGGCCAGCATGTCTAGGAGGGGATCCTCTTCCCCGTCCTCGGGCAGATTGCAGACCGGTAGGACGCAGGCTTCACGTTCGTGATGGGCCTTCATCATGTTGACGTGAAAGGCCTTGCGCCTACCCCGAGTATGGTCAAGCGTGACCACGTAGGTGGCTGGGTTGAGCTGTTGGTGCACGACGTACGGGCCTTCCCAGGCTGCCTGAAGCTTATCCTTTGGTACGGGGACCAGCACCCACACCTTTTGACCCACCTGGTAGGTCCGCTCCCGGGCGTTCTGGTCGTACCAGTGCTTCTGGTCAGCCTGAGCCTGCGTCATGTTGTCATGCACCAACTGCGTCAAGGTCTGCATCTTGTCGCGGAAGCGCATGACATAATCCACGATGGACACTTCCGTGGGGTTTGGCTCATCTTCCCAGGATTCTCTTATCAACCCAAGGGGTCCCCGGACTCGCCTACCATACAGGAGCTCGAAGGGGGAGAACCCCGTCGAGGCCTGCGGGACTTCTCTGTAGGCAAATAGCAGGTGTGGGAGGTACCGCTCCCAATCGCGTCCCTGGGTCTCAACCAGCATGCGGAGCATCTGTTTGAGGGTACCGTTAAAGCGCTCACACAAACCATTGGTCTGTGGGTGATACGCACTCGATACCATACGCGTCACCTGCATTTTGCTGCAGAGAGCCTTCATTAGGCGAGACATAAATTGGGTCCCTTGATCGGTAAGCATCTCCCTGGGAAATCCTACCCGTGAAAAGATGGTCACCAGTGCATCTGCCACCTTATCTGCCCTAGTTGAGGACAGAGCTACCGCCTCCGGGTACCGGGTAGCGTAGTCTACCACAGTCAGGATGTATTGCTTTCCAGAGCTGCTGGGGACGGCCAGCGGGCCCACAATGTCCACCGCGATCCTCTGGAAAGGCTCCTCTATCACTGGCAACGGGATCAGGGGAGCCTTAAGAGCAGGCCCCGCCTTCCCCACTCTTTGACAGGTGATACAGGAGCGGCAGTAGTTAGTCACATCTGTCCCCATCTTGGGCCAATAGAAGTGTTGAGACAGCCGTGCCTTAGTTTTGCTAATCCCCAAGTGTCCAGCAAGTGGAATCTCATGGGCAATCCTCAACAACTCACCTCGGAACTGGTGCGGGACGACCAGCTGTTTTTCCCTCAACCACTCCTTTTGGGAGTCTCTGGGTACTGTCTCCCGGTACAACCTTCCTCGTTCCCAGAACACCCTCTCCTTATCAGTCACGGAGGTGGGTGTCTCGGCGAGGTGCCTCAAGTTCTCCAGGCTCGCATCTGAGTGCAGAGCAGCCTGAAACTCCTGGCTGGAGGCAGCCAGAAGTGATGTTAGGGTTCCTTCCTCACTGGGACCCTCTGGGACCAGCTCTGGGTCCACCTCTGGTTCAGTCTCTCCTGTAGCGGAGGAGGGTCCAGATGGCAGGGCGCTACCTGCGATCCGGGCACTCTGACTGCGGGTGACAGCAGCTACATATGCAGTCTCCCCGGGGATTTCTACAGACCCATCAGCCTGCGCTGCTATGGGCTCTACCTCCCCATCCACCCCCAACACTTCAGGAGCAGTGCTACTTATGGGCCAGTTACCTTCCTCGGTGGCACTGGTCAGTGTCATGGCGTCACCTTCCTCCCGGTTCCCATGCACCTCCCCATTTCCTTGAGCACTGTCGCTTGCTCCTGCTAGGGGTTCCTCAGCCGTCTCACTCCGCAGAGCGACGTGGCTGAACGCTCCTGTACCTGTGGACAAATCTACCACTTCAGAGAAAGGGTTAACAGATTCAGATGGCACAGATACATCACTATCAACATCATTCCTAGGGAAAGAAAGGTTATCGGTTGCATAATCACTTCGCAAAGCATTGGCAGGTAACACATTCAGTTTCCCATCATCATCAACATCATCATCATGGTTAACGTTAACCTTATCATCAGATTGGGAAGGGGTGTCAGGGACATAGTACGCCACCATCCTCCCCAGATCAGTCCCCAATAAAACATCAGTGGGCAGGTTTTCGGACACCCCCACTTCCTTCACCCCGCTCCCGGCACCCCAGTCAATGAAAACCCGGGCTATCGGCAAGGGGTAGTGGACGCCCCCAATCCCTGTGACAGTTAAGGTTTTCCCCGGAATCAACTCTCCAGGGGCCGCCAGTTCGGGTCGGATGAGGGTTCGTTCAGCCCCGGTGTCCTTGAGGCCTGTAGCAAGACGGGCCCCCACGCGGACGGGCTGCACGTTGTCATCAACCCTCCCCACCACACCACCCACCAAAAGAACAGAGGCGTTGGGCCCGGAGGCCTTGGCTGGGGGGTTCTTCTGCCTCTCCGGACAGGTGGCGCTGATGTGTCCAGTCCTTTTACAGGAGAAACAATGGCGGGGGTCTGATGTAGGCCTGGCGCTGGCAAAGGGGATAGTGCCTCCAGAGGGACGACTGGCAGGGGCACTGGGGTTGGTTGCAGGCTTACCCCCTCCCCAACGGGTGGTGACGGGCTTCCGCACCTCGGGTTTCCGGTTGGCCTCATAGCTGTCGGCGATCCGGGCTGTTGTGACTGCGTCCTCTGGTTCTCGGTCCAGGATGAACTGTCGGACCTCAGCTGGGCACAGATGCAGGAACTGGTCTTTGATCATCAGGTCTTTCAGCTCCTCATAGGTGTCAACTGACAGTCCATGGATCCACTGGTCAAAGTGGTTCCTGAGTCCTTGTACCACATCGCTATAACTGTCGTGTGGGCCACGTTGGAGGTTCCGGAACTTCTTTCGGTATACCTCAGGGGTTAGCTGGTACTTGGCAATCAGGGCCTGCTTGATGGCCTCATAGTCACTGTCTTGATCTGGCGCTGAGGGAAGCGAACGCCTCCAAAGCTTTGCCCTTCAGCCCGGGGGTCAAGTACCTGGCCCATTGGTCGGCAGGCAGCCGGTACGGTCTGCAGACTTTCTCAAAGGCCCGCAGAAAAGTGTCCAAGTCTCCTTCCTTTTCCAGCACGGGAAAGTGCTCCGGCCAGGGCTTGGGACTCTGAGAGCTGCTGGGTGTACCGCTCTGGGCTGTGGAGGGCATTGCCCCTTGTCTGAGCAGCTCCAGTTCATGGGCTCTCTGAGCTTCCCGCTCGGCTTTCTCAGCCTCCCGCTCGGCCCTCTCAGCCTCCCGCTCGGCCCTCTCAGCCTCCCGCTCGGCCTCTCGCTGGGCTTGGCACTCGGCTCTCTCAGCCTCTCGCTGTTTGGCCTCTCGCTGGTCGGCTCTCTCTTGAGCTTGCTGGATCAGCCTCAGGCGTTCTTCCCGGTTGTCAGCGGTGAGTCCCTCCAGGGCCGCCTGCAGGTAAGGGTCCACCTCTCTCTGGGTGTAAGCAGTCAGGGGTTGGGCCTCTGCTCCTGCGGCACCACCTTGGCTTGGGCCGGCTCCTGCGCCCGCCACGCTCCGATGCTCTTCCAGTTCCTTCAGGGCCTGGACCAGTCGGGCTTTGGTTTGGTTCTTGTGGTCAAGGCCGTGGTACACGCAGATTCCCACAAGAGTGTCCCTGTTCTGCTTTTCGAACCAACTTGCTCCTCTTGTAGCCATGGTTGCCAAATAAAAGATAGGATAGAAAAACAAAGAGAAGGGAGGGGTAACCGCAAGTACACACAATTGTCTCAGGACTAATAAACACTGAGTCTGTTCTCCAAAACTTTAGCTGCAGGGTCGCTGAAGAACCGTGCAAGTTTTTTAGTGAATGGAATGATTGCTCAAACCAGATCACTAATGCTCTATAATCCCACCGCTGCCACCAATATGTGATAAACGGGCACACGGTCCGCCACACGGTAGCCCGGGGGTCACGGCTTGTGATCCCACCGCTGCCACCAATATGTGATGAAACGGTGCACACACACGACGGCTGCTGCCGTCCGACCCGGTAAACTGCAGGGATTTATAATTATCCCACTTCCACTTAGGAACTTGCAGCTCTCTGGCGCCCCCCTTACCCTCAGGTCAGTCAGGGAACTGCCCCTAGGATAATTGGTCGCCAGACGGGTCACTTGGGTGTGTGCTGGCTATTGGGCACGCTGCAGTGAGGGAATTATAATTACTCCTGGCTGCAGCCAGGCAGTACCCTTATAAACCCCGCTCCGTCACTGCCAGCGTCACCCAATAGATTAACACTTTACACCCCTTCCTTTTAGCTGCCACCAGCTACGGCTTTTGATGAACAATTTATCAAGAGGGTCCGTAGCAACCCCAAAACAGTAGCGTAGTACTTCAGGCGCGTGCAAATTCGTTTATAGAGCAGGAGAAACAAACTAATAAATTTATAGGTTTATTCCTTAAAAAACAGGCAGTGCTTATATAATATAAAAAGATGTAACAAACTGAGACAATATCGTTATGTACAGATGCAGTTATAAAATAAAATGGGATTAAGAATGAAAGATAACTCACATGATAGTTACATATGCATAGGCAAGCCAGGCTGGGGGAAGGAGCCACACGTCATAGTTCATTGGCAGATCTCTTACTCAGGACCTCACAGCAGGGACTGACTAAGGAACTTCACTGCAAGACTTATGCATGTCAGCTTCTGACCTCACAAAAGGGGCTGGCTTTCTGGCCACCTCCCCTGGCTGAAAGGGATGGTTTGGGTTCTGAAAGATTATCAGGAGCATACCTCATCCTGAGAACCTCGCAGAAGAATGGCAGACCTATCAATGATCTTACTTTGAAATGACGGTTCAAATGAGCCCAAACGCGGGTGGGCTAGTTTATAGGGCATCCGAGAATTCCATTTCTCGGGTTCTGTTGGAGTTACGGGTTTACCAGTACCACGGGAACGATGCCTGTCAGGCGCATGTTTCACAACAGTACTTTCGTGTTTCTGACGCAAATCCCCACCGTGTTATAACCAAAACAGAATGAAGTCTCCAAAATGGCCGCTATAGAAGGAGAGCACATGTGAAGACAATGGCGACCCCCTGCTGTGAAGCGGCAAAACTTCCAGCACTGGTAGCTCAGGTTACACTGAGCTTGACTGCAGGTTGGGAGGGGGGAAGGGAAGCGTGAGCTGCAGAGAAAAGGAGGGAGGGGTAACTTTGCCCTGTGCTTGCAAACGGTGGGGGTTGTAGTTCTAGCAACAGCACAAAACATGGAGCTACAGTATCATCACAAGGATTAATAATTGAGAGTTGTCTAATTGACAACTCTCAATTATTAACCTGGCTTAAAGTCACCTTTCAATAGCAAGGTGGCTTTAACCCATTATTAACCAGGGCAATGGGAATAGACGGGCAAAGTGCCAGAAAGGGCGCATCTAATTATAGATTTGCCTTTTCTGGGGTGGCTGGGGGCAGATGTTAGTAGCCAGGGGGGGCACAAAATAAATGCACCCTCCCTAGGCTATTATTATCTGCCCCCACTCGCTGGCTTTGTCTGTCTGGTTGAGAAAATAGCGCGGGAGCCCACGCATTTTTTTTCAACGAATTTACACCTTTAGTTAACCCCTACATGTGTGAAATTTTGCACACATACACTCATGTAATTATTAGTGAAAACCATATATCAAACTACATTAAATGACATGGTTAACTGTATGTAAAACATGTGTCATTTCTTGTCGGGTCTGTAATTTCACAAAAGCCGGCAATTGAATTAGCGGCTATTACACTATGTAGAAGTGCATGAACTATAAATATATGTATATATATGTCTCAATGACATGTATATATATATATATATATATATATGTGTATTCTATGTGTATATATCTATTCTTTCTTTTGTGATTTAAATACTATCATTTGGATCCATTATATGTCGGTTTTGCTAGCCACCGACAAAATCTTGCAAGTCGGATGTCAATCGGATGTGTAACAAACGCTCAGATGCGACTAAATCGCATCATCCCCGGATGATCGGATGACAAACGGATCAATGTTCAGGAAACTTTTGTGCGATAATCGTCCCACTAAAACGGTCCGATTTTTTAGACGGTGTGTGTGACCCCGGCCTTACTATTCTGCTGGCTTGCTCTGCTTGTCATTGAGTCCTCAAGGCCCCCTTGTGGACTGGAGTTCTACTCCATCCTTTGCCTTAACTCATCTTGACTCAAGCTCCGTGGATCCAGTCCAGCACCTCCAGTTGCCGTCCAACCGTACAGCCCCTGCACCAAATTCCTTATATTATATGTAAAATCACCTTGTTAATAATTTCAGCCTGAATTAAAGGGATTCTCCACTATCTGGACAACTCATTTTTAGAAGAAATCCTCCTCCATTTAAACAAAAAAATAATATATACTCACCTCCTACACCAGTACCATTTAGGCGATGTCAGCACCGGGTCTACCAGGACACTTGAGTGAGATTGCTATGTTACATATGCCCTGCAGCCAATCAGTTGCTGCTGTTGGTCTGCTGCGCTGTCACTTCTTCCACTTGTCCAACACTCATCCGAGGGAAGTGAGGAGCCCAATAGTGGCTGCTGATTGGCTGCAGAACTCACGTGGAATAACAGTGTAACGCAAACTCCCGGGAGAGACCGGCGTCAAAATTCCAGGGACGTTGCCGAGGTGGGAGATGAGTAGCTGTTATTTTTATTTTACAAGGGGAACTATTACATCTAAAATGTCTGTCCAGATAGTGGACAACCCCTTTAAATTTCATCCGACAAGCTCAGAAGGGGTTATTCTGCACATAGCAAGTGTATTGATCTACTACCATGTGCCCTAGATAAGCTTACACTGTGTTTTTTTTTGCAGATCTTGACCTTTAGGTCTTGTGCTAATAATCTGAAGATTTCTGCATTAGCCTTCTCTGTAGAGATTGCAGATCACTACCTTGTGTAAACTACACTGCGTTACATCCTCTTTAATCTTCATAACCTTTTCTATCACAGTGAGGAATAAGAAAGTACATCAGGCAGCACCGGGGGAGAACATTATTACTATTGTTATCTCTTCTCTTTCATACAGTGCTACAATGTAACTTAGATGTCAAAAATCACAGAATTCTAATCAGGCCCCCAGCCATGGCAGCAGAAGAGGCTCCGATGTAATTTCCATACACAAGGACTTCATATAATATATAAATGGAATTCCATCAATAGCAACTCCCTAATATATTATTATTAGTGATGAGTGAACACCTTATCCGTGCATGCTCATGTGCTAACCGAGTGTCTTCGGAAAAAATATGCTTGAGTCTCCGCGGCTGCATGTCTCGTGGCTGTTAGACAGCTGCAACACATGCAGGGATTACCTAACAGACAATCGCTACATGAGAACAGCCGTGAGACATGCAGTCGTGAGGACTCAAACAAATTTTTCGAGCACGCCGAAGACACTCGGTTAGCACCCGAGCATGCTCAGATAACACCTTATCCAAGCACATTTGCGCCTTACTAATTATTATCCCACTTACAGCATATCAATAATTTCAGATGACTTTTCAGAATAAGATGTTATGTGCATGTACATGAGGAACAACAATATAACACAATTTCTGGCCATTGTATGACTTGTATCCTGCATTTTTTCATCAGATTTCCACTCTTTCTCTAAATATATCAGTTATCTCTGAGCTAGTGGAGGGAGACTAGCTTCTATGATGTTTCCCATAGACAGCACACACAGACACGAGGCATTCCGGTTCTCATGCCGCTTAGCCATTAATGCTATGAAGCTGTAGCACCATTGATGACATTATACAGCAGTACTGAGCTGTATGTGTGTAGCCCTGGTGGTAGGCACACGCAGTACCCTGGAGAGTGTATGGAGAGGCAGCGGCTTAATGCTCAATATGCATTCACTCTACACACACTAGACACACCCTTGGGGTAGTGAAGTATACTTTAGGGAGTGGTCAAGAAGGTATGTGTAGGAGTGATTTTAGTCAGTCTGGTTCCTGTCTTCGGGCAGTAAGGACGTGGAGAGTCTGCGTCTGGACTACAGTGGAGGAGTCTAGATTGCTATCTCATCAGCTTGGAAAGTGGAGTCTGGTATAGGTGTTGGATTACGCCTTAGTCTGGTCAGAGCTGTGTCATCTCCTCAGCATACATTGAAGGAAGGAACAAGTGTAACCCAGAAAGTCTTCAGCATTCCTGTCTAGAGGACAGTATCAGGTACAGTGACGTGCTCCTGCCTGTGATAACTGAGCATCTGAGGTGAACTTGAAGTGGAAGGATAAGGAAAGAAGTGACTGCTCGACCCTTTGCTAATAAGAGTGCTTATGTTACCAGCGTGGACAAGGCGAAAGGCAAGTGGATTTATAAGATTGTGCTTAACGGATTGCAGAAGTCCAGCACGTTTCTACCGGTCACTGGGGACCGAAGAGTCACTGTTGCTTCAGGCACAGTGACAGGACAACCAGGAATCTACCGGACCCTAGGTCGCGGCAGACAAGCCCCTTATAGTCGGTACGTAGCTGGGGTCAGGGGGAGTGAAGACTTTAAGCGTTCTGCAGGACCACATAAGGATTCAGCTCCTTCACAGGAAGGCCCCTAACACTAAGCTGACTGGGCAGGTACAGCAAGCATTGCTGAAGATTAGAGGGAACTACGCTTCATGCTAGTTGCACTCGTTATATTGGAGATAAAGGAGGCCCCTAACTTGTCCAGCTGCTGCCTCAAAATACACTCTCCGTGGATCAGCCTCCCTGGGACCTGCCTTGACATTCAGCAAGTAAAGGTATGGAAAGACATTGACTGTGTGAGACTGTGTTATTTACCGGCACCCGACTTCACCATCTTAACAGACTTTGAGGGAAGAGTCCCACCTGTAGGGGACCTGACATCTAGCTGCCTCACCATCCCCTCAGAGATCTACAGCAGCGCTGGTACCCATTACCAGAATACTACAGGTGGCGTCACGAACTGTATATAGTTATCCCCTGTAAATATATCCCCCAACAACATACGCCAGACCGCCCGGGCCACAGACCGAGCCACAGCTACCTGTGACACAAATCCCATAGACTTCTACGGGCTCGGCTCTGAGTACCCCATTGCCCTGGTAATCCACAATTGTGGTGGCGGGTCGACACAACTAACTTGGCGTCACGAACAGGATACCAAACTCGCGAAATTGCGAGCCCTGCGTGCCTAAGGACTTGTTTTTGGAAAAAGGACTGTTTGCACTTTTGGCGCCAAAATCGCCATTTTTGTCGCCATATTCGCGCCCTCAGGCGCTGGAGAAGAAGGTGGGCGTGCCTTCGTGGGCGTCTACCCCCTGTGGCGCGAAGAAAATGCCTGTCCTCTCAAAGTGCTATTACAACATGCGGTCCTGCCCTACAGCGAAGGAGGTCCGCCTCCTCTTCACCTTCTCTGCGAGGAGGAGGCGACGCAAACCCCACCTCCACGGAAGAGACCGGATGTCTCCAAAAGAAAGGAGATTGTTCTGGAACATGATGGAGGCCGGACGTGTGGAGCCGAGCGGAGCAGCGGAGGAAAGCAGGCCCCGTGCCCCCGCCAAGCTGCCATCGGCATCCGAGGCCTATGCGATCCTGCACCTGCAACAGGCGTTGTTAGAGGTCCAGGAGGAGAACTCACGACTAAAGCAGTTGTTCCAACCTGGACTGGAGGAGATTGAGAGACGCCGCTGTAACCTGCAGAAATGGCGGATGACGAACACGGCGTCTCCTCCCCTCAACGAACCCCCACGATGCAAAGTACCGAAAAGTCTGCTGCCCAAGGCGAAGGAGCAACCGGAGGCTGCCCCCGAAAGTACCGTTCCCGATCCCACTGGTGAAGCGGTGGATGCGGAGGAGGTTGAGGAGGTACAGCCGATCCCGGAACGCCCGCCCGGCCAAGAGGCCGCAGCAGATTATCGGTCCCCGGCAGGGACACCGGAGGGGTCCTGTCCGTCACTACCAGATGTGGACTGGGACGAAATGGCGCGCCTGGATGACGTCGCCTACACCGCCCAGTGGGAGCAAGAATGGCGGAGTCGTGAGGAGGCAAAGAGGCGCCAGCAGGAGGAAGCGCGGGAAATCAAGAAGAACCGCCAGCGACAGTATGCTGAGCTGATTGCTGATAAGGAGACTGTCCGTCGCGACAAAGGTACCTTACGGGAACCGCGGCGGCAGGGGTGTGTGACTGAGTTCCAGCTCCGGAAGGGCTGGGGCTTTATTCGTGAACCGGGCCTCTACCCGGCGGTCTTCGTCAGCAGGCGTGACGTGGAATCTCACCTGCCACAAGGCCATCCCGGGAGGGACTTAGTAAACGGCGACCTAGTCACTATACGCGGCATTGGGGAATGAAGGGGTGGTATGCCCTGAACGTCGCCATCGTCCGCGACCCCGTCCCAGACGCCGGTATCGTCACCATTACCGCAGCGTCCCCGTACTCAGCTTCAGCAGCATCCGGCCGTGCCCCAGCATCGCCCCCGTCAAAGTCATCGCAACATGCGACCCAAGGTCTATCGCAAGTAAAAGCCACTTCCATATCGCCAAATGCGACCCAGTATAGATCGCAAACCCTGACGCGGTCTATATCATTAACAGTAATGGAGACGCAATCGGTGTCGTGTGAAGAAAGTGTACCGGTTGCGCCCCTAGAGGTTCAAACCAGAGATGTCGCAACCCAAACCCTGATCGCAGCACATGATTTGCTGGTCCTGGGATCAAGGGCCCATTGCGTTGTTCCAGCCCCCGGGGTGGAAAGCGTACTATTTGATGAATAAATATATAAAAAGAATTGGTAAGGTCCATAAAGGATCTACCATCAGTCAAAGTTTGAAAAATGTTTATAAAGTTTTTGCACAAGTTTATATATAATGTACATATATATATTCCTAATTATAGAATGCCCGGCTGGGTAAATGGTGAATAGAACCATAAAAAGTTATTGCACTTTATCATAATGTGATTTGATATATGCCTTTGGTTTACAATGGACTCGTAGGTTGAGGACTGAGACAGCCTAAAAACTTTCTTGTACATAGTTGCGCTCCGGCGCCCTATCTTGGTTTTACATAAGCCATACATATCTACCTCTGAAAAACAAAACCCGTGTGGTGTGGCACTGAGTGAGGTCTGCACTTGGATGTCCTGCAGCCCACCCAGGACCCACGTTGAAGGTTTGGTGCGGGTCCTTCACAAGTATCTTGTAAATTTATTTATTGAATGACATTTGATACTATTTGTATTTCTGTATTAAAGTTTGTAACGTTCGAAGTATTCTTACCTCCCGGATGGGAAGATGTTATTGTTCCAAATGTTATTGCATAAACAAAATTTTTCTGTCTTTTGTATTTCACAGCCCGGGAGTGCTGTCGTTTACCATGGGGGAATGTGTAGCCCTGGTGGTAGGCACACGCAGTACCCTGGAGAGTGTATGGAGAGGCAGCGGCTTAATGCTCAATATGCATTCACTCTACACACACTAGACACACCCTTGGGTAGTGAAGTATACTTTAGGGAGTGGTCAAGAAGGTATGTGTAGGAGTGATTTTAGTCAGTCTGGTTCCTGTCTTCGGGCATAAGGACGTGGAGAGTCTGCGTCTGGACTACAGTGGAGGAGTCTAGATTGCTATCTCATCAGCTTGGAAAGTGGAGTCTGGTATAGGTGTTGGATTACGCCTTAGTCTGGTCAGAGCTGTGTCATCTCCTCAGCATACATTGAAGGAAGGAACAAGTGTAACCCAGAAAGTCTTCAGCATTCCTGTCTAGAGGACAGTATCAGGTACAGTGACGTGCTCCTGCCTGTGATAACTGAGCATCTGAGGTGAACTTGAAGTGGAAGGATAAGGAAAGAAGTGACTGCTCGACCCTTTGCTAATAAGAGTGCTTATGTTACCAGCGTGGACAAGGCGAAAGGCAAGTGGATTTATAAGATTGTGCTTAACGGATTGCAGAAGTCCAGCACGTTTCTAACCGGTCACTGGGGACCGAAGAGTCACTGTTGCTTCAGGCACAGTGACAGGACAACCAGGAATCTACCGGACCCTAGGTCGCGGCAGACAAGCCCCTTATAGTCGGTACGTAGCTGGGTCAGGGGGAGTGAAGACTTTAGCGTTCTGCAGGACCACATAAGGATTCAGCTCCTTCACAGGAAGGCCCCTAACACTAAGCTGACTGGGCAGGTACAGCAAGCATTGCTGAAGATTAGAGGGAACTACGCTTCATGCTAGTTGCACTCGTTATATTGGAGATAAAGGAGGCCCCTAACTTGTCCAGCTGCTGCCTCAAAATACACTCTCCGTGGATCAGCCTCCCTGGGACCTGCCTTGACATTCAGCAAGTAAAGGTATGGAAAGACATTGACTGTGTGAGACTGTGTTATTTACCGGCACCCGACTTCACCATCTTAACAGACTTTGAGGGAAGAGTCCCACCTGTAGGGGACCTGACATCTAGCTGCCTCACCATCCCCTCAGAGATCTACAGCAGCGCTGGTACCCATTACCAGAATACTACAGGTGGCGTCACGAACTGTATATAGTTATCCCCTGTAAATATATCCCCCAACAACATACGCCAGACCGCCCGGGCCACAGACCGAGCCACAGCTACCTGTGACACAAATCCCATAGACTTCTACGGGCTCGGCTCTGAGTACCCCATTGCCCTGGTAATCCACAATTGTGGTGGCGGGTCGACACATATGCTGTGGATCCAGAACTTGGCTTATTAGAAAGCCGTAGCATAATCTACATATATCTGTGCCCAGGGGCGGAACTATAGTGGAAGCAGGGGAAGCAGCTGCCACAGGGCCCGGGCTAGAAGGGGGCCCGTCCCTGCTGCAGCTGCCCTGTGATTTAGGAGCAAAAAGGGGGCCCGAGCACGCTGGCAAATGGATCCGCGCTCGGGCCCCCTCCCAACATTTTGTTCAGGCTTCTGACTCTGAACGCTGATGCATAACAACACTGTGTTGTTTTAAAGAGACACTACAGTGTTGTAAATGCAGACAGCGAACAGAAATGAGCACTGTAGCTTTAAGCTGCGGCCCAGTGCATTATGGTCCGTCTGTCACAGCGTGTGTGCATGTGGGGGCGGACAGCAGACGGCCAGGCAGAGCACATGAAGCAGCAGACTGACTGGACAAACAGGTGGAAGCCCGGGCGAGCAGGGTGAGTACCGTGAGTCTCTCAACAGTGAGAAGAGGCTTGGCTGCTCAATGGTGACTGGGAGGGCAGGTGCAGGCAGGATCTAACAGGGCCCACATTCAACAGGGCCCAGGCCCCAGGCTGCAGTGCAGGGGGCCCACATTCAACACAGGGCCCAGGTAGCAAGGGGCCCACATTCCAACAGGGCCTCGGGCTCCTGGGCCCTGTTTGACGCAAGCCTCAAGTCACCACTAACCTCCCCTGGGCCCTGTTAGGCACGGGACCTCAGTCACCAGTAGCCTCCCCCTGGCCCAGTAACAGCCTCATGGTTGCTACAAGTGACGAGTGACACCCTGATCTCTGCTACATGTGACAAGTAACAACCTCAGCTCTGCTACATGTAACAAGTAACAACCTCAGCTCTGCTACATGTGACAAGTAGCAACCTCAGCTCTGCTACATGCGAGGAGTGACAGCCTCATCTCTGCTACATGTGCGGAGCGACAGCCTCAGCTTTGCTATACAAGTAGCAGAGCTGAGGCTGTCACTCCTCACATGTTGCAGAGATGAGGCTGTCACTCCTTACATGTAGCAGAGCTGAGGCTGTCACTCCTCGAATGTAGCAGAGCTGAGGCTGTCCCTACTCACATGTAGCAGAGCTGAGGCTGTTCCTCCTCACATGTAGCAGAGCTGAGGCTGTCACTCCTCACATGTAGCAGAACTGAGTCTGTCACTCCTCACATGTAGCAGAGCTGAGGCTGTCACTCCTCACATGTAGCAGAGCTGTGGCTGTCACTCCTCACATGTGTAATTGGTGAGGGCGTGGTGCAGAAGTACGGTATACAGAACAATCTTAGATTATTCTGTATACCGGACTGTTGTTCTACTGAATAAATCATCTGTTTTGAAAGCAATTTGCAGGCTGGATTACAAGTTTCTTCACATATTTACTCTGGAGAAAGCCTACCTTCGTCACTACCTCAGTTGCTTCCTGGGAGTTGGTTCTTTTCTGTTATTTCACTATCATTACTCCAAAAACCTCTAATTTTGGATAATAAAGGTATCTTTCTTAACACAACTTGGGTAGACCGGGATTGGCAACGCGCGCGAGGGGGGGGGCCCCATTGTGAAGTTTGCTGTGGGGCCCTGCCGTTCCTAGTTACGCCCCTGTCTGTGCCTCTTTTTCACTTTCATCCAACACCTTAAAGGCAATCTTATCAGTAGGATCAACCCTCATAAGTCGTCTACTTGGGCGCGTACGTCATAGGAAGCTGAATAAAAGGATACATTGATATCTACAAACCAAGGTCTCATTTCCAGAGAAATCCACATTTTTCTTAGTATGTAAATGAGCTGTTAAGATCTATGGGCTGGACATAGATCTCTCAGAGAATCTGCCTCCAGAGCTTATTATAAATGAAAGGGGGAGTTACCAGTGTGAGACATGTAATGACTGACAGTCCGCTCTCCTGATCACGCTGTATCACAAGTTATTAACACTTACCAGACCAAATACCGTTTCCACTGTTAAGAACTGCAGTGCATCTGTAAAAAATCGGATACTATATGGATAACCTAACCACTATGGGAACCATTTATTTTTTTCTGCTCAGTCATAGACTTGAGCATGTGGAAGAAACTAGTGCATGCTGCAATTTTTTTCATGTGCAGATTCGCTCATTAAAAAAAAAAAAACGTAAAAAAATCCACTCATCTGAACAGCCCAATTGATTGGTCCTCGTGCTGTCCATGTGATGTCAGTGTTTTCACGGACAGCACTTCGACTGAAACTAGACGCATGTGAAGTTACCCTAAGGAGCATTTCTTTCAGGCAAAAAACACAACATTGCACTGAATCATACGACAGCACACCGAAGGCCTATGGGTCCGTAATATGGACATCTACCATCCTAGGACATCTACCATCCTATTAATACTATCAATACCTAAAATACAAAAAAAGCTTTTCTTATGGTCCAACATTCCAAAAGTAAGGAAGATGCATCAGCTAGAAGACCGTGTAACTATACATCATGTTCATTGGTATAACCACTAAACAATAATCAGCTACACTGCACTAATGTCCTACATTGTGGGAATGTCGGAGGTCGTATACGGCCAAACTGCTTCTAATATACCATGTAAATTACAGTAGATGTGACACTAGTTCAACCACAATCAGAGCTGGCTCATTGCAGTTCATCTTGTGTTGGATATCACCTACATAAATACACAATATATTACAGAGGCAATCTGCTCACAAGAGTACTTACATCGGAGACAGATTCTCATATGTAGAAATTCACGGACCAGACTGCAGTAGCAAGAACCATGGCAGCTCCTGTCTCTGCTCCAGCCCTGGATGGAAGAGGCCATTATGTGAAATCTAACCAAGGGCACTGCAGATAGTCAAAAGAAATTCGGGACATATCTACGATGGATAGCTGATAGATAATAGAGAATAGATAAATAGATAATAGACAGAAAGATAATAAAATAGATAGATGATAAATACACTGCTCAAAAAAATAAAGGGAACACTTAAACAACAGAATATAACTCCAAGTAAATCAAACTTCTGTGAAATCAAACTGTCCACTTAGGAAGCAACACTGATTGACAATCAATTTCACATGTTGTTGTGCAAATGGAATAGACAACAGATGGAAATTATTGGCAATTATCAAGACACACTCAATAAAGGAGTGGTTCTGCAGGTGGGGAGTCGGGACCACAGACCACATCTCAGTACCAAGCTTTCTGGCTGATGTTTTGGTCACTTTTGAATGTTGGTTGTGCTTTCACACTCGTGGTAGCATGAGACGGACTCTACAACCCACACAAGTGGCTCAGGTAGTGCAGCTCATCCAGGATGGCAGATCAATGCGGGCTGTGGCAAGAAGGTTTGCTGTGTCTGTCAGCGTAGTGTCCAGAAGCTGGAGGCGCTACCAGGAGACAGGCCAGCACACCAGGAGACGTGGAAGGGGCTGTAGGAGGGCAACAACCCAGCAGCAGGACCGCTACCTCTGCCTTTGTGCAAGGAGGAACAGGAGGAGCACTGCCAGAGCCCTGCAAAATGACCTCCAGCAGGCCACAAATGTGCATGTGTCTGCACAAACGGTTAGAAACTGACTCCATGAGGATGGTCTGAGTGCCTGACGTCCACAGATGGGGGTTGTGCTCACAGCCCAACACTGTTCAGGACGCTTGGCATTTGCCACAGAACACCAGGATTGGCAAATTTGCCATTGGCGCCCTGTGCTCTTCACAGATGAAAGCATGTTCACACTGAGCTCATGTGACAGATGTGACAGAGTCTGGAGACGCCGTGGAGAGCGATCTGCTGCCTGCAACATCCTTCATCATGACCGGTTTGGCAGTGAGTCAGTAATGGTGTGGGGTGGAATTTCTTTGGAGGGCCGCACAGCCCTCCATGTGCTCGCCAGAGGTAGCCTGACTGCCATTAGGTACCGAGATGAGATCCTCAGACCTCTTGTGAGACCATATGCTGGTGCAGTTGGCCCTGGGTTCCTCCTAATGCAGGTCAATGCCAGAACTCATGTGGCTGGAGTGTGTCAGCAGTTCCTGCAAGATGAAGGCATTGAAGCTATGGACTGGCCCGCCCGTTCCCCAGACCTGAATCTGATTGAGCACATCTGGGACATCATGTCTCGCTCCATCCACCAACGTCACGTTGCACCACAGACTGTCCAGGAGTTGGCGGATGCTTTAGTCCAGGTCTGGGAGGAGAACCCTCAGGAGACCATCCATCAGGAGCATGCCCAGGCGTTGTAGGGAGGTCATACAGGCACGTGGCCACACACACTGCTGAGCATCAATTTAACTTGTTTTAATGACATTACATTCCACCATAATTTTGGGTGTGACTCCAAATCCAGGCCCCCATTGGTTACTAAATTTGATTTCCATTGATGATTTTTGTGTGATTTTGTTGTCAGCACATTCAACTATGTACAGAACCAAGTATTCAATGAGAATATTTCATCCATTCAGATCTAGGATGTGTTATTTTAGTGTTCCCTTTATTTTTTTGAGCAGTGTAGATAGATAGATAAATGATAGATATATAGATAATAGATGATAGATAGAACATAGATAGATAGATAATAGATAGATTATAGATACGATAGATATGAGTATAGATAGATAGATCTGAGGAGAGATAGATAAGCAGTCATTGTCTGATTTAAATGAACCCCCCCTCTCCTTTTGGCTTATGCTGTTTTCTCTCCCCTGTACTTTATATTGCAGCTCTGCCTGCTCAAATAAATTGAATAGCCCATTAGTAGCTCACCAGCAACTCAGCAGATTTTCATTACAGCAAAGAAAGAATGATTATAAACTACAATCACCTGACCCCACACTGTATAATGATTTTGGAGATCCCTAACATTGGACTCCCCTATATAAAGGGGCTGTCCAGGAATACATATTGATGACCTACTACAGAACAACATCAGATCATATGAATAGGATATGATGAACAGTACCCGCCAGCAGTTACTAAGCACATGTGCTTCGGTGCACCGTTATGCCGTCCTATCTCTCCTATTTAAAGCCTATATTGATTGACATAGCTCCATTGCTAAGAGCGAATGCTGTCTAGGAGCTCATATACTTGAGCCGAAAACGGATGATTTTCAGCCGTTAAAAAATCGGATTCAAATCGGACCAATGTTATTCAATAGGTGACATCTCAATTGTGATTATTTTCTCATCCGAAATCGGTGTGAGAAAAAAATTGCAACATGCTGCGATTTGATGCGATTTTGGCATGATAATCGCCAATGCAATAGATGGTGCTATAAAAAAATTGCATGCAAATCGCATGACAATTGCACATAATCGGACCATCCTGAAAACTGACCGTTTTTTTCCAGCAAGTGAGTATGAGCCCTAAAATAAGTTTTCTTGTATGTGGTTGCCACTGGAGGAGCGCAGCGGCAGCGGTGTGTTCCAGATGTCAGTGTGGGCACACACAGTATGGCTGCGGGCACAATCTGATGACTGGTTCCTAACTGTCTGAAAGTATAGCAAGCGAGCAGGGGTGTAACTATAATAGGTGCAGGGGGTTTTAATTGCACCCGGGTCCTGGGCCCAAAATGTTGCTTTGGCTCTTATAAAGAGACCTTTACTATTATAATTGGGGGCCCCAAAGCAAAAGCTCATGAGCTTCATGTTACACCAGTGCGAGCGAGCAAGCAAGCGACATCAATAAGAAGAGAGCACTCCGATGTGCGAATATTCTGCTCTCTTCAACGTCCATGCCTCTTCACTAAAGCCGCTTGCTACACTTCCGAAGGAATCGAGCGGCAGTCGCAGACAAGCAGGAACCAACTGTATTGCGTGCGCACCTGCATTGACACTAGGAGCACGCCCTCTCCAGTGTCAGTGCGCAAGTGCAGACACACAAACTGATTTCAGACAGTATTCATATTTCTTACCATTGAATAAAAGAAGATTTTTCTGCAAATATTAAGTTGTGTATTCCTGGTGTGATTTTTATAGAGATGTTTAACTGGCATTTTGGGGGTAATACCTCCTGTATTATATATTTTTTTTGCACATCATTTTTTTGGGTGCAGTAAACTAGGGTGTCTGTTTTCATAGGGTGCACTTAGATAGTGGTGGGCAACCCGCCTAATTTAATAGTATGGGCGTCACTAATAGGCTGTAAGCCAGATACTGTGCATTACCTGTATATGAACAGCGCCCTATATAAGCTACTTTTGTGCAATCTAATACTAAGGCTAGGTTCACATTTGCGTATATGTGCGCAGCGTATCATCTACATACGCAAACGCATGCAAAAACGCATGTTTATGCAGTGGTTTTTTATCCGCATAATCTTACGCATGATGCCAAAAATGCTGCATGTGCATGTGTTTGCGTTGTTTATGAGCATGCGTTCGATATGACAGACACCAAAAGAGCGTGTCTCATGAAGAAAGCATGCGCATCGAACGCATCCGTACGCATGCATGTCTTTGCGTACCAATACGTTCCGATAGACATTAATGCGTTGTTTTGACACATTCATCCGCATGCGCATGACTGCACATATTTGACGGATTTTTGACGCTTCAAAAAATGCAACATGTTGCGTTCACCGGACACCGCCGCACAGTGTGAAATGACGCATGTCTCTGCGCACACCATGTTAAAGATATGTAAGCATGACGCATGCGGATCTATGCGGATGAAACGCTGCGCACGCCGCACACAGACGCAAATGTGAAACCAGCCTAAGCAATCACCCCCTCTATGATTTGGTAGGATGAGAGTGATTGTCTCACCAATATGTTGCACCTGTGTTGCCACCATCTTTACTACATGGGCTTGCTGTATGCTGCAGTCCCTTTTTTGCTGTGTTAATTCTTGCGTTTCGAGGGGTTGACAGACTCCCTTTAAAAAAGACATTATCATTATAAGAAAAACCTATGATAATAAAAAATGGCTGATTTTCTTCAAAGAAATTTTTTTACAAAATCCTACAATTACAAGTGGAAGACCCAAAACCATCTTTTACACATTGATTTATAGAATGACCACTTTCAGGTTACTCCGCTTTCCTAAGGGTGAGTTTCCACGATCAGTATTGCATCAGGAAATGCTGCGTGTTTGGCGCTGTGCGTTGGCGCAGCGCCAAACACGCAGCGTCCAGATGTTACAGCATAGTGGAGGGGATTTCAAGAAATCCCGTCTCCACTATGCGTAACAACACGCAGGCGGAAGACCTGCATATCCAGACATGCTGGGCGTCTTTTCAGACCGCAGCATGTCCTAGCGTATTGCGGCGACGCTGCGTCGCCGCAACGGAATTTAACACAGGGCTATGTAGAACGCGCGTCAGAAAGGGGGCGGGGCTTAGACGGAGCGGAATTTCCGCTCCGTCAAATGCGCTGTGTTTCCTGACCATGGAAACACAGCCTTAGGGCTCATACTCACTGGTGCCGAAAACGGATGGAAATCAGAGGAAAATAAATCGGATTCAAATCTGACCAATGTTAGTCAATAGGTGAGTTCTCATTTGCGATTTTTTTCTCATCACAAATTGGTGTGAGAAAAAAATCGCAGCATGCTTCGATTTGATGCGATTTTGGGATGATAATCGCCAATGCAAGTCAATGGGTGCGATTAAAAAACGCACAGCACTCGCACCATGCAAGTGCTGTCCGATTTATATGCACCAGTCTCCTTTGAAAAGCCGGCAATGCATCCCCGGCTACTGTAAAATCACACTGACAGCTCACAAAACACTAGATACATACACATAGAATACATATATATATATACATGTCATTGTAACACATACATATATATATAGTTCATACACTTCTACATAGTATAATAGCCCCTAATTCAATTGCCGGCTTTTGTGAAATCACAGAAGCCGACATGAAATGATACATTGTTTCCACACAGTTGACCATGTCATTTCATGTATTTTGATATATGGTTTTAACTTACAATTACATAAGTGTATGTGTGCAAAATTTCAGACATGTAGGGGTTAATTAAAGGTGTAAATTCGTTGAAAAAAAAATGCGTGGGCTCCCGCTGTATTTTCTCCACCGGACAGACAAAGCAAGCGAGTGGGGGCAGATAATAATAGCCTAGGGAGGGTACATTTTTTTTGTGCCCCCCCGGCTACTAACATCTGCCCCCAGACACCCCAGAAAGGGCAAATCTCTAATTAGATTCGCCCTTTCTGGCACTTTGCCCGTCTATTCCCATTCCCTTTTTTATTTTATTTTTATTTCAGGAAATGGTTTTAGCAGGAAAATAAAATATGGTCAAAAACTGTGTGATTATTTAATTAAACTTCTTTTTTATTAAACTGTGTGTGTTTGATTTTTCTATCATACAATAGGATTAATAATTGATAGTTGTCTAATTGACAGCTCTCAATTATTAACCTGGCTTAAAGTGACCTTTCAATAGCAAGATGGCTTTAACCCCTTATTAACCCATTCGCCACCGCTACAGGGCAATGGGAATAGACGGGCAAAGTGCCAGAAAGGGCGAATCTAATTAGAGATTTGCCCTTTCTGGGGTGTCTGGGGGCAGATGTTAGTAGCCGGGGGGCACAAAAAAAATGTACCCTCCCTAGGCTATTATTATCTGCCCCGACTCGCTGGCTTTGTCTGTCTGGTGGAGAAAATACAGCGGGAGCCCACGCATTTTTTTCAACGAATTTACACCTTTAATTAACCCCTACATGTCTGAAATTTTGCACACATACACTTATGTAATTGTATGTTAAAACCATATATCAAAATACATGAAATGACATGCTTAACTGTGTCTAAACAATGTATCATTTCATGTCGGCTTTTGTGATTTCACAAAAGCCGGCAATTGAATTAGCAGCTATTACAGTATGTAGAAGTGTATCAACTATAAATATATGTATATATATGTCACAATTACATATATATATGTTTTCTATGTGTGTATATGTATTCTTTCTATTCTTTATTAAAGCTGTCAGTGTGATTTTACAGTATAGCCAGGGATGAATTAGCGTCTATTATACTATGTAGAAGTGTATGACCTATATAAATATATATATATATATATATATATATATAATATATATATAATTTATATTGCTTTTTGTGTACATTTTTTTTTACAATGTGATTTTTACATGACTTTTTACATAGAGATAACTGCTCTATGTAAAACTTCATGTTAAAATCGCATTGCATACAGATGGAAAACTGATGGAAAACGCATGGTGCGATTTAAAATCGCATCAAAATCGCATGCCTTTTTACAACAAATGTACCGTTTATTTCCTGCAGAAAACGGACCGATTTTTTTCCAGCCAGTGAGTATGAGCCCTTAGACTCCAAATGGCAAACTGCTGTCTGTATGGTAATACAGAGTTCTCCGTTAGAACTGTGCAGTGTATATATATATACAGTACAGACCAAAAGTTTGGACACACCTTCTCTTTCAAAGATTTTTCTGTATTTTCATGGCTATGAAAATTGTAGAATCACACTGAAGGCATCAAAACTATGAATTAACACATGTGGAATTATACATTACACCTTACAAAAAAGTGTGAAACAACTGAAAATATGTCTTATATTCTAGGTTCTTCAAAGTAGCCACCTTTTGCTTTGACTACTGAATGAGAAGGTGTGTCCAAACTTTTGGTCTGTACTGTATATATATGTATATATATATATATATATATACATATATATACTTATATCTGTAAAATAAGTATAATGTGATGTTAGTACACTGCCAGAGCCTATAGCATGGCATATGCTAGCGTATGTCAGGATGCAGTGGTGGTGTAGTGCAGTGAGCAGGCAGCAGACACACCACTCTCCCCATCCTTCATTCTCAGGCAGGTTTTGCTGCTCTGCAGATCTCCTGAAGGAGAAAGATTTCGCAATACGACACTCAGCCATACAAGTATCCCCCCCCAACACCTAACAGCAGCAGGAGGCAGACACTCAGCACAACTCCAGTTCTGCTCTGAAATGACCCAATGCAGAATAGCAATATTTTAATGGCTGAAAAAGAAAAGAAAAAACACCATGACACAATACTCTGTAAACTGCAGCCTTCTCGTCTCCTGTTTGCAGTCCAGCAGTGTGCACTGACTCATGCTACAGGTTCATTCTAAGATATTGCACTTTGTGTTCTATGGCAGGTTCCCCACCACATCGCCAACTATGTGCTTATTACATATCGCCATATCACATTGGGAACTGTGTGCTGCCATACTATGTAATCGGCCCCCTTTTCGGCACTGAAGTTTTTTTTTTATCATTTGAAATCTAAGGCCATGAGTTTTTGATGCAGATTTTCTGCACTCATTAAGTAAAATAGGTCACTTGCATGTTTTCGAAAATACGCACCAAAAAACTCATCGTGGGAATGTAGCCTAAAGCGGTTGAAAGAATCTCAAAGGATATGGAGCAGACCGTGTCAGACTCCCATAGGGCAAAGTGAAAAGGGATTTACAAAGGACAGGGCTGAATAAGGGGAAAATATCATTTGGGCTACTGGTGTAGGAAGATTAGCCGTAAATATGATGTAAAGGATCAGACATGTATCAGTGGTAAAATAAATAACTAAAATATTACAAAAAGGAAACTCAACAGTGTTCGGTCTGTTAGAAGTTTAACAGAATATAAGGAGGAATCCTTTCCACTCACACTCATATGCAGTAAAGATGAGTTTGTTGCTTGGCACCTCTGAGCTCCTGAGTTGTTGTATAGGACTGCAGGCAAACCTACAGCATCATCAGTGAAGGACTTATGCATTCATAAAAAGTTTCATCATTTCAGGTTTTCCTACATATGTTCAGAAAACACACCAATATCACATTGTATATATCTCACAGAATATGTAACTATTTCATGGATACAATCACATTTAGTTTAATTGTTACAATGTATCTGGCTACTTAGCACTAGCACTACAGCTATTGATAGACTGTTATGGAGCATGCATCACCTGTATAGCAGTAAAAGCAGTACTATAAGCACTTTTTGCACATTATGATGGTATATGCAGTGCAGCAGGGCTGATGAATGATGCATGGTAATAGGGAGTATTCACTTTTAGTTACCTGCACAGGGGCCACACTGCAGTCCTGGGTGAAGGGAAGCCTCTGTTCATACATCTGGTGAGGCTGGATGGGAGTAGGGGAGCTGCTGCTGTGTCCTGCTCCCCTGGCACTGCCATACTGCAGAGAACTCCAGCTGTCCCCATCAGCTCAGGCTCAGCCCTGCACTAGTCTGGTGACTGCAGGCACAGGGCTCTATCTGCACTGTCCTCCAAGCACAATGGGCAAGTTGGAACATGTTCAAAACTTAGCAAATCAAGGACTGATATGAGGCTGTCAGCTCTCCCTGCTTCTCTCTATATAATATAATAAATGTACACCTTATTCCACAACTGTGGGGGAAAAGGGGTTAACATGTTTTACCCAACACAATACATAGTGGCACTTGAAATAACATATCCCCAGCAAATATTCGTCCTTGAGTTGTCATTTCTGTTTTATCCATTTCTGTCATTGGTGATATTATTACAACCAGGCTCTGACTGACCCACAGGAAAACAGAAGAATCCTCCGGTGGGCCGCTGTGCAAGAGTGGGCCACCACCCTCTTATATGACCAGTACTTGAATCACTATGTGCAGATAAAGGCAGCATCTTATTCATCTAACAATCTATCCAGGTCATTGTTATATACATTTGTGATTGAGGATAATGTCACATTTGCATGTAGCTGAAAAGGGGGGTCCTGGAGTTGGTTACTGGTGGGCCCTTGGCACCCAAGGCCGACATCCAGGGTCCATATCAGAAAATCTGCCTAGTTGTTATGCAGTTATATGTGCATGAGGATGTGTTACTGTATAGATTCCTATGCTGCTGTAAGCTCAGTGCAGGCGGAAAAAGGAAGTCCACATCCTGGGAGCCAAAACAGGAGAGAAACAATGAGAGGAAAAGTATAATAGAAACATGTCACCACTTCTGGATTTTTGACCCACTCCTGATTTTGGCTTACAAATACTGATGTGAATTACTGACCAAATACTGAACGTGTGAACGTGGCCTTGCAATAAACCTAGTTATGCAACCACTTGAGGGTAATTTTTAACTTGGGCACCAATACTATGGATTAAATCCGCTACAACAGCAGACTACACTCAAAGGATTGATAATTTATAACCGTACCAGGGACTTCAGGAGCCCATGAGACACAAGTACATATAATACATAATTAAGGAAAATTTTATATACCTAAAATACATAATTAAGGAAGATTTTATACACTTTTTCTTTTTTTAGAAAAGCGTCATGTTCTCTGTTGTTTTTCATGTCATTCTTAAAGGGAATGTGTCACCTGTTTTGGCCGCTACACGATAAGGCCACTGCCTTTCAAGGCTTATCTACAGCATTCTGCAGAAAAGCCCCCGATCCGACCTGAAAGATGAGAAAAATATGTTTTAATGTTTTATTATACACACCCTGGGGGGGGGGGAGTCAGGTGCATTCCGCTCCGATGGGTGTCGCAGGTCCGGGTCCGGCGCCTCCCATATTCTAGCGATGATGCGTACTTATCTGCCCTGTTGAGGCCTCTCTGACCTTTCCCGGCGCCTGCACACTCCAGTACTTTGCTCTGCCCTCAATAGGGCAGATAAGTACGCCTGCACAGGAGCACGACGCCAGGAAGTGATGAAGCAAGCAGGAGGGTGGAGTCGCAAGAAGATGGGAGGCATCGGACCTGGACCTGCGACACCCATCGGTCTGGACCGCATCGGACCGCCCCCCCAGGTGAGTATAACAAAACTTATTTTTCTTATCTTGCAGGTCGGGCCGGGGGCTTATCTACAGCATTATAGAATGCTGTAGATAAGCGCTGAAAGGTGGTGGCCGCATCTGATAGTGGCCAAAACAGGTGACAGGTTCCCTTTAGTATGGGTGGTGGCTAGTCTCTAAATTTTAAACTAATTTATTGAATTTAAAATTAGAATCCAAAAACATAATTGCAAAAAAAGCCAACTAATAGACTTGATAGTCAACGGATGCACTAAATTTATGAAACAGCATGAAACAATATGATACATTTGGCAAATGTGTTATTGTTGGACAGTTTTAGTAAATCTGCTGCAAAATGTTCTGGTTTATAACATTTTTTTAGGGCTAGTAGTGTTTTTCTTTCAAGATGCAGCATGCTTAGGGTACGGCATTTTTTATAGTGCTCTTCTTTTACAATTCTCAATAGGACATGAAAAATATCAGAGGAAATGCACACAAGCCCACAGAATAGGACCGATGAGCTTTTATATTCACCTGATCTCTGCTGCAACATTAACTGCTGAGTTCCAAAATGTCTGAAAGCAATGTCACACACAACATGATTGTCTGGAGCTTCGTGGATTGGATTTCCAAGGCCAAGCAGCCACTACCGAATTTAGTAAGTAAAGTGATCCATCAGTAGTGAAGCCATGTTGTTTTGGAATGAAGTCTGGTAGACTTGGGTTTGGTGTATGCCAGGATTATGCTTCCTATCCAAATGTGTCCTGCAAAATGTTGTGGTTATTATAGTCATGATTCTGTACTGGTTTTAGGTTTCTTGTACAGCACGCTATGATATAGGGCCGCATCTAGATATCACCATTCACAATACTTAAAGACGATCTTTCACCAGTTTTAGCATGTTAAACTGACGACATCATGTATTAGTGGTTGCAGAGCTGAGTAAAACATAGCTTGTATTTATTTTTTCTTATCTTTGCTGCAAAAATAATACCTTGTAAAGTTTAGATTCTAATTTTTCTTTCAACCAAGGGGACATTAGCAGAGATTCTTCTATGTGGGCATATACTTTTTCCCATGCATGACATTGCCTGATCATAAGCAGGAGGCATCGAAAAAGATAACATCCCCAGAAAATTATAGAACTAGTGTTCTTATGTGAGACATGTAATGACAAACAGCCTTGCTCTCCTCCAAGAGCTCATGGCTAGCATCTGCTGAGAAGAGAACAGAAGAGAAGAGCTGTCATTACAAATACATCTTGCAGCTTTCAACTTGAGGCAGTCAGTGTGGTGAATGGGGAGTAAAGTAGAACTGTGTGTTATTACAAACACCTCTTGCAGCTCTCATCTCCAGGTAGTCAGTGTGTGGGGGGAGAGTAAAGCAGGGCTGTGCGCTATTACAAACACCTCTTGTAGTTTTCATCTCATTGGAGTTAGTGAAGGGGAATGGGGAATAGAGCAGACCTGTGTATCATTACAAACATCTCTTGCAGCTTTCATCTCACTGCAAGTAGTGTGGAGGATGGAGAGTAGAGCAGAGATGACAGTGTCCTGAAATGAAAGCTGCAGGAAGCGTTTGTAATGACACAAAGCTCTGCTGTACTCTAGACTACATAGTTGGTGCCGATATTACAGAGGAGAGCAGGGCTGTGTCATTACATGTCTCACTGAGAGAAAGATGAGTGTAGGCTTCTCTCGGGCATATTCTTTTTCTTCTCTGTGTTGCTGCCTACGGGGAATTGAAAATACTAGCTACCCCTAGAGATGAATTTCTGATAACTCGCTCTTGGTTGAGGGGGAAAATTAGAATCTAAACTTCACAAACTAATATTGACTACAATAAAAGCCCAAACTATAGAGCTACATGAAATTAGACATACAGAGGCATGTAAAAGTTTGGGCAACCTTGGTTAAAATTACTGTCAACAGGTAAGCAAGTTGAAGATGAAATGATCTTTAAAAAGCCTAAAGTTAAAGATGACACATTTCATTTGCATTTTAGGGAAAAAAATATAGGTTTAGGCACCCTGAATGGTTAGTATCTGGTAACACCCCCTTTTGAAAGTATCACAGCTTGTAAACACTTTTTTAGCCAGCCAATAGTCTTTCAATTGCTGTTTGAGAGATTTTCATCCATTCCTCCTTGGAAAATTCCTCCAGTTCTGTGAGATTTCTGGGTCATCTTGCATCTTCTGATATTTTGAGGTCTAGCCACAGATTTTCAATAATGTTCAGATCAGGGGACTTTGAGGGCCATTGTAAAACCTTCAGCTTCTGCTTTTTTTAGGTAGTTTGTTGTGGATTTTGACATATGTTTAAGATCATTATCCATTTGTAGAAGCCATCCTCTTTTCAACTTCACATTTTTTACAGATGGTGTTATGTTTCCATCAAGAATTTGTTGAAATTTCATTAAATCCATTCTTCCTTCTACCCGTGAAATGTTTCCCGTGCCATTAGCTACAACATGACCCCAAAGCATGATTGATCCAAATCCATGCTTAAAGGGGGTTGTCCGGTGCAAACCGATAAATATGCAGTCACTATGAGTGACTGCAGACTTATGAATCCACCCAGCGCACACACTGGTCACTGCATGGATTCACTGGTTTCAGACCCAGGAATGGAGGGTATATATGCATTATAGATGCCCCTGGCTACTGGGCATGGCCTCACTCCCTACACTTGTATTGAACGAAGGCTGTGCCCCGTCTAGTGTAGTGACGTTGCCATCTAGTGGGCATGGCCAACCAGAGGGCGCGGACTCGCTCTATACATGTGTGTAGAGCACTTGGCATTCTCTTGATGAGCTTCAAGAGGTAGTCACCGGAAATGGTCTTCCAACACTCTTGAAGGAGTTCCCAGAGATGCTTAGCACTTGTTGGCCCTTTTGCCTTCACTCTGCGGTCCAGCTCACCCCAAACCATCTCGATTGGGTTCAGGTCTGGTGACTCTGGAGGCCAGGTCATCTGGCGTAGCACCCCATCACTCTCCTTCTTGGTCAAATAGCCCTTACACAGCCTGGGGGTGTGTTTGGGGTCATTGTCCCGGATGGAATAGCATGCTGCTGCAAGATGCTGTGGTAGCCATGCTGGTTCAGTATGCCTTCAATTTTGAATAAATCCCCAACAGTGTCACCAGCAAAGCACCCCCACACCATCACATCTCCTCCTCCATGCTTCACGGTGGGAACCAGGCATGTATAGTCCATCCGTTCACCTTTTCTGCGTCGCACAAAGACACGGTGGTTGGAAACAAAGATCTCAAATTTGGACTCATCAGACCAAAGCACAGATTTCCACTGGTCTAATGTCCATTCCTTGTGTTCTTTAGCCCAAACTAGTCTCTTCTGCTTGTTGCCTGTCCTCAGCAATGGTTTCCTAGCACCTATTTTACCATGAAGGCCTGCTGCACAAAGTCTCCTCTTAACAGTTGTTGAAGAGATGTGTCTGCTGCTAGAACTCTGTGTGGCATTGACCTGGTCTCTAATCTGAGCTGCTGTTAACTTTCAATTTCTGAGGCTGGTGACTCGGATAAACATCCTCAGAAACAGAGGTGACTCTTGGTCTTCCTTTCCTGGGGCGGTCCTCATGTGAGCCAGTTTCTTTGTAGCGCTTGATGGTTTTTGCAACTGCACTTGGGGACACTTTCAAAGTTTTCCCAATTTTTCGAACTGACTGACGTTCATTTCTTAAAGTAATGATGGCCACTCGTTTTTCTTTACTTAGCTGCTTTTTTCTTGCCATAATACAAATTCTAACAGTCTATTCAGTAGGACTATCAGCTGTGTATCCACCAGACTTCTGCACAACACAACTGATGGTCCCAACCCCATTTATAAGGCAAGAAAACCCACTTATTAAACCTGACAGGGCACACCTGTGAAGTGAAAACCATTTCCGGTGACTACCTCTTGAAGCTCATCAAGAGAATGCCAAAAGCGTGCAAAGCAGTAATCAAAGCAAAAGGTGGCTACTTTGAAGAACCTAGAATATAAGACATATTTTCAGTTGTTTCACACTTTTGTGTTAAGTATATAATTCCACATGTGTTAATTCATAGTTTTGATGCCTTCAGTGTGAATGTACAATTTTCATTGTCATGAAAATACAGAAAAATCTTTGAATGAGAAGGTTTGTCAAAACTTTTGGTCTGTACTGTATATCAGGAAGACACACACTTGAGAGATCAGCAAGAGAAGATTACTACGTATCTGCGGAACTTGTCAGCTTGCGTGGATTCTGTGACATCTACGGACTCGTCCGCCTCTGTCCAGACACCCGGCTTCGCTTTTGGTAAAGGACCTCGTCTTGCGGCTCCCACCCGCTTTGACAGAGATCTCGCGCAGTGTTGGGGGTTCATTAATCAGTGCACACTGCACTTTGAACAATTGGGTCATCTGTTTGCTTCCGATCAGGCTAAGGTAGCCTTCATTATGTCTCATCTCGCATACGGTCAAGAAAAACCGGTGATGGGAGCTGCCCCATAGATTAATACTGGTCCAAGTGCTATGCAATGTTTTATCGCATAGCACTCGTCCGCATCGCTAGTGTGACTCCGGCCTTATAGTCAGACTTTGTATTAGTTTTTATATATCACAGGCTCAAAAAAATTACTACAAGACACACATTAACTATCCAAATAATCAAGAAATAAGATTCTTCCCTAGTCATCATGAACACAGAGAACTAAAACATAGAGAAGTGAATTAGTACTTCCAACCAGTATGTGCCTGACGTGCGTTTCGCCATCGCTTCTTCATAGAACAGGATGCACTTTATGATGCACTGAGCCTTATATCTACATATATAAATTGAATGTGTGTATGTGTGTATCACCAACCAATCACGGAGTATCTTACATTTAACCAGAGCTGTTTAAAAGAAGCTGACCTGTGATTGGTTGCTATGAGCAACAGTTTTCCTTGCAACCAATCCCTAAGCATCTTTCATTTCACCAGAGCTGTTTGATAGAAGCTGAGCTGTGATTGGTTGCTATGAGTAACAGTTTTCTCACTCCACGACAACACCTCAGCTGACACTGACCAGGTGGAAGAAATCGCATACCCGGGAACATAAGCTCCCAGCCATTGTCTGCCCCCCCAGACAGAAGCAGAGCGCACATGACAGAAATTAATCACCCGCTCCCGTGCCCATATCCCCATCACACATCCTCCATCCCATAGGCACATCTTCCCTCTTAAAGGGATCTCTGGTACGGAAGTGAGGGCTAATCCACTCTGCGCTCTGATTCTCACCACAGGCTTCTAATAAAGGGATCATTGGTATGGAAGTCAGGGCAAATTCATCCAGCGCTTTGGTTCTGACCCCAGGCCTCTCTTAAAGGGATCCCCGGTATGGAAGTGAGGGCAAATCCACTCTGCGCTTTGGTTCTGATGCCAGGCCTCTCTTAAAGGGATCTCCAGTATGGAAGTTATGGCAGCTGTGATGGGATGATGTGGGATATTAGGGGGAGTAGTCCGGTGGCTCTGGCTGACGGGATGATGTGCGATATTAGGGGTAGTAGTCCGGTGGCTTTGGCTGACGGATGATGTGCGATATTAGGGGTAGTAGTCCGGTGGCTCTGGCTGACGGGATGATGTGCGATATTAGGGGTAGTAGTCCGGTGGCTCTGGCTGACGGGATGATGTGCGATATTAGGGGTAGTAGTCCAGTGGCTCTGGCTGACGGGACGATGTGAGATATTAGGGGTAGTAGTCCGGTGGCTCTGGCTGACGGGACAATGTGGGATATTAGTGGTAGTAGTCCGGTGGCTCTGGCTGACGGGATGATGTGAGATATTAGGGGTAGTAGTCCGGTGGCTCTGGCTGACGGGACAATGTGGGATATTAGTGGTAGTTGTCTGGTGGCTCTGGCTGACGGGATGATGTGGGATATTAGAGGTAGTAGTCCGGTGGCTTTGACAGGATGATGTGGGATATTAGTTGTCCTGTGGCTCTGGCTGACTGGACGATGTGGGATATTAGGGGTAGTAGTCTGGTAGCTCTGGCTGACAGGATGATGTGGGATATTAGTTGTCCAGTGGCTGTGATGGGATGATGTGGGATATTAGTTGTCCGGTGGCTCTGGCTGACTGGACGATGTGGGATATTAGGGGTAGTAGTCTGGTAGCTCTGGCTGACAGGATGATGTGGGATATTAGTTGTCCAGTGGCTGTGATGGGATGATGTGGGATATTAGTTGTCCGGTGGCTCTGGCTGACTGGACGATGTGGGATATTAGGGGTAGTAGTCTGGTAGCTCTGGCTGACAGGATGATGTGGATATTAGTTGTCCAGTGGCTGTGATGGGATGATGGGATATTAGTTGTCCGGTGGCTCTGGCTGACTGGACGATGTGGGATATTAGGGGTAGTAGTCTGGTGGCTCTGGCTGACGGATGATGTGGGATATTAGTTGTCCGGTGGCTCTGGCTGACTGGACGATGTGGGATATTAGGGGTAAAAGTCCAGTAGCTCTGGCTGACTGGACAATGTGGGATATTAGGGTAGTAGTCCGTGGCTTTGACAGGATGATGTGGGATATTAGTTGTCCGGTGGCTCTGGCTGACTGGACGATGTGGGATATTAGGGGTAGTAGTCTGGTACTCTGCTGACAGGATGATGTGGGATATTAGTTGTCCAGTGGCTCTGGCTGACTGGACGATGTGGGATATTAGGGGTAAAGTCCAGTAGCTCTGTGACTGGACGATGTGGGATATTAGGGTAGTAGTCCGGTCGCTTTGACAGGATGATGTGGGATATTAGTTGTCCGGTGGCTCTGGCTGACTGGAGATGTGCGGATATTAGGGGTAGTAGTCCGGTGCTCTTGACAGGATGATGTGGGATATTAGTTGTCCGTAGCTCTGGCTGACTGGACGATGTGGGATATTAGGGGTTAGTCGTGGCTTTACAGATGATGTGGATTGTTGTCGTGGCTCTGGCTGATGAGATGTGGGATATTAGGGGTAGTAGTCCGGTGGCTTTGACAGGATGATGTGGGATATTAGTTGTCCGGTGGCTCTGGCTGACTGGACGATGTGGGATATTAGGGGTAGTAGTCCGGTGGCTTTGACAGGATGATGTGGGATATTAGGTATAGTCCGGTGGCTCTGGCTGATGGATGATGTGGGATATTAGGGGTAGTAGTCCGGTGGCTTTGACAGGATGATGTGGGATATTAGGGTAGTATCCGGTGGCTCTGGCTGATGGGATGATGTGGGATATTAGGGGTAGTAGTCCGTGGCTTTGACAGGATGATGTGGGATATTAGGGGTAGTAGTCCGGTGGCTCTGGCTGATGGATGATGTGGGATATTAGGGGTAGTAGTCCGGTGGCTTGGCTGACGGGAAATGTGGGATATTAGTGGTAGTTATCCGTGGCTCTGGCTGACGGGATGATGTGGGATATTAGGGGTAGTAGTCCGGTGGCTTTGACAGGATGATGTGGGATATTAGTGGAGTGTCCGGTGGCTCTGGCTGACTGGATGATGTGGGATATTAGGGATAGTAGTCCGGTGGCTTTGACAGGATGATGTGGGATATTAGGGTAGTAGTCCGGTGGCTCTGGCTGATGGGATGATGTGGGATATTAGGGGTAGTAGTCCGGTGGCTCTGGCTGACGGGACAATGTGGGATATAGTGGTAGTTATCCGGTGGCTCTGGCTGACGGGATGATGTGGGATATTAGGGTAGTAGTCCGGTGGCTTTGACAGGATGATGTGGGATATTAGGGGTAGTAGTCCGGTGGCTCTGGCTGATGGGATGATGTGGGATATTAGGGGTAGTAGTCCGGTGGCTCTGGCTGACGGGACAATGTGGGATATTAGTGGTAGTTATCCGGTGGCTCTGGCTGATGGGATGATGTGGGATATTAGGGTAGTAGTCCGGTGGCTTTGACAGGATGATGTGGGATATTAGTTGTCCTGTGGCTCTGGCTGACTGGACGATGTGGGATATTAGGGATAGTAGTCTGGTGGCTCTGGCTGACAGGATGATGTGGGATATTAGTTGTCCGGTGGCTCTGGCTGACTGAACGATGTGGGATATTAGGGGTAGTAGTCCAGTAGCTCTGGCTGACTGGACGATGTGGGATTTTAGGGTAGTAGTCCGGTGGCTCTGGCTGACGGGATTGTGTGGGATATTATAGTGAATGTGGCTATGCGGAGTGGGCAGGGCTCTACACTCAGCTTTATATATATAGATATAATCATTATAATTTGTTATAACTAACCGTAGTTAGTTACTATGCCCGGGCAGCGCCTGGCTCTTCAGCTAGTATTATATGAAGCCCAAGTGAAGCAAAACATTAAATAAATAACAATGTGAACCATGTCATGACTTCAAAAAATCCGACCAGAAAAAAATCCTGATATTTTGTGGACAGTAGGCCCTAGCAAATAAGTGTGTGCACTGATAGAAATGAAATCACAGCAAATGTGCCTTCACTTGGTGGGATCCCATCTTCACTGATTTCAGGCATCTTGGGGTCACTGCAACAAGGGGATATCTGTAACTCAGGCTTTTTGGATCTTAGTTTTAATTTGGCCGTCACTGGTCACCTACAAAGGGCACCTTAAAGCCTCTGACGCACAGCAAGTGCTGACAGCCAAATGCCATGTCTAGATCCTTCCTGCACAATAGCCTCACGTCCACTGATAAGAATGGTAATGAAGACTCTCCTAACATCGATGATGATTGGGTTAATAAAAAGTCCAATTAACTCAGGTTGATTACTAACATAAATAATACATCCGAGGATGTGCACGCTGACAACATGTGTACATACGATCATTTACCCGTTTTAGAAGGACAGATGTCTCATAATGCTGCCGGTGATGCAGGGAATTGACTACACAGCTGCATTGCGAGGTAACTGGATGCCGGGCTGCAGATGCTTTGGGACTTCACTGTTCTTTTGGCATCTCTGACCGTAATATATCATTTTAATTTGTCTAATTTTATATTGGCACCAGCTAGGCTTTTGTGATTTATTATTAATGCATCTGTGCTGCATGTCTCCTTGCACTGCAAATGGCCCAGTGCTGGGCACAGAGAATATTCTCATCTTTAACTAACAATCCAAAATTTTTTAATTACCAGAATGATCGTCGATAAACTTCAGCTCAATGATGACGAGCAAGATTTTTCTAGCATTTGAGTGATTGTGCTATCATATGGGTGATTGATAGAAAATCCACAGCAGAAATGGATGAATTTTCATGGCAATTTTAATGATCAACCATCTGCAAAGAGTATTTTCTCAATCTGTAGCACTGCAGTGGTATGATCATTAACCCTTGCCCCATCACAGTGGGATATTGGTATTAACCCCTACATCAGGATTCTGTAACATATCTTACTTTTAGAGCCACCTTCAGCTTTAAAAGTTATGAGTCATATCCAGAGCCCCACATTAGTGACATTTAAAGCCCTCGCTCACAGTAGTGACATCCAGCACACCCCGAATAATGACCTCCAGCACCCCCACAGTAGAGATATCCAGCACCCCCACAGTAGTGACATCCAGCACCCCCAGAGTAGTGACATCCAGCACCCCCCACAGTAGTGACATCCAGCACCCCCAGAATAATGACATCCAGCACCCCCAGAGTAGAGACATTGAGCAATCACCATAATAGTGACATCCAGCAACTCCACAGTAGTGACATCCAGCACCTCCACAGTAGTGACATCCAGCGCCCCCAGAGTAGTGTCATCCAGAGCCTCCACAGTAGTGACATCCAGCACCCCCACAGTAGTGAGATTCAGCACCCCCAGAGTAGAGACATTGAGCAATCACCACAGTAGTGACATCCAGCAACCCCACAGTAGTGACATCCAGCACCTCCACAGTAGTGACATCCAGCCATCCCAAGAGTAGTGACATCCAGCACCCTCAGAGTAACGACATTCAGCACCCCCAGAGTAGTGACCTCCAAAGCCCTCCCCCACAGTTGTGACATCCAGCACCCCCAGAGAGATACATCCAGCACCCCTCACAGTAGTGACATCACGCAAACACCCATACTAGGAACATCCATTGTCCTCCCTTAAAGTAGTAATATCCAGTGCCCACCAAGTATCGTTATCCAGCACCCTCATCCACTTAGTAGTGGCATCCAGAACCTCTCCACAGTATCGACATACAGTGCCCCCAGCAGTAATGATATCCAGTGCCAGTGCTCCCCCACAATAATGGTATCTATAATGACAGCCAAAACTCCACATTAACGACAACTAGCACCCCCCAGTGCCACCCAAGTAGTGATATCCAGCACCCCCTACGGTAATCTAATTTCTTGTATAATGACAGTCAGGGCTGTCACCAGGTATTTCAGGGCCCCATACTCAGGGCCGGCTCCAGGTTTTTATGGGCCCCGGGCGAAAGAGTCTCAGTGGGCCCCCTTAACACAGACCACGATTCATGATGCACAGATACTGCAGAGAAATATGGGTATAGTACAAGGCCAAACACTTCTCTTCTTAGATTACATGACTGATACCTATTGTAAATTGTACAATAGCTCAAAAACCGCCAAATCCTCACAGCACACAGTAGACTGGACAGTACAGTCCTCCATACAATATTATGGGCACAACATAGTCTCCCTGTAAGGTTCTTTGTCTCTTTTGACATGTTCCTTGAAACTCAGTTTTCCGTCGGCCATTTTGCTTTCTGTCTTGCTGCAGCTATCTTGCCCTCAGTTAATATGGAGGTTCCAGCTTTCATGTTCCCGCCCTGATTCTCTCCTCTTGCTTCTTAAGCAGCCTCAGCTGAACAATCAGTGCTCCTGAATCAAGCTTCAGTCAGCCTGTGACCTGACTCCTGGAAACCTAGGATTTTGGACTCCAGCTATTTCCTACTGAGGAACTTTGGAACACTTTTGGACTCTGGAAACCTGCTGTCTGGTGAATCCATGTTTGCAGAGGAATTACGGTACAGAGAAGAGATCCTGAACCTGCTTTGGAGAGTTATTGTAGAGCTTGAAGTTACTCTGGCCTGCTGTGTCTCCTGCCTCTGTTCCTGCAAACTGTGTGACCTTTTCTGCATGCTTGTATGAAGTAATACAAGTCATTTCATATCAACCTGTGTCTCATGTGTTTTCCTCGCACCCAAGCACAAGACGCTATAGGAACTGTACACTACAGTTAGGTCCATAAATATTTGGACAGAGACAACATTTATCTAATTTTGGTTCTAGACATTACCACAATGAATTTGAAACAAAACAAATCAGATGCAGTTGAAGTTCAGACTTTCAGCTTTCATTTGAGGGTATCCACATTAAAATTGGATGAAGGGTTTATGAGTTTCAGCTCCTTAACATGTGCCACCCTGTTTTTAAAGGGACCAAAAGTAATTGGACAATTGACTTCAAGGCTATTTCATGGACAGGTGTGGGCAATCCCTTCATTATATCATTCTCAATTAAGCAGATAAAAGGGCTGGTGTTGATTTGAGGTGTGGTGTTTGCATTTGGAAGGTTTAGCTGTGAAGGAAACATGCGGTCAAAGGAGCTCTCCATGCAGGTGAAACAAGCTATCCTTAAGCTGCAAAAAAACAGAAAAAACCCATCCGAGAAATTGCTACAACTTTAGGAGTGGCAAAATCTACAGTTTGGTACATTCTGAGAAAGAAAGAAAGCACTGGTGAACTCATCAATGCAAAAAGACCTGGGCGCCCACGGAAGACAACAGTGGTGGATGATCGCAGAATACTCTCCATGGTGAAGAGAAACCCCTTCACAACAGCCAACCAAGTGAACAACACTCTCCAGGAGGTAGGCGTATCAATATCCAAATCTACCATAAAGAGAAGACTGCATGAAATTAAATACAGAGGGTTCACTGCACGGTGCAAGCCACTCATAAGAATCAAGAATAAAAAGGCTAGGCTGGACTTTGCTAAAAAACATCTAAAAAAGCCAGCACAGTTCTGGAAGAACATTCTTTGGACAGATGAAACCAAGATCAACCTCTACTAGAATGATGGAAAGAGAAAAGTATGGCGAAGGCGTGGTACAGCTCATGATCCAAAGCATACCACATCATCTGTAAAACATGGCGGAAGCAGTGTGATGGCTTGGGCATGCATGGCTGCCAGTGGCACTGGTCACTAGTGTTTATTGATGATGTGACACAGGACAGAAACAGCCGAATGAATTCTGAGGTATTCAGAGCCATACTGTGTGCTCAGATCCAGCCAAATGCAGCCAAACTGATTGGTCGTCGTTTCATACTACAGATGGACAATGACCCAAAACATAAAGCCAAAGCAACCCAGGAGTTTATTAAAGCAAAGAAGTGGAATATTCTTGAATGGCCAAGTCAGTCACCTGATCTCAACCCAATTGAACATGCATTTCAGTTGTTAAAGACTAAACTTCAGACAAAAAGGCCCACAAACAAACAACAACTGAAAACCACCACGGTGAAGGCCTGGCAGAGCATCAAAAAGAAGGAAACACAGTGTCTGGTGATGTCCATGAGTTCAAGACTTCAGGCAGTCATTGGTAACAAGAGGTTTTCAACCAAGTACTAGAAATGAACATTTTATTTACAATTATTTAATCTGTCCAATTACTTTTGGTCCCTTTAAAAACAGGGTGGCACATGTTAAGGAGCTGAAACTCCTAAACCCTTCATCCAATTTTAATGTGGATACCCTCAAATGAAAGCTGAAAGTCTGAACTTCAACTGCATCTGATTTGTTTTGTTTCAAATTCATTGTGGTAATGTCTAGAACCAAAATTAGATAAATGTTGTCTCTGTCCAAATATTTATGGACCTAACTGTATACATGACAAGATTCAGGAGCCAATGTTTAGTGTCTGCTGGGTCTGGAAAGCCGTGTCTGCTGTGACTGTGGATATCAGATGTCCGTTTAATAGCTTCTGTGATGACAGTGGTTGTGACTTCTCACAACCATTCCAGGTGAGCGCATTCCCTGAAATGTTACTCTGGAGTGTTACCACAGGTAAACACTATTGTTTTTTTTTTTTCCTTTTCTCTTCTCCTTCCTGCACTTCTGCCTTAAAAGACCTGGAAGATGGAGGCCCGCATAAAGGAGCTTTGCGGAGTGACTGATACAATCCTTGCAGATATACAGACTATAAAGACCCGTTTTGCAAGCCTACAGGACCTCACTAATCATAATTTGCAAGTGTTTGGACAAACTACCCAGGAATTACGAGCCAGGATTGAGGCTCTAGAGGAACGAGTCCAGGCTCCTGCCATAACCCCGAGTTCTGGGATCCCCAAGCTACCTCCTTTTCGTTTTGGCGGTGAACGTGAGAAATTCAGGGGATTTATTAACCAATGCAATCTATTTTTCTATGCACATGCTTCACAATTTCCCACTGAACGATCCAAAGTGCTTATGTAAGGTTCTTTGTCTCTGTTGACATGTTCCTTGAAACTCAGTTTTCCGTCGGCCATTTTGCTTTCTGTCTTTCTGCAGCTCTTGCCCTCAGTTAATATGGAGTTTCCAGTTTTCATGTTCCCGCCCTGATTCTTCCCTCTTGCTTCTTAAGCAGCCTCAGCTGAACAATCAGTGCTCCTGAATCAAGCCTCAGTCAGTCTGTGACCTGTGTTGTGAATGGGTTTGAGATGAGTTCTGAGCAGAGGCTCCCTCTGGTGGTTGCAAGTGGTGCTGGTGAGGATTGTGAGGACTGGGAATCAGGTGTTACTGATTGGTCTTATGTAAGGGAGTCATTTTCCCATCAGGGTTGCCGGTGATCAATTGTTCTGGTCTGAATCCTTCTTTCCAGTTTCCCTTGTAGCCTGCTGTGTCGTGTCTGCATCTCCTGCTATCAGATAAGACAATTTCTTATTTTGTGTTTTTGCTATATTTTTGCATTTTGTCCTGCACTTCTGTGGGGGCCTTCGGGGTCCCCTCCGGGGGCTTTTGCCCTCTCGGTTTAGTCCAGCCACTGTGTTTTGTACTTTTGCTTTTTCCAGTTTTTTTTCAGTGGCTGCTGTTTTGTTTTTGTTACACCAGAGAACTAATTTAGGTGGTAGAGGTCGTGTGATCTCAGGTGATTTTGAAATTAGTAGAGTTGGTGTTTTTTCAGGGTTTTCTGAGATTGCAGTAAGTACCCTTCCTATCCTTTTCTATTTAGATAGTTTGGGCCCCAGCGTTTGCTCATACTATTTTCTTTCTGTGTCAGTATTTCCTCTTGTCTAACCGCCATTACATGTTTGGGGGCTTTCTATTATCTTTGGGGTTCTGCTCCGGGGCAGATAGTTTTCCTATTTCTATCTTTAGGTGTAGTTAGTTTCTCAGGCTGTGACGAGGCGTCTAGGACCAACGTAGGAACGCTCCACGGCTGCCTCTAGTTGCGGTGGTTAGTCAGGGTACTGCAATCTCATAGATTCCAACTGCTCTGGTGTATTTCCTTTTTTACCTGCACTCCTCAGCTACCGTAACATAACAGTATCACCGGCCATAAAAATTGTATGGTACTCACAGAAGGGAAAAAATATTTTGAAGGAAGAAAAGTTGTCAGAGATATTTTTCTGTTTGTTGCATTTTTTTTTTTTTTTTTCCCTCTGTATCTCTGGGTGCTGGGGAGGATCTTTTCTCCCAATGGAGTTTGCACAGTTGTCTGGCCGTGTGGATCAGCTTGCCACTGAGGTTCAGAGTATTGCTGCATATCTTGCTAGGTTGCCTGTTGTGGAACCTAGGATCCCCATGCCAGATTTGTTTTTAGGGGATCGAGCTAAGTTTCAGAATTTCAAAAATAATTGTAAATTGTTTCTTGCCTTAAAATCTAAGTCCTCAGGAAACGCAGCGCAGCAGGTTCAAATTATCATCTCTCTCCTGCGCGGCGATCCTCAGGATTGGGCTTTTTCCCTGATACCTGGGGATCCTGTTTTGAGTGATGTTGATGCATTTTTTCAGGCTTTGGGGTTATTGTACGATGAGCCTAATGTCACTGATCAAGCTGAAAAAGCCTTGTTGGCATTAAATCAGGGGCTTGATGACGCTGAGTTATACTGTCAGAGATTCCGTAGGTGGGCAGTCCTGACCAAGTGGAATGACGACGCTTTGGCGGCCCTTTTCCGGAAGGGTCTGTCGGATAATGTAAAGGATGTTATGGTGGGATTCCCTGTCCCCTCTGGTCTCAATGATTCTATGTCATTAGCGATTCAAATTGACAGACGTTTGCGTGAGCGGAGAAGTATGCGTGGAGTGGTGTTGCCTTGTGAGCCAGCTGCTGAGCCCATGCAGTGTGATGGAGTGGTGTCTGGGGCACAACGTCATGAGTTTCGAAAGCGCAATGGGTTATGTTTCTACTGTGGTGATGCCTCTCATGCTATTTCAGTCTGCCCTAAGCGGGGAAGACGTTTTGCACGCTCGGTTGTCTTGGGTAGTGTTAGACTAAGTTTTTGTTAACTGTCACTCTGATATGCTCTCTGTCCTCATTTTCTGCTCAGGCTTTCGTTGATTCTGGAGCAGCTATTAACCTGATGGATTATGATTTTGCTAAACGTTGTGGGTTTCCCTTGATACCCCTACAGAAGTCTATTCCTTTACTGGGGATCGATTCTACCCCTTTGGCTGAGAATAAACCCCAGTTTTCTACTCAGGTGATAATGAGGGTTGAACCTGATCACCAGGAGTGCTGCAAATTTTTGGTTCTATATAATCTGCATGACATTATAGTGCTGGGTTTCCCTTGGTTACAGTCTCATAATCCTGTTTTGGATTGGAAATCTGTGTCTGTAACCAGTTGGGGCTGCCAATGTGTTAATACCAACACTCCTGTTTTTTCTGCCTCCCCCCAGGCTGAGGATGTTCCTGACTTTTTGTTTGATTTTTCTGATGTGTTTAGCGAAAGTAAATCTGCATCCTTGCCTCCCCATAGGAGCTATGACTGCGCTATTGAATTAGTGCCGGGTAGTAAATTCCCTAAAGGTCGCCTTTTTAACTTGTCTGTACCTGAACATGACGCTATGCGGTCTTATATCAAGGAATCATTGGAGAAGGGTCATATCAGACCATCCTCTTCACCCTTAGGTGCCGGTTTTTTCTTTGTGGCCAAAAAAGATGGTTCATTAAGGCCGTGTATTGATTATCGTCTCTTGAACAATATTACTGTGAAATATCAATACCCGTTACCCTTGATTTCTGACCTGTTTTCCAGGGTGAAAAACGCTACTTGGTTTACCAAGCTTGACCTCAGGGGGGCGTATAACCTTATTCGCATTAAGCACGGGGATGAATGGAAGACGGCATTTAACACCCCTGAAGGGCATTTTGAGTACCTTGTGATGCCCTTTGGGCTCACTAATGCTCCTTCCGTCTTCCAGTCCTTCATGAATGACATTTTCAGGGATTTTGTGGACAAGTTTCTGATTGTTTATTTGGATGATATCTTGATTTTTTCTAATGACTGGGACTCTCATGTGAAACATGTTCGAACTGTATTCCAGATTTTGAGAGAGAATGCTCTGTATGTGAAGGGATCAAAGTGTCTTTTTGGCGTACAGAAGATCTCATTTCTGGGATTCATTTTGTCCCCATCTGTTATTGAAATGGACCCGGTCAAGGTTCAGGCCATCTGTGATTGGGTCCAACCTACTTCATTAAAGGCTCTTCAGAGATTTTTGGGTTTTGCCAATTTTTATCGTAAATTTATTGGTAATTTCTCGGTTATTGTTAAACCATTAACTGATTTGACCAGAAAGGGTTCTGATGTGGTGAATTGGCCTCCTGAGGCAGTCTCTGCGTTTCAGGAACTTAAGCAGAGATTCACTTCTGCTCCTGTTCTACGGCAGCCTGATATTTCTCTGCCATTTCAGGTGGAGGTTGATGCCTCTGAAATTGGGGCAGGTGCCGTTTTGTCCCAAAAAGATCCAGAGACCTCTAAAAGTAACCCTTGTGCCTTTTTCTCTCGAAAATTTTCTCCTACTGAACGTAATTATGACGTGGGTAATCGGGAGTTATTGGCCATGAAGTGGGCTTTTGAAGAGTGGAGACATTGGCTGGAGGGAGCCAAACATCAGGTGGTGGTCCTTACGGACCATAAGAATCTGGTCTATCTGGAATCTGCCAAGCGACTCAATCCTAGACAGGCCAGGTGGGCCTTGTTTTTCACACGTTTTAATTTTGTGGTTTCCTTTCTTCCTGGCACTAAGAATGTTAAGGCGGATGCCCTCTCGAGGAGTTTCCTTGCGGACTCTCCTGAGCTATCTGATCCCTCTGTTATTTTGAAGGAGGGTGTAGTTCTTTCCGCCATCTCGCCCAATTTGAGACTTGCTCTGGAGGGGTGTCAGGAGGATAGGCCCGAGCGCTGCCCTGTTGGAAAATTGTTTGTCCCGGACCAATGGAAAAAGAGTGTGATGTCTGAGATTCATTGTTCCGCATTGGCTGGGCATCCCGGAATTTTTGGTACCAGAGACTTGGTTAGTCGGTCCTTTTGGTGGCCTACCTTGTCTCGCGATGTCAGGGAATTTGTGCAGTCCTGCGGGACTTGCTCTCGCTCCAAGCCTTGCTCTCGCTCTAGTGGTTTGTTGATGCCATTGCCTGTGCCCAAGAGACCATGGACCCATATCTCTATGGATTTCATTTCCGATCTTCCTGTTTCTCAGAGAATGACCACCATCTGGGTAATTTGTGATAGGTTTTCCAAGATGATACATCTTGTGCCATTACCTAAGTTGCCTTCCTCCTCTGAATTGGTGCCGTTGTTCCTTCAGCACGTGGTTCGTTTACACGGCATTCCTGAGAACATTGTGTCTGACAGAGGAGTCCAGTTTGTTTCCAGATTTTGGAGGACTTTTTGTTCTAAACTGGGTGTTCAATTGTCTTTCTCCTCGGCATTTCATCCTCAGACCAATGGTCAAACTGAGAGAACAAACCAGACATTGGAGACTTATCTAAGATGCTTTGTGTCTGCTGATCAGGATGACTGGGTCTCTTTTTTGCCTTTGGCTGAGTTTGCTCTTAATAATAGGGCTAGCTCTGCCACTTTGATGTCTCCGTTTTTCTGTAATTCTGGGTTTCACCCTCGATTTTCTTCAGGACAGACGGAGGCTTCTGTCTGTCCAGGTGTTGACTCTGTTGTTGAGCGTATGCAGCAGATTTGGGACCAGGTAGTGGAGAGGTTGTCCCTCTCTCAGGAGAAGGCCCAGCGGTTTGCTAACCGGCATAGGACTGATGGTCCTCGGTTTAAAGTGGGGGACTTGGTCTGGTTGTCCTCAAAGAATATTCCTATGAGAGTAGCATCTCCTAAATTTAAGCCTAGGTTCATTGGACCTTATAAGATCATGGAGATTATTAATCCTGTTTCTTTTCGTTTGCTTCTTCCAGGGACATTTAAGATCCATAACGTGTTCCACAAGTCCTTGTTGAAGAGGTTTGTTGAGCCAGTGGTTCCTGCTGCTGTGCCTCCTGACCCTGTTTTGGTTGAGGGCAATCTGGAGTATGTGGTTGAGAAAATATTGGATTCTCGTTTTTCTAGACGAAGACTCCAGTATTTGGTTAAATGGAGAGGTTATGGTCAGGAAGACAATTCTTGGGTGTTTGCTTCGGACATCCATGCTAGGAGACTTATCCGTGCGTATCATAGAACTCATCCTGACCGACCTGGTTGCTCAAATGAGGGTTCGGTGACCCCTCCTCAAGGGGGGGTACTGTTGTGAATGGGTTTGAGATGAGTTCTGAGCAGAGGCTCCCTCTGGTGGTTGCAAGCGGTGCTGGTGAAGATTGTGAGGACTGGGAATCAGGTGTTACTGATTGGTCTTATGTAAGGGAGTCATTTTCCCATCAGGGTTGCCGGTGATCAATTGTTCTGGTCTGAATCCTTCTTTCCAGTTTCCCTTGTAGCCTGCTGTGTCGTGTCTGCATCTCCTGCTATCAGATAAGACAATTTCTTATTTTGTGTTTTTGCTATATTTTTGCATTTTGTCCTGCACTTCTGTGGGGGCCTTCGGGGTCCCCTCCGGGGGCTTTTGCCCTCTCGGTTTAGTCCAGCCACTGTGTTTTGTACTTTTGCTTTTTCCAGTTTTTTTTCAGTGGCTGCTGTTTTGTTTTTGTTACACCAGAGAACTAATTTAGGTGGTAGAGGTCGTGTGATCTCAGGTGATTTTGAAATTAGTAGAGTTGGTGTTTTTTCAGGGTTTCCTGAGATTGCAGTAAGTACCCTTCCTATCCTTTTCTATTTAGATAGTTTGGGCCCCAGCGTTTGCTCATACTATTTTCTTTCTGTGTCAGTATTTCCTCTTGTCTAACCGCCATTACATGTTTGGGGGCTTTCTATTATCTTTGGGGTTCTGCTCCGGGGCAGATAGCTTTCCTATTTCTATCTTTAGGTGTAGTTAGTTTCTCAGGCTGTGACGAGGCGTCTAGGACCAACGTAGGAACGCTCCACGGCTGCCTCTAGTTGCGGTGGTTAGTCAGGGTACTGCAATCTCATAGATTCCAACTGCTCTGGTGTATTTCCTTTTTTACCTGCACTCCTCAGCTACCATAACATAACAGACCTGACTCCTGGAAGCCTTGGACTTGTACTCCAGCTATTCCCTACTGAGGAACCTTGGAACACTTTTGGACTCTGGAAACCTGCTGTTTGGTGAATCCATGTTTGCAGAGAAATTACGGTACAGAGAAGAGATCCTGAACCTGCTTTGGAGATTTATTGTAGTGCTTGAAGTTACTCTGGCCTGCTGTGTCTCCTGTCGCTGTTCCTGCAAACTGTGTGAACTTTTCAGCATGCTTGTATGAAGTAATACAAGTCATTTCATTTCAACCTATGTCTCCTGTGTTTTCCTCGCACCCAAGCACAAGACGCTATAGGAACTGTACACTATACATGACAAGATTCAGGAGCCAATGTTTAGTGTCTGCTGGGTCTGGGAAAGCCGTGTCTGCTGTGACTGTGGATATCAGATGTCCGTTTAATACCTTATGTGATGACAGTGGTTGTGACTTCTCACAACCATTCCAGGTGAGCGCATTCCCTTAAAATTTTACTCTGGAGTGTTACCACAGGTAAACACTATTGTTTTTTTTTTTTTTTTTTTTTCCTTTCCTCTTCTCCTTCCAGCACTTCTGCCTTAAAAGATCTGGAAGATGGAGGCCCACATAAAGGAACTTTGCGGAGTGACTGATACAATCCTTTCAGATGTACAGACTTTAAAAACCCGTTTTGCAAGCCTACAGGACCTCACTAATCATAATTTGCAAGTGTTTGGACAGACTACCCAGGAATTGCGAGCCAGGATTAAGGCTCTAGAGGAACGAACCCAGGCTCCTGCCATAACCCCAAGTTCTGGGATTCCCAAATTACCTCCTTTTCGTTTTGGCGGTGAACGTGAGAAATTCAGGGGATTTATTAATCAATGCAATTTATTTTTCTCTGCACATGCTTCACAATTTCCCACTGAACGATCCAAAGTGCTTACTATAATCATGTTGCTTACCAATAAGGCTTTGATGTGGGCAAACCCTCTGATTGAGACTGAGGATGATTGTTTGAATCACCTTGATGCTTTTATTTCAGCCATGGGGCAGGTGTTTGATGACCCCAATCGAGGTGCAACAGCTGAAGCAGCCATGTTAACTTTGCGCCAAGGTAAGCGTTCAGTAGCCGAATATGCCCTGGATTTCAGGAGATGGGCTCTCGATACCACTTGGGACACTTCCGCTAAAAAATCTATTTTTCGGAAAGGGTTGACTCCACTGATTAAGGATGAACTTGCTCGTGCCGACCCTCCCACTGCGTTAGGTGACTTTATTAACTATTGTATCCGTATTGATGCTCGTCTGACTGAACGCAGACAGGAGAGATGGTTCGAAAATAATCGCACTAACCTTTTACTACCTCCCTCCTCAGCTAAGGAACCTTTGAGTAGGATCACAAGGGAACCAGAACCTGAACCCATGCAGGTGGACTCTTTACAAAGACGGGTTAGTGATGCACGCAAAGAACATCGTATAAAGGAAAATCTATGTTTCTACTGTGGTAAGTCAGGGCACTTCATTATAAACTGCCCCAGCCGTTCTCGTAAGACTACTGCAGCAGTCATTCACTGTGAGTGTTGCGAGAGGAGCTCTGTCATGTCCGAGCCTCAGGCTCCAGAGAGATCTGCTGCAAGAGATCTTGATTTCTCGGACTTAAACTCTGTTAGTTCTGGGGACGATGACGGTATAAACGCTGCAATTTTTCAAGTTTCCTCAGCTGTGTCCCAGCTGAGTTGTAAAAGAAACAATTCTCATTGCTTCCTTTCCATCAAACTTTGGGTTGACTCAGTCTGGGTGTCTAGCTCTGCTATGATCGACTCAGGAGTAAGTGGAAATTTTATGGATATCTCCTTTGCTCTGAAACAGGGGATACGTTCAGTGAAGAAGGCTACTCCAGTACAGATGGAGACTGTGGATGGCTCTCTACTGACTTCTGGACCAGTGGATCAAGAAACAGAGCCTTTGAGGGTCCTTATGGGTAAAGATCATCAGGAGAAAATGTCTTTTATGCTTATCTCTTCTCCCCACTTTCCCATTATTCTAGGGCTACCATGGCTGCAGGCGCAGAATCCTACGATTAACTGGGAGACCAAGGAATTACACTTTCCGGAGAAACAGATGAGTCAAGGAGTTTCAGCTTGCTCTGTTCCTAAAGTAACCATGTCAGTCCCTGAACTACCAGCTGTATACCAGGACTATGTGGATTTATGTGACAAGAAGAACGCTGATCAGCTTCCTCCTCACCGTCCATATGATTGTCCAATTGAATTATTGCCTGGAGCCGAGATACCTTTTGGTAAGATCTACCCCCTAGCGGGGCCCGAGCTAAAAGCTTTGAAGGATTATATAGACGAAAATTTAGCCAAGGGCTTCATACGCCCCTCTTCATCTCCCGCAGGTGCACTCATCTTCTTTGTGAAGAAGAAAGATGGATCTCTGAGACCCTGCATAGACTATAGGGAACTCAATAAGGTTACTATTAGAAACCGTTATCCATTGCCTTTAATCCCTGAATTGTTGGAGAGAGTGCGGCATGCCAAAATTTTCTCTAAACTGGATCTCCGTGGGGCCTATAACTTGGTCCGTATTAGACCTGGGGATGAATGGAAGACTGCTTTCAGGTCACGCTATGGACACTTTGAATATCTAGTTATGCCTTTTGGTCTGAGTACCGCCCCAGCCACTTTCCAACACTTCGTGAATGATATCTTCAGGGATCTCCTAGATACATTTGTGGTGATTTATCTGGATGATATTCTAATTTTTTCTAACTCCACAGAGGAACATCATGGACATGTGAGAATGGTCTTAGAACGCCTAAGACAAAACCATCTCTACATCAAACTTGAAAAATGTGAATTCCATAGGACCGAAATTCAATTTCTGGGGTATGTACTATCTACGCAAGGGATTAGTATGGATGGAAGCAAGACCCAAGCCATCAAGGATTGGCCAATTCCTAGAAATGTGAAGGAGGTGCAGCGTTTCATCGGGTTTGCCAACTTCTATAGACGTTTCATTAAGAATTTTTCTGAGGTAGTGTCACCTATCACCCAACTTACCCGGAAACAGTCTAGGTTCTCCTGGACCCCGCAAGCTCAGGAAGCATTTTCCTGTTTAAAGGATAAATTTACCACCGCACCTATCTTAGTACATCCCAACCCCGAGCTTGCCTTCATAATAGAGGTGGATGCTTCAGACTGTGCCGTTGGAGCTATACTCTCTCAGAGAACAGGTGAGAAGAATGTCTTGCATCCCTGTGCCTTCTTTTCCCAGCAGTTGTCTTCGGCTGAGAGGAACTACGATGTGGGCAATAGAGAATTGTTGGCCATTATTGCCGCCTTCAAGGAATGGAGACACCTTCTTCAGGGAGCTGCACAGCAAATAGTCGTCCTGACAGACCATCGTAACCTTGAATTTATCAGGTCGGCTAAGTGCCTGACTCCTCGCCAGGCTCGCTGGAATCTTTTCCTAAACCAATTTAATTTTGTCATTTCTTATAGACCAGGATCGCGCAATGGAAAGGCTGATGCACTCTCTAGGATTTACTCAGCAGAGACACGTCCAATTACTCCTCCTAAGACTATTCTTCCTGACTCTAGATTCCTGGGAGTGATTCATAATCAAGACCTACTTAAGGACATCAAGGAAGCATACCATGCGGATTCTTTGTTGGCTCAACCCCCAAGGGACGTAAGTCTTGTCTTTAAGAATGGTGTGTGGATTCAGGGACAACGTCTGTATATACCTGAAACAGTCAGATTGAGAGTATTGCAACTCATCCACGATTCCAAGATAGCCGGGCATAGGGGAATTCTAAAGACACAAGAATTTCTTTCTCGTTTCTTTTGGTGGCCCACTTACAGGAAAGATGTCTTAAACTATGTCACTTCATGTGAAGTCTGTGCAAGATGCAAAACACCTCGCTCCTCACCAACTGGTCTGTTGCAACCTCTTCCCACCCCGTCCCGCCCATGGGGATCCATTTCTATGGACTTCATTGTGGAGTTACCAACCTCTCAAGGGAAGAACACCATTCTAGTGGTGGTTGACCGTCTAACAAAGGCAGCTCATTTTATCCCTTGTGTCGGCTTACCCACTGCAAAACAGACATCAGACTTGATGATTAAGAATGTGTTTCGCTTACATGGAGTACCGGATGAGGTCATTTCGGATCGAGGGGTGCAATTCACTTCAAGGTTTTGGCAAAATTTCTGTGCAGCATTGGACATTAAAGTAAACCTTTCTTCTGCTTTTCATCCCCAGACTAATGGACAGACAGAACGAACCAATCAGACCCTGGAGCAGTATCTCCGCTGTTTTATCTGCCACCTACAGGATGATTGGGTGGATCTACTTCCACTGGCTGAGTTCTCTTATAACAACTCTCAGAGCGCCTCCACTAAGCAGTCTCCTTTTTACTCCAATCTAGGTTATCATCCTAACATTCTTCCTCGATTTCCCATAGATACGCCCTTGCCGGCAGTGGCTGAAAGAATCACTTCTTTACAAAAGAATATGGATCTTCTAAAGGAAAATCTAGAATTGGCTCAGGAAAGGTACAAGAAAGCAGCAGATAAATTTCGTAAACCTGCACCAGCTTTCAAGGTAGGAGATTTGGTCTGGCTGTCAACCAGAAATCTTAAATTAAAGATTCCATTGTCTAAATTGGGACATAAGTACATTGGACCTTATAAGATCAATAAGATTATAAGTGCTGTTGCTTGTCATCTTCAACTGCCCAGAACTATGAGAATCCACCCTGTCTTTCATGTATCCCTACTAAAGGCTGCAACACCCAATACGTTTCCTGGACGTTCTTCTCCTTGCCCTGACCCAGTGCTGGTCGATGGTCAGGAAGAATTTATGGTGGAAAGGATTCTAGATTCCAGGTTGTACAGAAATCAGTTGCAATATTTGATTAAATGGCAGGGCTACCCAGTGGAGGACAACTCATGGGAACCAGTCAATAATGTAAATGCTCCTCGCCTGCTCCGCCAGTTTCATCAGAGGTACCCACACAAGCCTGGTCTGAGGTCATCCGGAGGTTGTCCCTAAGGGGGGAGTAATGTAAGGTTCTTTGTCTCTGTTGACATGTTCCTTGAAACTCAGTGTTCCGTCGGCCATTTTGCTTTCTGTCTTTCTGCAGCTCTTGCCCTCAGTTAATATGGAGTTTCCAGTTTTCATGTTCCCGCCCTGATTCTTCCCTCTTGCTTCTTAAGCAGCCTCAGCTGAACAATCAGTGCTCCTGAATCAAGCCTCAGTCAGTCTGTGACCTGACTCCTGGAAGCCTTGGACTTGTACTCCAGCTATTCCCTACTGAGGAACCTTGGAACACTTTTGGACTCTGGAAACCTGCTGTTTGGTGAATCCATGTTTGCAGAGGAATAACGGTACAGAGAAGAGATCCTGAACCTGCTTTGGAGATTTATTGTAGTGCTTGAAGTTACTCTGGCCTGCTGTGTCTCCTGTCGCTGTTCCTGCAAACTGTGTGAACTTTTCAGCATGCTTGTATGAAGTAATACAAGTCATTTCATTTCAACCTATGTCTCCTGTGTTTTCCTCGCACCCAAGCACAAGACGCTATAGGAACTGTACACTATACATGACAGCTTACTATAATCATGTTGCTTACCAATAAGGCTTTGATGTGGGCAAACCCTCTGATTGAGACTGAGGATGATTGTTTGAATCACCTTGATGCTTTTATTTCAGCCATGGGGCAGGTGTTTGATGACCCCAATCGAGGTGCAACAGCTGAAGCAGCCATGTTAACTTTGCGCCAAGGTAAGCGTTCAGTAGCCGAATATGCCTTGGATTTCAGGAGATGGGCTCTTGATACCACTTGGGACACTTCCGCCAAAAAATCTATTTTTCGGAAAGGGTTGTCTCCACTGATTAAGGATGAACTTGCTCGTGCCGACCCTCCACTGCGTTAGGTGACTTTATTAACTATTGTATCCGTATTGATGCTCGTCTGACTGAACGCAGACAAAGAGATGGTTCGAAAATAATCGCACTAACCTTTTCCTACCTCCCTCGTCAGCTAAGGAACCTTTGAGTAGGATCACAAGGGAACCAGAACCTGAACCCATGCAGGTGGACTCTTTACAAAGACGGGTTAGTGATGCACGCAAAGAACATCGTATAAAGGAAAATCTATGTCTTTACTGTGGTAAGTCAGGGCACTTCATTATAAACTGCCCCAGCCGTTCTCGTAAGACTACTGCAGCAGTCATTCACTGTGAGTGTTGCGAGAGGAGCTCTGTCATGTCCGAGCCTCAGATTCCAGAGAGATCTGCTGCAAGAGATCTTGATTTTTCGGACTTAAACTCTGTTAGTTCTGGGGACAATGACGGTATAAACGCTGCAATTTTTCAAGTTTCCTCAGCGGTGTCCCAGCTGAGTTGTAAAAGAAACAATTCTCATTGCTTCCTTTCCATCAAACTCTGGGTTGACTCAGTCTGGGTGTCTAGCTCTGCTATGATCGACTCAGGAGCAAGTGGAAATTTTATGGATATCTCCTTTGCTCTGAAACAGGGGATACGTTCAGTGAAGAAGGCTACTCCAGTACAGATGGAGACTGTGGATGGCTCCCTGCTGACCTCTGGACCAGTGGATCAGGAAACAGAGCCTTTGAGGGTCCTTATGGGTAAAGATCATCAGGAGAAAATGTCTTTTATGCTTATCTCTTCTCCCCACTTTCCCATTATTCTAGGGCTACCATGGCTACAGGCGCAGAATCCTACGATTAACTGGGAGACCAAGGAATTACACTTTCCGGAGAAACAGATGAGTCAAGGAGTTTCAGCTTGCTCTGTTCCTAAAGGAACCATGTCAGTCCCTGAACTACCAGCTGTATACCAGGACTATGTGGATTTATGTGACAAGAAGAACGCTGATCAGCTTCCTCCTCACCGTCCATATGATTGTCCAATCGAATTATTGCCTGGAGCCGAGATACCTTTTGGTAAGATCTACCCCCTAGCGGGGCCCGAGCTAAAAGCTTTGAAGGACTACATAGATGAAAATCTAGCCAAAGGCTTCATACGCCCCTCTTCATCTCCCGCAGGTGCACCCATCTTCTTTGTGAAGAAGAAAGATGGATCTCTGAGACCCTGCATAGACTATAGGGAACTCAATAAGGTTACTATTAGAAACCGTTGCCTTTAATTCCTGAGTTGTTGCGGCACGCCAAAATTTTCTCTAAACTGGATCTCCGTGGGGCCTATAACTTGGTCCGTATTAGACCTGGGGATGAATGGAAGACTGCATTCAGGTCACGCTATGGACACTTTGAATATCTAGTTATGCCTTTTGGTCTGAGTACCGCCCCAGCCACTTTCCAACACTTGGTGAATGACATCTTCAGGGATCTCCTAGATACATTTGTGGTGATTTATCTGGATGATATTCTAATTTTTTTTAACTCCACAGAGGAACATCATGGACATGTGAGAATGGTCTTAGAACGCCTAAGACAAAACCATCTCTACATCAAACTTGAAAAGTGTGAATTCCATAGGACCGAAATTCAATTTCTGGGGTATGTACTATCTACGCAAGGGATTAGTATGGATGGAAGCAAGACCCAAGCCATCAAGGATTGGCCAATTCCTAGAAATGTGAAGGAGGTGCAGCGCTTCATCGGGTTTGCCAACTTCTATAAATGCTCCTCGCCTGCTCCGCCAGTTTCATCAGAGGTACCCTGACAAGCCTGGTCTGAGGTCATCCGGAGGTTGTCCCTAAGGGGGGAGTAATGTAAGGTTCTTTGTCTCTTTTGACATGTTCCTTGAAACTCAGTTTTCCGTCGGCCATTTTCTGTCTTGCTGCAGCTATCTTGCCCTCAGTTAATATGGAGGTTCCAGCTTTCATGTTCCCGCCCTGATTCTCTCCTCTTGCTTCTTAAGCAGCCTCGGCTGAACAATCAGTGCTCCTGAATCAAGCTTCAGTCAGCCTGTGACCTGACTCCTGGAAACCTAGGATTTTGGACTCCAGCTATTTCCTACTGAGGAACTTTGGAACACTTTTGGACTCTGGAAACCTGCTGTCTGGTGAATCCATGTTTGCAGAGGAATTACGGTACAGAGAAGAGATCCTGAACCTGCTTTGGAGAGTTATTGTAGAGCTTGAAGTTACTCTGGCCTGCTGTGTCTCCTGCCTCTGTTCCTGCAAACTGTGTGACCTTTTCTGCATGCTTGTATGAAGTAATACAAGTCATTTCATATCAACCTGTGTCTCATGTGTTTTCCTCGCACCCAAGCACAAGACGCTATAGGAACTGTACACTATACATGACACTCCCCCTCATCACCCATATAATACCCCATGCAGGATGTCACCCCGCCATCCCCCATATAATGCTCCATACAGAATACTGGACCCAATATAATGCTCCATACAGAATACTGGACCACATATAATGCTCCATACAAAATATGGAGCTCTCCTCTACACTGTGCTGCGTTCTGCACTTTACGGCTCAGGAAAGGGCACTGTGGAAAGACTCCCCATTATCATCATCATTGCCTGCCCATTATCATCATCATTGTCTCCCCATCATCATCATTGCCTGCCCATCATCATCATCATTGCCTCCCTATCATCATCATCATCATTGCCTCCCCATCATCATCATCATTGCCTCCCCATTATAATTGCCTCCCCATCATCATCATCATTGCCTCCCCATTAATATCATCATCATCATTGCCTTCCCATTATCATTGCCTCCCCATCATCATCATTATCATTGCCTCTCCATTAATATCATCATCATTGCCTTCCTATTATCATTGCCTCCCCATCATCATCATCATCATCATTGCCTCCCCATTAATATCATCATCATCATTGCCTTCCCATTATCATTGCCTCCCCATCATCATCATCATCATCATCATCATTGCCTCCCCATCATCATTGCCTCCCCATCATCATTGCCTCCTCACCACCATCACTGCCTCTCCTCACCACCATCATTGCCTCCCCCCACCACCATCACACATACAGCACCGCAGGCAGCACTCTCTCACATACACACACGCAGGCACTCTCTCACATACACACACGCAGGCACACACATACACACACACACACATCTCACCTGTCCGGCGTCCGCGCCCTCTCTGCCACAGCCGGCCGCTGAATGATGACGTCATTCAGCGGCGCTGCTGTGAGAGAGGAAGTGCCGGCGCAGGCGCCCCCTGGAGCCCAAAGCTGCGGCAGCGGAGGCACGGGGAGAGGTAAGTATTGCGCTGGCTGCTGCCGGGGCCCTGAGCAAGCGGGGGGGCCCAGTGGCGGCGCTGGCACCGCTAATGGGCACCGGGGTGCCCGACGGCGAGTGGGCCCCCCGCCTACTCAGGGCCCCGGCACTAGCACGGGTATGCCGGGTGTTGACGCCAGCCCTGCCCATACTGTCAACGTGTCCCCTTCAGACTCCGCCCAGGCTCCACAAGAGCTTTACCTCCACCCCTCGAACCTTTCACAGACCCACTGTCCACTGTTGGAAAAACTCCACTTCTGCACCATGTCCTCACCAATCACACATTATCAGTTCCCATTGAACACCATATCACATACATAGCCACCAGCTTTTTGTTTTGGTCAAAAGATATTTTCAGCCGCCACCACAAGGAGACTCTTTTGGCCAGGCCCTACTCTACCCTAACCTATTAAACATTTATTAAAATACCCAATACTCTTTATAGGTATATATATATATATATATATATATATATATATATATCTATATCTATATAGATATATATATATATATATATATATATACAGTACAGACCAAAAGTTTGGACACACCTTCTCATTCAACGATTTTTCTGTATTTTCATGACTGTGAAAATTGTACATTCACACTGAAGGCATCAAAACTATGAATTAACACATGTGGAATTATACATTACACTTTACAAAAAAAGTGTGAAACAACTGAAAATATGTCTTATATTCTAGGTTCTTCAAAGTAGACACCTTTTGCTTTGATTACTGTTTTGCACGCAGAAAAGGTGAACTGAGGGACTCTACAGTCATGGCCAAAAGTTTTGAGAATGACACAAATATTAATTTTTACAAAGTCTACTGCTACACTTTTTCTAATGGCAATTTGCATATACTCCAGAATGTTATAAAGAGTGATCAGCTTAACAGCAATTACTTGCAAAGTCAATATTTGGCTAGAAAATGAACTTTATCCCCCAAAACACATCTTTGCAGCCCTGCCTTAAAAGGACCAGCTAACCTCTTTTCAGTGATTGCTCCATTAACACAGGTGTGGGTGTTGATGAGGACATTGCTGGAGATCAATCTGTCATGATTAAGTAAGAATGACACCACTGGACGCTTTAAAAGGAGGCTGGTGCTTGGCATCATTGTTTCTCTTCTGTTAACCATGGTTATCTCTAAAGAAACACGTGCAGTCATCATTGCAATGCACAAAAATGGCCTAACAGGGAAGAGTATCGCAGCTACAAAGATTGCACCTCAGTCAACAATCTATCGCATCATCAAGAACTTCAAGGAGAGAGGTTCCATTGTTGCCAAAAAGGCTCCAGGGCGCCCAATAAAGACCAGCAGGCGCCAGGACCGTCTCTTAAAAGTGTTTCAGCTGCGGGATCGGGCTACCAGCAGTGCAGAGCTTGCTCAGGAATGGCAGCAGGCAGGTGTGAGTGCATCTGCACGCACTGTGAGGCGGAGACTCTTGGAGCAAGGCCTGGTCTCAAGGAGGGCAGCAAAGAAGCCACTTCTCTCCAGAAAAAACATCATGGACAGACTGATATTCTGCAAAAGGTACAGGCAGTGGACTGCTGAGGACTGGGGTAAAGTTATTTTCTCTGATGAATCCTCTTTTCGATTGTTTGGGACATCAGGAAAACGCCTCATTCGGAGAAGACAAGGTGAGCGCTACCACCAGTCTTGTCTCAGGCCAACTGTTAAGCATCCTGAAACCATTCATGTGTGGGGTTGCTTCTCAGCCAAGGGAATCGGCTCTCTCACAGTCTTGCCTAAAAACACAGCCATGAATAAAGAATGGTACCAGAATGTCCTCCAAGAGCAACTTCTCCCAACCCTCCAAGAGCAGTTTGGCGATCAACAATGCCTTTTCCAGCATGATGGAGCACCTTGCCATAAAGCAAAGGTGATAACTAAATGGCTCAGGGAACAAAACATAGAGATTTTGGGTCCATGGCCTGGAAACTCCCCAGATCTTAATCCCATTGAGAACTTGTGGTCAATCATCAAGAGACGGGTGAACAAACAAAAACCTAAAAATTCTGACAAAATGAAAGCATTGATTGTGCAAGAATGGACTGCTATCAGTCAGGATTTGGTCCAGAAGTTGATTGAGAGCATGCCAGGAGAATTGCAGAGGTCCTGAAGAAGAAGGGTCAACACTGCAAATATTGACTTGCTGCATTAACTCATTCTAACTGTCAATATAAGCTTTTGTTACTCATATGTTTGCAATTATTATATTTCTGTCTGTGATAAAAACATCTGTCAAACACACATAAAAACCAGAGGGCAGCAGATCATGTGAAAATATAATATTTGTGTCATTCTCAAAACTTTTGGCCATGACTGTACATGCCTGGTTCCCACCGTGAAGCATGGAGGAGGAGGTGTGATGGTGTGGGGGTGCTTTGCTGGTGACACTGTTGGGGATTTATTAAAAAATAAATATAAAATTTATTGCTTGGAAATTCGGAGACATGTTGTCTGTAGGTTATAGAATAAAAGAGCAATTTACATTTTACTCAAAAACTATACCTATAAAGAGAAAAATCAGACAAACTGAAAATTTTACCGTGGTCTCTTAATTTTTGCCAGAGCTGTACAGTGTACAGGTAATACAGTGATCACCAGTGATATTATACACAGGAGCTTTGTATATATTGTCAGTGTACAGGTAATAAAGGGATCACCAGTGACATTATACACAGGAGCTCCATATATAGTGTCAGTGTACAGGTAATATAAGGATCACCAGTGACATTATACACAGGAACTTTGTATATAGTGTATAGGTAATACAGTGATCAACAGTGACATTATACACAGGAGCTCTGTATATAGTGTTAGTGTACAGGTAATACAGTGATCACCAGTGACATTTTACACAGGAGCTCTGTATATATTGCATAATCTTTAGGTAAGACAGTGATCACCAGTGACATTATACACAGGAGCTCTGTATATCATATACAGTATATAGTGTCAGTGTACAGGTAACACACTAACTTACTAGTGATGTCTCTAGTTGAAGTCCTTCATCTTTGCTTTTCGTCTTCATCCAGTACAGACCACCATCACTTCTTCCAGCCAGGACTTGTCTCTGCATAAAATAACACAGTTATCTAGAGCACCGAGTCCAAAGCACATTCTCCACTTTTTCCCCAACTTGTACACTATTGTCTGTTCACCTATGAATAAGGGTGTTGTATACACCAGAAACACGTCAGATTTCCTGAGGTTTCATTTTACCATGTTTTAATCTATTTTCCAATAAAGAAAGATTTTACTTATATCCTGGATGGATGTGCCGACACACTTCCTTTTCCTTCACTATTTGTCTGTGTTCTACGCTACGCAGCTGAATACAGACGTGTACCCACCATTATAATATATAATTAGTTATTATGCAACCCACCATTCCAGATATAAATTGTAATCCATGACTGTGCTCCCATTAACTATAAATAGCTACTTTCCCCACCTATTAAATATATAAATTAATTAGCACCTGTACATCTGTACTCTTTACCCAAATTCATTACCAGTCACACTCCTGCATCCTTAATGCTGCCTACTCTCTACTTCCCGTACCCTTGATTCATTATATTTACATGCCCCTCTTCCACCCAATTCATTATGTCATGTCCACTCTCTCTTCCACCCCACCCTCAATTCATTATCATTTACTCTCCCCCATCCGCCAGTCTTAATTAATAATTTGCTCTCACCCCCGCCCTTAATTCATTATTTGCTGTACCCTACTCCCAATTCATCATTATTTGCTTTCCCCATCTTCCCACCGTCAATACATCATTTACTGTCCCCACCTTTAATGGATAATTTCCTGTCCCCCACACACAATTCATCCTTATGTTCTCTCACCACCCTCAATTCATTATTATTTGCTGTACTCTACCCTCAATTTATCATTTGCTCTCCCAAACCCCCAAATCATTTGCTGACCCCACCCCTATTCATAATTATTTGCTGTCCCCCGTCCGCCACCCTCAAGTTGTAATTTACTGTCCCCCATTCCTCACCCTCAGTTCATCATTTTCTGTCCCTATCCTCAATTCATCATTTGCTGTCCACCACCCACAATTCATCATTATTTGCACTGCTTCTCCTTAATTCCTCATCAGTAGCTTTCCCCAAAGCCCATTTAATTTGTTTTATTTGAAAAAAAAGTTTTTATACTTAACCTCTCACGATCCCCTGCAGGAGCAGCTGCGCTTCTAGTGTCCTCCTGGACAGTGGTGCTTGTATATGTCGGCGCATACATGCTGGCGTAATTGAGTATGCGCCATCTCCAGCGCATCATAGAAGAGACGGTGGGACTCCCTTGGAGCTGTACGGCTGTTCCGTGGAGCTTCAATGAAATCACTCTGCACTGGCACACACTACATTATTATACTCTGGGGCTTGGTGAGAAGAAGCATAAAAGGGGGGCCCAGATTTGCTCCAGGCCCACCTCTTTACTTCTTCTTACCGGGCCCCATACAGCAGTAAGGACAGTAATGCCCTGATGACAGTCAAAGCTACACCACAATAATCATTGAGTCTCCCCTCCCTCTTATATCCAGAAGGCATATGAAATCTATATGTAACTAACAAATTAAAGCTGCACTCTCTAACGCTATAGTATGCAAACATTAAATATAGAGTTAAATATAGAGGGGCTCTCTTAGCTTGCTCCTGTTCACATTTGTCTTTCTGTTTGGAAGTGATGGTCAGTCTTGGATATTTATTTTAATCGCAGCTAGAACCTTCTACCCATATAATTGTAGGCTTTCAGCCCCTGAGAGGTATCATATTCAGTTAGGATCCCAACAGAGAAGATCACCTTGTCGCTGACTGTTGGGCACATGTGAATTAGCCAATTTATGTGCTAAATGTCTTCATTGTTAACTTTTTTCTATAGCAGTAATGCATTTACAATTTCATATATTCAGTTTTTGCATGTACTATAGCATTACAGGTTGCAGCTATAATTTGTTATTTGCACCCTATTTCCCCCATTGGTAACTGACAGCAACCACTACCTTTACCCTTTCACGAGCACTAACAGCAACCGACTACCCTCGCTTGACATGAAACGAGCAGCGGGGAGGCCAGAGAGGTCAGCAATGAGGTGACTATTAATTTTTTTCCCTAGCCCTGTTACAACTTGCAAATTCAGTTTAGGAACAAACCTACAGTCCCTATCTAGTTTGTAAAACTTGACGACATGTCTGATTTTGAGGGTGAGATAAAAATGGGCAATGGTCCATGAAAAAAAATCGTCTCACATTCAGATGACATCTGAGTAAAGTCTGATTTTCACAGACTGTTTTATTTCTCCACATACAAGAAAAACGGATGATACGCTGATCTAAGTCTGATCAAAATAATCGGTCCATTTTTCTTGTACTTTGTAACTGTGAATGAGCCCTCAGTGGTTGCACTGACCCTTTCATTGCCATCATCTGTACTCCAAATGAGTTCGCTCTGATATTAATGCAGCTAAAGGCTTGCATAAATAGACAATGTTTGGAAAGCCACTTGCCTGCAATTTTATACAGGAATGAAGACAATTCCTCTAATAAAGTGATTTGCAAAGTTTCATAACTTTCTATGCTAGATAAAAATGAAAAAATAAATAAAATAAAAGTTTAGCCACGTTCCCCATAACCTCCTCTTCATCACTCATTTGCCAGGCTACAGTGTAAAGCCCGACGCCCCACTAAGCGAGATCGCTAGCGAGATCGCTGAAGCGTCACCGATTTTGTGATGCAACAGCGACCTAGCCAGCGATCTCGCTTAGTGTGACACGCAGCGACGACCAGCCCCCCTGCTGGGTATCGATGATCTTCGTCGAATGGCCTGGACCATTTTGTCATCGTTGGTCTCCCGCTGGCCAGCGAGCATCGCTGCGTGTGAGCTCCCAGTGCATACAGCAGAAGCTGGGAGCTGGTATCCAGGGTACATATCGAGTAACTAAGCGCGGCGCAGCGCTTAGTTACCCGATGTGTACACTGGATACCAGCTCCCAGCGAGTACAGCAGAAGCTGGGAGATGGCATCTAGGGTACAGATCGGGTAACTAAGCACGGTGCCGCGCTTAGTTACCCGATATGTACCCTGGATACCAGCTTGCTCACTGGTCCTGATCGCTGGTGAGTCTGTTCATGTGACAGCTCACTAGCGATCAGCTAACGATGTCCCAGCGATCCCATCCACGTCGGATCGTTGGTGGGATCGCTGGGACATTGAAGAGTGTGACGGGGCCCTAAGATTCCTGGAGAACCCTCATTGACAAGACCAGATCTGAAAGTGAATGAGGCTGAATCCAAAAAGCAAACTAGCAGTGATTAGTTTTCTTCCCATGTGTACATTAGAACGCCACACTGTCAGATGGAGATTACAATTCAATGCAAAGGTTATTGCCTACAATTATCTACAAATCCTTCCTCATTAGTGATTTGCCTGGGGACTTCAATGAACCCACAGTATGTCTGCAGAATGAAGAACCACTTCATTTAGGGTCCATCTTTCATTGCGTACAGTATTACAATAGCGACAGAATTCTTCGATCCACAAAGAGACAATAAGTACAGGAAAGTAATGAAAACCAAAGATCATCGCGGGTGGGTGACTGGCAGTACAAAGCTGCTTTTCCTCTTCTCGCTATCATCATGGGGCCGTAATCAGTATTAGTCAAGATAGATCAGAAATTCTAACTGTCCAATTGTTACGGACATACTACTTAAGGGTCCGATTATTCTGATCAGACTCTGTACAGTTTTTCTCTGACACAGAGAGAGAAAAAAAAAACTTTTCTTCACTTTCTCCATTCTGTCAGTCTGTGAAAATCGGACCACATTAGGAGGTCATCCACGTGTTTTCCAATGTTTGTCGCGGACCCATAGACTTGCATTCACAATTTTGACCCAATCCTCGGATCAAAATTGGACATGTGCACAGTCTTATAGAATATCAAACCATGGATGGCACTCATACGAGAAAATCAGTTGTGTGCACAAGCCTCAACAATCAGTCTTTTTAATGAGGCTGTCAAGCAGATCCCTAGCAATAAGCCTGTCTCAGAATATGTCATGTGTGCATCGCCACGAAGATCGTCGCGGTTGCACATTCTGACTTCTCACAGCTGAGTTGCTGTTTCTTTGTGTTTGGCAATTAGGGAGTTAATTCTGTCTGTGCTCAGTTCTGGGACTGGGTGCAGTTTTCTCCCGGCTGCAATTAATTATTTGTTGATTGGTTTCCTTTAAATCTCTGGTTGTCTGTGTTGGGAGTTGCCAGTGAAATTCTTCATGCAGACCACAGATAGGATTGTATCTGTATAGACTTAAGTTAAAGAGCTCCTTAGTTGTTTTAAGCTCACCTTGCTTAGAGTTTAATATCCCAGATCATTTATGTTCCTTCTGTGTTTGAGTGTGTATGCAAGTCTGTGTTTTCTCCAGTCTGTCTTATATGTCTAATCTGTGTATTTAGCAGAGATCAGCCCATATCCCTTTGGTGGTAATCAGAATCCTTCTTAGGACTGATTACAGGGTTCAGGGACTGATAGGAGACAGGGTTAGGCTGGAGACTTGGACCTCTGAACCATTATCAGTACCTCCAAGGTGAGGGATTAGTTAGGACCCCAGTTTAGGGTCAGGTTAGACCCCCGGTCCTCCTCTTTCCTGTGACAGTGTATCAAGTCCTCAAGATTAACCCTGAGTTCAACGGATATCGTGTCAGGTAAATCTATTCTATATTTACATGTTGATGTTGCTAATCTATATGTTGTATAGAGTGTTGTTCTTTTAAGAATAGTTTACTGACATCGTACACATATCATAAGACCGCGTGACAGAATACTTGTGCCAAGTAGAGAACTTGTCTTTTGGACCAGTGCTTGTGAACAATGCACAATGCATCTGTCACTCTTTGACTGTCTTCAGTAAGGAAGGTGGCCTCAAACTGTCCCTGGAACAGGGAACTTAACTATCCCTGCTCCAGTGGTTTCTTGAACTAATATAGGCCTGAGTCTCTGACCTTACTATGCTCCTGTTAAACCCTGATCTGTCCCCTTCCTCACCACTTGAGGCATGAGACAGAAATTAAATGTAAACAAGACACAAAGACAAAAGAGGGATAACAGAAATCCTCAATCATACACAGGAAGACAAATCTTTCACTGGCAGGGACAAGAAGATCTGACCAGTTTATATAGGAAGAGTTAATGACCGGAAATGGAGCTGCATGTTTCTGACCAGCATAAAATATGTCATTAACGTCTTCATCACCAGAAAAAAAACTAAATCCATTCAATATGGGACACAAATCACACCATCTCTAAAGAAAACCTGTGATTTGTTACCCGACTTGACCATCTAACTCCAGGTCTTTCAGGATGACGTGATACTCTCGTGACAGCACCATGTTTGTCCAGCCAGTATGACTGACAATGTGGTAGAGTCCCAGCCAATCGGTAAAGCCAGTGAGTGGATCAATAATAGGGCTGTTGCAGTGGCTATGCAGGGTTTTAACTTTCCTAAGGGTCTGTTCACACTATGTTTTCAGTGCATTCACACCTCCATCAAAATTTTGGCTTGAGTCCCCAAAAACAGGATTCAGTTGAGCCCTCGGAGCCATTGAGTTACCGTATATACTCGCGTATAAGCCGAGATTTTCAGCCCATTTTTTAGAGCTGAAAGTCCCCCTCTCGGCTTATACGAGAGTCATATACCGAGGGGTCGGCGGGGGAGGGGGAGCGGGGGTGTCGGATCATACTCTTCCCTCCGCCGGCCCATCTCTGCAGCCCTTCTGCTTCTCCCACGATCTCCGGCTCCTTATTGCAGCGGTCACATGGTACCGCTCATTAAAGTCATGAATATGCATATATTCATGACTTTAATGAGCGGTACCACTTGACCGCTGTAGGAAGGAAGAGCTGCAGAGACCGCCGGGAGAAGAGGAGAGGCTGCAGAGAGTGACGCGCCGGCGGGGGGGGGGTGAGTATAGCGATATTCAATTGTCCCCCGGTCCACCGCTGCGCGCTGCTCCGACCTCCTCGTCTGACTCCTCTGGCTGTGAATGTTCAGGCAGAGGGTGCGATGATGTAGTTAGTACGCGCCGCGCCCTCTGCCTGATCATTTAATAACAATAATAATCTTTGTTTTTATATAGCGCTAACATATTCCACAGCGCTTTACAGTTTGCACACATTATCGTTGCTGTCCCCGATGGGGCTCACAATCTAGATTCCCTATCAGTATGTTTTTTGGAGTGTGGGAGGAAACCAGAGTACCCGGAAGGAAACCCACGCAAACACGGGGAGAACATACAAACTCCTTGCAGATGTTGTCCTTGGTGGGACTCGAACCCAGGACTCCAGCGCTGCAAGGCTGCAGTGCTATCCACTGAGCCACCGTGCTGCCGAGGACCTAGAAGACGGAGCAGCGCAGTGGTGGACCGGTCCAGTGACAGGTAAATATCTCAGGTGTCGGGGTCCTGAGCGAGCGGTGACACCGGCACCTGTCCCCCATTGCGCGCCGGTGTCACCGCCTGCTCAGGACACCGGCACCTGGCCCCCAGCGACGAGAGGTGAGTATGTCTTTTTTTTTTTTCCTTTGCAGCAGCGCGGCAGCATAAGGGACCTATACTATGGGGCATAATCTGTGGAGCATATGGGGGCATAATCTGTGGAACAGATGGGGGCATAATCTATGGAGCATATGGGGGCATAATCTGTGGAACAGATGGGGCATAATCTGTGGAACATATGGGGCATAATCTGTGGAGAATATGGGGGCATAATCTGTGGAACAGATGGGGGCATAATCTATGGAACATATGGGGGCATAATCTGTGGAGCATATGGGGGAATAATCTGTGGAGTATATGGGGGCATAATCTGTGGAGCATATGGGGGCATAATCTGTGGAACAGATGGGCATAATCTGTGGAACATATGGGGGCATAATCTGTGGAGTATATGGGGGCATAATCTGTGGAGCATATGGGGGCATAATCTGTGCAGCATATGGGGGCATAATCTGTGGAGCATATTGGGCATAATCTGTGGAGCATATGGGGGCATAATCTGTGGAGCATATGGGGCATAATCGTGGAGCATATGGCATATCTGTGCAGCATATGGGGCATAATCTGTGCAGCATATGGGCATAATCTGTGCAGCATATGGGGGCATAATCTGTGGAGCATCATATGGGGGCTTAATCTATGGAGCATATGGGGGCATAATCATTTTCCACCCTAGGCTTATACACGAGTCAATAAGTTTTCCCAGTTTTTTGTGGCAAAATTAGGGGGGTTGGCTTATACAGGGGTCGGCTTATACATGAGTATATACGGTATATAAGACAGAGAGATCAAACAATGAAACTTTGGTCTAGATTTAATATCCTTCCCAACATTGTTCATCTTTAGGTACAAGAACATAGCTCAATTCCATGAGATGCAGTACAGATCACACAGATACTTTTGCACAACATAAAATGCTGGGAGAGTCTCTCATATAACCCAGGGCAGAAGATTATTCTAAAAAGCAGCACGACGGCTCAGTGGTTAGCACTGTATGTTGGCTCAGTGGTTAGCACTGTTGTTTTGCAGCGCTGGAGTCCTGAGTTTAAATCCCACCGAGGACAACATCTGCAAGGAGTTTGTATGTTCTCCCCGTGTTTGTGTGGTTTTCCTCCTGGTTCTCCAGTTTCCTCACACACTCCAAAGACACACTGATAGTGAATCTAGATTGTGAGCCCCAATGGAGACAGTGATGATGTCTGTAAAGCGCTGTGGAATTAATTATGCTATGTAAGTGAGTAGAATAAATAAAAGTCCCTAATGTTATTTCTGGACTTTTAAGAGTCCACATGATACTTGGGAGAGACGGAGCCCTGGAGTAAATGCTTGAAGGTGAGCAAAGGTGCTATATTGCAGTCAAACAGCTATGATCTTGATACTTCACACTGAGCTGATGGCTCTACTGCTCTACTATTTGTTTGCTTGTTGACCTACAAGTTCAGAGTTCAGCGATTCTATTTTCTATCAACCTTCTCTGTTAGGCTAAGTTAACACGACCGTATGAAAAAAAAGAGCCCATTTTCATACAGAACAAAAAACAGACGCGTTTTCTTCTGCATTGTTATCTGTATGGCATTCGTTTTTCTGCATCAGCAGTGAGTAAAATTTACAAGACTAAAAACTAGTCTTTTCCATGTTATGGATGAGACTCGCCTATTTAAGTTTTTGGGTGCGCAAAAAAGATCGGATCCGATTTTTACAGATGCATTAAAATTCATTCTTAAACAAACTGTTTTTGGTCTTGTAAATTTCTCTAGGCTGCTGAACTTGTCTGGCATGGATCACGTTTTCGGATGTTGACTGGCATTGTCTTTTGTCATGCTGCTGCAATGCAGGTAGGTGCAGGCTCCACTAGATGGCAGTAGAGTGGAAGCAGGACTACACCTAAACAGAGCAGGCATGCAGTGCAGCATTGAGGCTACCACAGGTGGCAGCAGAATAGTGAAACAAGCCGGGTCCAATCCTAGACTGTAGCGCAGTACCAAAGGAACAAGTAAACTCAGGGTCAGGGACAAGCCAAAAGATCAGTAGCAGTCCGGAGCGAATAAACCAAAATACAGAAGCAGGTCAGGATAAAGCCAAGTCAAAACCAGGGAGTCAGTACACTAAATGGAAACACTGAGTCAAGGGGAACACAGAGATACGGGTTCAGACAGCAAACGCAGCAACACAAATCAATCAGAGTCAGCTACAGCAGCCCTAGGCAGAAAGTATAACTGACATAGCCTGCAGGAAGCAGCAGCGATAAATAGCCAACCTGAACCCAGATACAGGCTGAGAAAGGTTAACTCTTGACATGACCAGATCGGGAAAAAGGGAAATTAGGGCTCAAAACCCGGTCTGGATCATGACATCTTTATTCCAGAACTCACTTGGTGCCGCCCTGGTTATGCTTACAGGCTCTGATGCAGACTGTCACCTCTGCATCAACGTCTTCCTTGGTACACGTCCTGCCCATTCCTTTACTTGGCTCCAAGACTCTTTCTGTTTTGGCGCGCTGGGCTTTTATATCAGGGAACTGTGTCATCACGGTCACCTGACCAGGTGCTTCATTTAAACTCTTCCTCCCTGAAACTCTCCCTTCTTTGGTTGGTTCTACAGGGTTTTGTTTGGACAGTAGATGGCAGTCTTCTTGCACAAATGTTGCATAGCATTAGGGATTCTTGTCTCTTATGTCGCACCTTCTTACACGAGTCCACTCAAAAATTAAATCGCCTGAAAAATCAATACTCATTTCTGTGTAAAAACAACTTGCTGCTCTTATGTCTGGTCATCTTTTTGAGCATTTTGTAAGCGTTTTTGACTTAAAAAAAATAAAAATAAAAAATTAAATAAAAAATTAAAGGGAACCTGCCTCTGGTCCGACCTGAAAGATAAGAAAAAGATGTTTTATTATACTCACCCGGGGGGGCTGTCCGATGCTGTCTGATCCGATGGGTGTCGCAGATCCGGGTCCTCCCATCTTCATGCAATATCGTCATCCTGCTTGCTTCGTGTCGCCCTCCTGCGCAGGCGTACTGATCTGCCCTGTTGAGGGCAGTGCAAAGTACTGCAGTGCGCAGGTGCCGGGAAAGGTCAGAGAGGCCCAGCGCCTGCGCACTGAAGTACTTTGCTTTACCCTCAACAGAGCAGATCAGTGCGCCTGCGCAGGAGAGCAACACAAAGCAAGCAGGAGGATGGCATCGCACAAAGAGGTGGTGCTGGATCCGGACTTGCGACACCCATCGGACCGGCCTGCTGTGGAATGCCCCCCCTCCCTGGGTGAGTATAATAAAACTTGTTTTTCTTATCTTTCAGGTCGACCAGGGGCTAGCATTACAGAATGCTGTAGATAAGCCCTGAAAGGCAGTGGCTGCATCTTATAGCGGGAAAATGAGGCGACAGGTTCCCTTTAATTAATTCATGAACTGTTATGAGGAATAACAGGGGAAACGGAACATCACAGAGATATTTGAAAAAATAGCCCAGAATTGTTTTATTTTCATAGAGGAATACAATAATTTACTCGAGCTTATCACCGATACTATTGCATTTGATTTTGAGCCCTTTTATGTATAATCTGTAGATTATATGATGCATTTTGCACGCATGATATGTGTTTATCCATGGTAAAATGTTATTTGTGCAATATTCTTGCTGTGTACAAACTCTAATAACAAACAGTTACAAATGAGCAATCACTAAATACACTTTACTCCACACTTCAGTTATCAATAAATTATTGAACGAGCAGTAAAACAATTACGGCATGTCACGCCGCCCTGTCATACTTACCTGACCTCCCGGCGCGCTCCTGGCTCTCGGCGTCCGTTCCCGTCTCTCCTCCTCTCCTGCAGACCCGGAGCGCTTCCTCGGCTGGGCGTCTAGTGCGCTCTGGGATCGGCGGCGCGTACGTACAGACATTGTCCTGAGCCCCGCCGCTTGTTCCCTGCGGCTCCGGTGCTCTTTGCACCGGAAGTGCTGGGGCACGTCCTATATCAGGCTGCCGTACTTCCTAAACGGCGCCTGATAGTCAATTGATTTTTGGATTGACTCTGGCTCCTCGGTCTATTGTGTTTCTGCTCCTTGGTTCCTCTGGCTATTCCCTTGTGCTCATCCTCTCTCCTTGTATCCTCCAGCTCCCCGTCAGTGCTCCTGCATTCCTGCTGTGGCCTCCGTCCATGTGTTCCTGTATATCTGCTATAGCCTCCATCCCAGTGCTCCTGTATACCTCCTGTATCTTCCATCCCTGTGCTCCTGTATACTTGCTGCAACCCCCGTCCCAGTGCTCCTGTATACCTGCTGTGTCCTCCGTCCCAGTGCTCCTGTATCCCTGCTGTATCTTCCGTCTCAGTGCTCCTGTATACCTGCTGTATTCCTGCAGCTTCCCGTCCGAGTGCCCCTGTATACCAGCCAGACGCTCCGTTTGTGGTCCTCCTGTCTCCCACTGTGATTCCACTGATCGCCTCTGGGTACCAGCTGCCGTGGGGATAGTCTCCTCTGGGTCTGCCCCTAATGCTCCCTGGGGGTGGTGTTATGAATGTGCTAGAGATGGTTTCTGAGCAGAGGCTCCCTCTGGTGGTTACAAACAGTACTGAACCTTTCAGCGAGGAGTGGCAATCTGGAATCACGGACTGGTTTGATATAAGGGAGTTCCCTCCCATGATGGTTGACGGTGATCAATTGTTCTTGTCTCAATTGTGGTTCCTGGTTCATTTGGAAGTTTGCTGGAGTCTTGCCTGCATCTCCTGCTTTCAGATAAGATATTTTTTGCTTTTCTTTTTGTGCTTGCTTTTTACATAGTTTTCTGCACTTTTGTGGAGGTCAGCCAGGTCCCCTCCTGGGGCCTGAGCTCCTCAAAGTTTTTCTGCAGCCACTGTTATTTGCTCATTTGCTTTTTCCTGTTTTTTCAGCGCTGCGGCTTGGTTTTTGTTCACACTGAGATCTGATTTAGTGGGTGGCGAGATTGTGTGATCTCAGTATTTTTGTAATCAGAATTGTTGGATTTTTGTAGGGTTTTCTGGGTTGCAGAAAGTAATCTCTCCTGTCCTATCCTATTTAGTCAGCTTGTGGCCCCAGCGTTTGCTCAGTCTATGTCAGTATTCCGGGTTTTCTAGGTAACTTTGTCAATGATTTTGTCCTTTGTTAAAATGGAGTTTGCTGTTTTGTGTGCCCTACTTCCTGTTCGTTTGTTTAAAACCCGGCTCAGGTGCTGGCTTCACTGCTGGAGTATTCTGCTTCTGTTTCCCTGCAACCCAGCTGCTTTGTTCCTCACAGATCTTTTGTGTACTTACCAGGAAAGTGCATAACCTTATCTTCAGGTGTTTCTCAGCCACAGCAGTTTCTACCCCTGGCTCTGGAATTCTCTGCATATGTAAGTTGCACGTACTGTGTTATCACTAAACTGTTGACTTGGGAATTTAACCCTTGGTTCACTCCATCTGATAAGAACTGTGTTTCTGAACTGTTGCTGTTTAACCCTTCGTGCATTACCTCTGGTGAGAGCTGTTGGAACTGTTACTGGAATCTTACTGACATATGAACTTGTTGTTGGACTTCTCTGAATTAAGCCACAACTGAGATTAACTTGTTCCTGGACCTCCCTGTGTTTTCTGCATACCTGGATCTGACTCTTCACACACCAGCAGTGTGTAAATCCAGCCACGTTACCTGTGCATCAGACTTACCTTGTGGTCACATTTGTGTGAGGACTCCGTCGTAAGAACTTTACCACCCTCGCTATAGAGGTTCAAGGACTTATATATCCGGATTCATATAACTGGACTTGTGTATATATATATGGACTCATTGCATGTCACTACGGGTTGTTTGAATATTGTTTTTGGGTGTTTTGCTGTTTCACAAATACATTATTTGCATTCAAAGAAACCCGTCTCTGATTGTTCATTGCCCCACGCTATCAGAATCCTCGAGTTCCTACAATAGTATTACAGGATACTCCAGCCCAAAAAAGAGGATTCTGCTGGGGCAATGACGGAGACACGGGCAGACAAATTGTTCACCATAGTTAACTCCTTGCAGCAGGAGGTGGCGGCTGCACACAATCAGATTAGAGACTTGGAGTCTCGGGTTAACCACAATGCACAGGGGTTTGGTCAGGCTCTCCAAGATCTACGTGCTAGGTTAGGAGTCCTGGAGGCCTTACCTACTGAGCCTACCTCATCCACCAGTATGCCCAAATTGCCTCCATTCCGTTTTAATGGTGACCGAAGTCAATTCCGTGGGTTTGTTAAGCAATGTATATTATTTTTTGATGTACATGCCTCCTACTACCGGTCTGATAGATCTAAGGTTCTATGTATTATTATGTTGTTGACATCACGTGCACTGGCTTGGGCAAATCCTATGGTTGAAAGTCATGATACCCGTCTAAATAATTTGGACAATTTTCTGGCAGCCATGGCGCAAATGTTCGACGATCCCAACCGCCGTGCTACCGCTGAATCTGCCTTGCTTTCCTTACGCCAGGGGAAACGGTCAGTCATAGAATATGTTACTGAATTTAAAAGGTTAGTGGTGGACACCCAGTGGGATAACAATGCTTTATTACCAATCTTTAGAAAAGGTTTGTCAAATGCAATCAAGGATGAGCTAGCTCGTTCAGAGTCTCCACAGGAGTTTGAATTGTTTATACAGCACTGTGTACGTATTGATATCCGTTTAACTGAACGCAGACAAGAAAAATGGGCCGCTGTAAATCGCATTACTAATTACTCTCTTCCGTCCAGGGAAACCACAGGCAAAAACCCGCGAGAGGCTGAGGAGGTGCCTATGCAGGTGGACTCACTGCAGAGACGTGAGAATAATGAACGCCGCGAACACCGTCTCCGTGAGCGCTTATGTTTCTATTGTGGTCAATCGGACCATTTCCTCATCAATTGTCCTAAATGTCCTAGGCGACCCAACAAGGTGTTGGCAGTAGTAGGGGATTATGATAACACAGACGCTGAGTCTGAAGTTTCGGAAACCAGTCTACATCTAGATGCGGTTTTTTCCCCCAATACTGATGCCGACTTCCCCTAAAGATCAAGGGGAGAAATATTCACATTGTTCTCTTCCTATACAGATTCAGTGGGAGGAACAGTGGATATCAAGTTCTGCCATGATAGACTCTGGAGCAGGTGGGAATTTCATGGATTCTTCTTTTGCAAAGGAACATGGTATAAAGACACAACTAAGAGCTTCACCAATCACTATGGAAACGGTGGATGGTTCCCCATTAGTTTCTGGACCAGTAGATCGGGAGACAGTGCCTCTGGAGTGTAAGATGGAACCAGACCATCAAGAAACACTTTCATTCATGTTAATATCTTCTCCTCATTTTCCTGTAATTTTAGGAATTCCCTGGTTACGGTCACAAAATCCAATCATCAATTGGGAAACCAAGGAGATAACCTTTCTCCCGAAGTGCAGTTCTACCATCAGTCCAACTGTAGCGGCTCCAGTTACCCAGAACTTGGAAGAGGTGATACAGGTACCTACTCTCCCTCTGATTTATCAGGAATTCTCAGACATTTGTGATAAAAGGAAGGCAGATCAACTTCCCCCACATAGACCGTATGACTGCCCCATAGAATTGCTTCCTGGAGCAGCGATTCCTTTCGGTCATGTTTACCCGTTGGCGGCTCCGGAATTAAAATCTTTACGAGAGTATATAGATGAGAATTTAGCCAAGGGGTTTATCCGACCATCTTCTTCACCAGCGGGAGCTCCAATATTCTTTGTAAAGAAGAAGGATGGTACTCTAAGACCCTGCATTGACTACCGGGAGTTAAATAAGGTAACCATTCGTAACAGGTACCCGTTGCCCCTAATTCCAGAATTGTTGGAAAGAGTTCGCCAGGCCAAAGTATTTACCAAATTAGATCTTCGTGGGGCATATAATTTACTCCGTATACGGCCCGGAGACGAATGGAAGACAGCTTTTAGATGCCGGTATGGACATTTTGAATATTTGGTGATGCCATTCGGACTCTGTAACGCTCCTGCTGCTTTTCAACATTTAGCCAACGACATTTTCAGGGATTTATTGGACCAATATGTGGTAATTTACCTTGATGACATCTTAATCTTTTCTGACTCCTTACAGGAACATCAGGAACATGTCAAGACCGTACTTAGACGTTTGAGAGATAATCATTTGTACATCAAACTCGAAAAGTGTGAGTTCCATTGTTCTGAAATTCAATTTTTAGGCTATGTTATCTCGCCTCAGGGATTGAATATGGAGTCCAGCAAGATCCAGGCAATCTTGGACTGGCCGGTACCAGGAAACATTAAGGAGGTACAACGATTCATTGGCTTTGCTAACTTTTATAGACGGTTTATCCGAAATTTTTCAGAAATTGTCCGTCCCATCACTCTCCTCACCAAGAAGGGGAAGAAGTTTGAATGGTCTTCGCAAGCTCAGGAAGCCTTTGATCGCCTGAAGGGTTGTTTTACCACGGCTCCAATATTGATGCATCCGGATCCTGCACAGCCTTTTATCGTGGAGGTGGACGCGTCTGACTGTGCATTGGGAGCTATCCTCTCACAACGTACCGGAGACAAAGGTTTGCTGCACCCGTGTGCCTTCTTCTCTCGTAGGTTATCCTCTGCAGAACTGAACTATGATGTGGCAGATAAGGAACTTTTGGCAATTATTTCTGCCTTTAAGGAATGGAGACACCATTTGCAGGGGGCAACTCAGCAGGTAGTAGTACTCACGGATCATCGCAATTTGGAATTCCTTAAGTCTGCCAGGTGTCTTTCTCCTCGACAAGCTAGGTGGAGTTTGTTCTTGAACCAGTTTAATTTTATTATTTCGTACCGCCCAGGTTCACGTAATGGGAAAGCTGACGCATTATCCCGAATCCATACCGTGGATTCCGTGCCTGGGACCCCGTCGAAGACCATCTTGTCGGAGGCCAATTTCGTTGGAGTGCTCCGGAACCGGGACTTGTGGCAGGAGATCAAGCTGGCCTATGACGGTGACGTATTTCTTGCAGCTCCACCTGACAATGTGAATCTTGTCCTTCGGAATGGTGTGTGGCTTAGAGATCGATGTATTTATGTCCCAGAGGCTGTAAGACTTCGAGTTCTCAAATTGGTCCACGACTCTAAATTGGCTGGTCATAGGGGGGTACAGAAGACGCAGGAATTGTTAACTCGTTTTTTTTGGTGGCCTACCTGCTTGAAGGATGTGAATGACTATGTCCGCTCTTGTGAAGTTTGTGCCCGGTACAAGGTTCCTCGCGTTTCACCTACTGGTCTTCTTAAACCGCTACCTGTACCGTCTCGCCCTTGGGGGTCTATTTCGATGGACTTTATTGTGGAGTTACCCACCTCTGGTGGTAAAAATACTATTTTGGTGGTAGTAGATCGTTTAACGAAAGCTGCTCATTTCATTCCGTGTGCTGGTCTTCCCTCAGCTACAGAGACAGTAGATCTAGTTATCCAGAACATTTTCCGGCTGCATGGGGTACCAGATGACATCATTTCTGACCGGGGAATACAATTTACCTCTAGATTTTGGAAAGGATTTTGTTCTGCGCTCCACATTAATGTTTGCTTGTCTTCTGCATACCATCCTCAGACCAACGGGCAGACCGAACGGACAAATCAAACCTTGGAGCAATATCTACGCTGTTACGTCAGTCATTTGCAGGACGATTGGCTGAAGCTACTTCCTCTAGCGGAATTTTCGTACAACAACTCCCAAAGCAGTTCCACGAAGGTAACGCCTTTTTTTTGCCAACCTGGGTTATCATCCAAGTATTTTGCCTAGGTCTCCGGTTACGATTTCGGTACCAGCGGTTGAAGACAGAGTGACGGCGTTGCAACGTAATCTTGAAGTTTTGAAGGACTCCCTGACCACAGCACAGGAGCGTTACAAGAAGTCGGCCGATAGATTCCGGAAACCAGCACCTATGTATAAGGTAGGAGACTCGGTTTGGTTGTCCACCAAGAATCTAAAATTGGGTGTTCCTTCGCAGAAACTGGGACAGAAATTCATCGGTCCATTCAAGATCACTGGGATTGTGAGCTCTGTTGCCTGTCGGTTGAAGCTACCACGGACTTTAAAGGTACACCCAGTATTTCATGTTTCCTTATTAAAACCAGTCTCTCCTAACACGTTTCAGGGACGTATCGTACCTCCCCCTCCACCAGTGTTGGTTGATGGCGAAGAACAATTCGTGGTACAGGATATTGTTAATTCGAGACTTCATAGAAACCGGCTTCAGTATCTAGTTAGATGGCAAGGTTACTCTCCTGAAAATGATTCTTGGGAACCAGTAAGTAACATCAATGCGCCTCTGAAGATTGCTCAGTTTCATCGGAGATACCCGGACAGGCCTGGTCCAGGACCGTCCGGAGGCCGTCTTTAGGGGGGGAGTAATGTCAGTATTCCGGGTTTTCTAGGTAACTTTGTCAATGATTTTGCCCTTTGTTAAAATGGAGTTTGCTGTTTTGTGTGCCCTACTTCCTGTTCGTTTGTTTAAAACCCGGCTCAGGTGCTGGCTTCACTGCTGGAGTATTCTGCTTCTGTTTCCCTGCAACCCAGCTGCTTTGTTCCTCACAGATCTTTTGTGTACTTACCAGGAAAGTGCATAACCTTATCTTCAGGTGTTTCTCAGCCACAGCAGTTTCTACCCTGGCTCTGGACATTCTCTGCATATGTAAGTTGCACGTACTGTGTTATCACTAAACTGTTGACTTGGGAATTTAACCCTTGGTTCACTCCATCTGATAAGAACTGTGTTTCTGAACTGTTGCTGTTTAACCCTTCGTGCATTACCTCTGGTGAGAGCTGTTGGAACTGTTACTGGAATCTTACTGACATATGAACTTGTTGTTGGACTTCTCTGAATTAAGCCACAACTGAGATTAACTTGTTCCTGGACCTCCCTGTGTTTTCTGCATACCTGGATCTGACTCTTCACACACCAGCAGTGTGTAAATCCAGCCACGTTACCTGTGCATCAGACTTACCTTGTGGTCACATTTGTGTGAGGACTCCGTCGTAAGAACTTTACCACCCTCGTTATAGAGGTTCAAGGACTTATATATCCGGATTCATATAACTGGACTTGTGTATATATATATGGACTCATTGCATGTCACTACGGGTTGTTTGAATATTGTTTTTGGGTGTTTTGCTGTTTCACAAATACATTATTTGCATTCAAAGAAACCCGTCTCTGATTGTTCATTGCCCCACGCTATCAGAATCCTCGAGTTCCTACAATAGTATTACAGTCTATTTTCTGCCTATGTTTGTATTTTTATCTTGTCTAACTGCCATTACATGTTTGGGGGCTTCCTATTTTCTTTGGGATCTGCTCCTGGGCAGATAGCTTTCATCTTTCTGCCTTTTGGTGTAGTTATCTCTCAGGCTGTGACGAGGCATCTAGGATCAACGTAGGAACGCTCCACGGCTACCTCTAGTTGTGTCGTTAGTTTAGGAATCTGCAATCTATCAGTTACCAACATCTCAGGTGTTCGGCTGCCCTGCTGTTGTTCCTGTCCTCCTCAGCTACCGAAACATAACAGGGCGGTTCACCTGGTCAGCTCGCCCTTGGGAGGTTCGTTGCCACGGTCTAGCGGGTCCACCCTAGAAGTTCCTCTGGTTCTCACAGTACGATCAGGCCATGGACCCCGTGTTATGATCTGCTACAAGCACTAAGGAAAGGTGGGAATTCTGTCCCTACAATAGGACTAAGCTGGATCCCTACGATGTAACGGGGAACCTGATCCTGCGACCAGACCCGCTAAAGTCCTCAGCTAGTCTGAACGAAGACCTATAGTTGCGAGGGAGGAATCCCTACAAGATCTAGGGACTGGGTGAAAAGGTGGACACCTCCTAACAGAAAGTGTAGCAGGGAATATAAAACAGAAAACAAATACAAGAGATCCTAAGATCAAGCAAAACTGACAGAGTAAGGCACCTAAGCACCTGGCTAGCTTAAGAGTAGATAATACAATGAAGTCCAGCAAAGCCAGAAGGGCAGAGCCAGACTAAATAGGGTAAAAAGGTCATGTGACCAGCAAACTGAAACAAAATCTGACAAGAGGGTTATAACAGTACCCTCCCTTCAAAGAGGATCCTCCGGATCCCCTATGACTTAGGCTTATCCGGAAATCTCTTGTGAAACGCTCTGACAAGTCTAGACGCAGAAACATCATCCGCCCTCACCTATGAGTTATCCTCGGGTCCATAACCCTTCCAAGCGACGAGGTACTGCAAACTCCCTCTATACCGTCTAGAATTTAGGATGCGGGAAATCTCATATTGCCCGTCCTCCACCACCAGGGGAACAGTGGCCGAGACGTCTCCATCTGAGACCTCAGCTTTTTTCAAGAGAGAAACATGAAACACCGGATTAATCTTCCAGGAGGTAGGAAGCTCCAACTTAACAGCAGATTGGTTAATAACCTGAAGCACCTTAAAGGGCCCTACAAACTTGGGATACAATTTCTTAGACGGAATCCTCAAGCGCAGATTCTTAGAGGACAACCAAACCATGTCACCAATAGCAAACAAAACCTCTTGTCGTTTTCTATCAAAATACACTTTGGATCTTTTGTTAGCCTCCTGAAGATTATCACGCACATCAGTCCAAACTCTCTCCAACACACCAGAAAAATTCTCCTCTTCAGGTACAGCCGATCCCAACTTGGAAAATGACCCAAAAGACGGATGTCTCCCAGTACAACAAAAAAAAGGCGAACAACCAGCAGAAGCGGATGTATGATTGTTAAGAGCAAACTCAGCAAGTGGCAGAAACTCAGACCACCCCTCTGGATTATCAGTCACAAAACAACGCAAGAACTGCTCAACATCCTGGTTTTTCCTTTCTGTCTGGCCATTAGACTCAGGATGATATCCGGAAGAAAACGACAAATGAACTCCCAACCTGTCACAAAAGGCGCCAAAAACGAGCCACAAACTGAGATCCCCTATCAGAAACAATGTCAGTAGGAACACCATGTAGTCTGACTATTTCCTTGACAAAGGCCTTAGCGAGAGTCTTAGCGCAGGGCAATTTGATGAAAGGAACCAAGTGACACATCTTGCTAAAACGGTCCACGACCACCCAGATGACAGTGAAACCCTCAGATGGGGGAAGGTCAGTAATAAAGTCCATAGCCAAATGTGTCCAAGGTGCACTAGGGACCTCCAGAGGGCAAAGCAACCCTGCAGCAGGAGTATGAGAAGACAGATCTAGCACACACAGTGCATTGACGCACCCATTTAATGACTTCCTTCTGCCATCCAGGCCACCAAAAGCTGCGACCCACAAGTCTCTTGGTCTCAGAGATTCCAGGATGACCTGCCAACCGAGAGTCATGACATTCAACAAACAAATCTCTCCTCAGGGTACCAGGCACAAACAACCTCCCATGCGGCGTGTTAGATGGGGCATTCTCCTGTGCTTTAAGAATCTCATCTTCCAACATGGAGTCCAAAACCGCAATAACAACTCCCTCTTGCAAAATGTTTTCCTCCTCAGTACCCACCATAGGAGAAAAGCTGCGAGACAAAGCATCAGCTTTAACGTTTTTAGTACCTGGGATGTAAGTAACGGTAAAATTAAAGCGTGAGAAAAACAGTGCCCACCTAGCCTGACGGGCATTCAAGCATTTGGCAGCATCAAGGTAGATCAGATTTTTATGATCGGTGAAGACTTGAATGGGAAATTCCGCTCCCTCCAAAAAATGACGCCAGTGTTCAAATGCGAGTTTAATTGCCAACAATTCCCGATTACCGATATCATAATTTAGTTCAGACTCAGAAAATTTCTTTGAAAAAAAGCACAGGGATGTACTCCATCTGTCTTTTCCTGAGACAACACCGCGCCGACCCCCACAGAAGAAGCATCAACCTCAACCAAAAATGGTTTAGTCACATCAGGCTGCGTAAGGATGGGAGCAGAGCTGAACCTCTCCTTTAGCAACACAAAAGCCTCAATGGCCTCAGTAGTCCACTGAACCGCATCAGCACCTTTCCTGGTGAGATCGGTCAGAGGTTTGGCAATCACAGAAAATTTTTTTATGAATTTTCTATAATAATTGGCGAACCCCAAAAACCTCTGTATTGATTTCACACCAATAGGTCTAGGCCAATCCTGCACAGCTTGCACCTTCACAGGGTCCATCTCAAAACCTTCACTGGAGACAATGTAGCCCAAAAAACTAAGTCTCTGTACAGCGAACTCACATTTTTCTAGTTTGGCAAAAAGTGAATTATCACTCAGTAACTGTAATACTTCACGCACACTCTTCCAATGAGACTCCAAATCCGGTGAATAAATCAAAATGTCATCCAAATACACAACCACACTTCTGCCGATCAAAGGTCTAAGGATGTCATTAATAAGATTCTGAAAAAATGCCGGAGCACTGGAAAGCCCAAAAGACATAACCAGATTCTCAAAATGACCCAGTGGAGTGTTAAATGCAGTCTTCCATTCATCCCCCTCCTTCATGCGCAACAAATTGTATGCCCCTCGAAGATCAATTTTCGAGAACCACTTGGCCCCCACTAACTGATTAAACAAATCAGGAATCAATGGCAGTGGGTAAGGATTGCGTACAGTAATCTTATTAATCTCACGAAAGTCTAGACAAGGCCGTAAACCGCCGTCCTTTTTTTAACAAAAAAAAATCCAACCGCCACAGGAGATTTGGAAGGCCTAATGTGACCGGCGGCCAAGCTTGTCTGTATGTATTCCTCCAAAGCCTTTCTCTCAGGAATAGTCAAATTAAATAAACGACTTTTAGGAAGAGTTGCTCCAGGGACAAATTCAATCGCACAATCATAATCTCTATGAGGAGGCAATACCTGCGATTCCTTATCAGAAAAAACTTTCCAAAAATCCTGAATAGGTACAGGTAACTCCCCCTTAACTACAGCAGCAATACGCCCGTTACAACACTTGTCATAACACTTAGGACTCCAGGACTTAATTTCATTGGTAGACCAATCCAGTACCGGATTGTGCAATTTTAACCAGGGTAACCCCAAAATCACCGGTGAGGGCAAATTATTCAAAACTACCAAATCCAAATTCTCTTGATGAACACCATTAATAGTAAGAGGAAATTCACAGATATGGTGAGTAACATTTTTCAAGGGAGAACCATCCACAGACACCACATTAATAGGGGAAGACAGAAGTTTGGGTTTTAATTTTAGTTTTTCCAAAAATTTCCCATCAATCACATTGAGAGTTGAACCACAATCCACAAATACCCGAAACTCCATTAATTCCTCCTCAACACCAGTGGTAGCAGAAAGAAAGACACCTTTATTGTTTAAACAAGCTATGCGGGCGACACTGACCTCATTTTTTTTTTTCTTTATTCATTCGAAGCGCACAGTTCTTAATGAAATGCTCAGATTTACCACAGTAGAAACACAAACCTTGAGCAAATCTGCGTTCTTTTTCCCGAGAGTAAGGTGCCATTGCTCCAATTTCCATCGGCTCTGCAATGTCAGTACATTCCTTCTCCAAACCTGAAGCTGACAAAGCAGACTTACTCTCATTAACCCTTGCACGCAGTCTCCTATCCACCCATATGGCCAATTGCATAGCCTCTTGCAAGTTACCAGGTATAGGATAAGCAATCAGCAAATCTTTAACCCTTTCACTTAATCCTGCAAGAAATAAACTTTTCAAAGCTGAATCGTTCCAGCCCACCTGGGTGGACCACCTACGGAAGTGAGTACAATATTTTTCCACATTATCCGATCCCTGTCTCAAACTTCTCAATTCTGTCTCAGCTGATGAAACACGATCCGGATCGTCATACAATAACCCCAAAGCAGAAAAAAAACTATCCACTGATCCAAAGCATGGATCACTAGGCTGCAGAGAAAAGGCCCAGTCCTGAGGTTCTTTGCGCAAAAGTGACATTATAAACCCTATGCGCTGTGATTCATCACCAGAGGATCTAGGTCTCAAACGAAAATACAACAAGCAAGCATTTTTAAAAGAAAAAAAATCTTGTTGTTCACCAAAAAATAAATCAGGCAAACGTACCTTTGGCTCCACGAAATGTGCTCCAGAACAACTACTCACGTGTTGCTGGATTTCAGCCACCTCCAGAGTGAGACCCTGCAGGCGTTCAGCCAAATCCCGAACCGACACCATGATGGGAACAGAAAATCTTTCCTTAGAGATTTTTTTTTTTTTTTTTTTTTAGGCTGGACTTACTGTTATGATCTGCTACAAGCACTAAGGAAAGGTGGGAATTCTGTCCCTACAATAGGACTGAGCTGGATCCCTACGATGTAACGGGGAACCTGATCCTGCGACCAGACCCGCTAAAGTCCTCAGCTAGTCTGAACGAAGACCTATAGTTGCGAGGGAGGAATCCCTACAAGATCTAGGGACTGGGTGAAAAGGTGGACACCTCCTAACAGAAAGTGTAGCAGGGAATATAAAACAGAAAACAAATACAAGAGATCCTAAGATCAAGCAAAACTGACAGAGTAAGGCACCTAAGCACCTGGCTAGCTTAAGAGTAGATAATACAATGAAGTCCAGCAAAGCCAGAAGGGCAGAGCCAGACTAAATAGGGTAAAAAGGTCATGTGACCAGCAAACTGAAACAAAATCTGACAAGAGGGTTATAACACCCCGCTGGTGCCTCGGCTGCAACTCAAAAGGAGTTGCTCTTTTTGCGGGAGAACCAGACCCGCATTAGGTCATTCATGAAGTCCATGGACTCCCGGCTGTACGCTTTACAGACTTCTGATCCTGGAAATACCTCGCTGTTGGCCGGTCTCCAACAGGAGCTCGCCCAGCAGCGAGACACCCAGGCCCACATCCTTAGCTACATGGCGTCTGTGGACGATCGACTACTTTCCCTTCAGTCGTCCGCCGCTGCTGCCGCCCAGCCTCGTGACCCTGTTTCTCACCCCCTGCCACGTTTGGGGAAGCCTCCCAGGTTTAGTGGGGATCCCAAATTGTGCAGAGGGTTTTTGAATCAATGCCGGCTTCATTTTGAGCTCTTGCCTCAACAGTACCTTACGGATCATGCCAAGGTGGCATTTATTATGTCCCATCTGGAGGGAAAGGCCTTAGCGTGGTTTAACCCTTTGTGGGAGCGGGATGACCCTGTTGTTTCCAGTATCCAAACCTTTTTGGATATCTTTAGTAGGGTATTCGACGAGCCTGGCCGTTTGGCGTCCACCACTGAATCACTTTTCAACCTCCACCAGGGTACCCTTTCGGTTGGACAATATGCCATCCGGTTTCGTACTTTGTCCTCCGAGTTGAGATGGAACAATGAGGCCTTGGTGGGGGCTTTTTAGCGAGGTTTCTCGGCTTAAATTAAAGATGAATTGGCAGGAAGGGATACACCTACTTCCTTGGAGGAGCTAATCTCCTTGGCGACTCTCATAGATCTTCGCGAGTCAGCCAGAGAGAGAAGACCATTCCCATCAACCCTCGATGACACCCAGTTCCCCATCTTTATTGTCCATGTCCGCTTCGGCAGCTCCAGAAACCGAGCCTATGCAGGTGGACCGTCTCAAGCCTATTAGCTAGCGCCGTAAGGAGAGGCTCGCTCAGGGACTCTGCTTTTACTGCGGCAGTGCATCTCATCTACTCCGTTCCTGTCCTGTGAAGCCGGGAAACGCCTCCGCCTAGGACAGGTAAGAGAGGTCTTCCTAGGCGCTCACGATTCCTCTCTGCCTTTGACTCTCTCCGTTCTTTTGATCTTGGGTTCAAGTCGTTTCTCTGAGGTGGCTTACATTGACTCAGGTGCAGAGGGTAATTTAATTCAGCTTGAGGCGGTTAGAAAATTTTCAGATTCCTGTCAGGTCCCTGGAGGTTCCCCGGCAGATAGCTTCGATTGACGGCAGACCATTGCAGGAGACTGTTACTCTGGTCACCGAAGAGGTGGAGTTGCAAATCGGAGCTTTGCATCGGGAGAGGATAGTCTTCTATGTTCTGCCCTCGCTGTCCCATACGGTCCTGCTGGAACTTCCATGGTTGAGAACTCACGAACCTATTCTAGATTGGTGCTCCGAAGACATTCTGCGTTGGGGATTGTCCTGCCAGAAAAGATGTTTACTACCCGTACAGCCTGCGGCCCCTCTTCAGCCTGACCCCAGCCCTGCAGAATTGCCTTTGGCATATTGGTCTTTCTTGGACGTGTTCAGCAAGAGAGAGGCGGAGAGTCTGCCCCCACACCGTCCGTATGATTGCCCTATCAACCTCGTGCCAGGATCTACGCCACCTAGGGGGTCGGATCTACCCGCTGTCTCCTGCCGAGACACAGGCAATGTCCGAGTACGTTCATGAGAATTTGGCTCGAGTTTTTATCCGGAAGTCTTCATCACCAGCAGGCGCGGGTTTCTTCTTCGTCAAGAAAAAGGATGGGTCCCTCCGTCCCTGTATTGACTACCGAGGTCTCAATGATATCACTGTAAAAAAAAAGTACCCTCTTCCACTTATTCCGGAACTTTTCGACCGGCTGTGGGTGGGGCACGAATTTTCACAAAGTTGGATCTTCGTGGGGCCTAGAATCTAATTCGGATTCGGCCAGGAGATGAGGGGAAGACAGTGTTCAACACCCGCGATGGACATTATGAATATCTAGTAATGCCCTTCGGCTTATGTAACGCCCCTGCAGTATTCCAGGAGTTTGTCAACGTTTTCCGGGATCTACTGTATTCCTGCGTGGTGGTATATTTGGACGACATTCTGGTATATTCTCTGGATCTGAATACCCATACGAGAGACGTCCGCCAAGATTAACTGCACCTAAGAGAAAATCATCTTTTTGCTAAACTTGACAAGTGCGCCTTTGACCAGTCGTCTCTCCCGTTTCTAGGTTACATCATCTCAGATTCTGGCTTGCGTATGGATCCAGGAAAGGTGTCCGCTGTGCTTGACTGGTCGCGCCCTACTGGAGTGAAGGCGATTCAGCGTTTCCTGGGTTTCGCAAATTATTACCGGCAGTTTATCCCACGCTTTTCCGCCTTGATCCACCCGATTTCCTCTCTGATCCGCAAGGGAGCCAACCCTCATAATTGGTCATCCGAGGCAGAAGAGGCCTTCTTGTCCTTGAAACAAGCCTTTGCGTCAGCTCCTGTGCTCCATCGTCCTGAGGGTAATAAACCATTCATTCTGGAGGTAGACGCATCTACCTTAGGGTCCGGTGCAGTGCCTTTTCAAAGATCTCCTTCCGGACGGCTGGTGACCTGCGGCTTCTTTTCCAAGACTTTCTCCCCCTCTGAACGAAATTATTCCATTGGTGACAAGGAACTGTTAGCCTTGGCGATATTTATTGGAGGGAGCGGTACATCCTTTTAGGATTTACATGGACCACAAGAATGTGGCATACATCCAAAAGGCCCAAAGACTTAATCCGAGACAAGCCAGGTGGTCTCTATTTTCGCCCGTTTTGATTTCGAGCTTCATTTTCGTCCGGGCAATAAAAATCTCAAGGATGATGCGTTGTCCAGGTCCTTTTTGTCCGTGGACACCAAAGAGGAGCCCACATACATCTTAGATCCTTCCAAGGTCATCACGGTAACTCCCGTCAGTCTAGCCCCGTTACCGTCGGGTAAGACGTTTGTTCCAGCGAACCACAGGAAGCGAGTCTTACGCTGGGGCCATGCCTCCAAACTAGGCGGCCATGTCGGTGGGAATAAGACCCTCCTTCTCGTGTCTCGCTATTACTGGTGACCTACCCTACATCAGGATGTCCAAAGTTTCGTAGCCTCCTGTCCTTAGTGTGCCAAGAGCAAAGTTCCTAGGCAGTTACCATCCGCCCTCCTGCTCCCGCTTCCAGTTCCCTCAGCTCCTTGGCAGCACATTGCTATAGACTTTATAACCGATTTTCCTAAGTCCTCTGGCTCTACCGTGATCTTTGTGGTGGTAGATCGATTCTCCAAAATGGCCCATTTCATCCCTCTGCCTGGCCTGCCATCGGCACCTGAATTGGCAGAGGTCTTCATCAAACATATCTTTCGGCTTCATGGCTTCTCTCAACATATTGTTTCGGACAGAGGAGTCCAGTTCACCTTCCGATTCTGGAGAGCCCTTTGTAAGCTCATGAAGATCACGCTGGATTTCTCTTCGGCCTACCACCCTCAGACCAATGGCCAGGTGGAGCTTACTAATCAGGTCTTGGTGACGTATCTCCGCCACTTCTCGAATGTGCATCAAAACAACTGGTCCGACTTGCTTTCTTGGGCAGAATTTGCTTATAACAATCATACCAGCGAATCTTCCTCCAAGTCGCCTTTTTTCATCGTCTATGGACAACATCCTGGTGTACCTTTGCCGGTTTCTCCTGTATCCAGTGTGCCGGCGGCGGATCTTTTGTCAGGGGAGCTCTCCAGGATCTGGCAGGAGACCAAGACCAAGCTGGAGCGTGCTCGTCTCAGTATGAAAAACATGCCGACAGAAGACGGTTGGATCCTCCAGTATTCCAGCCTGGTGACAAGGTCTGGTTAGCGTCCTAATTTATTCGCCTTATGATTCCCTCATATAAATTGGGTCCCCGTTATATCGGACCTTTTGAGGTTTTGGCTCGCATTAATGATGCTGCTTACAAATTGAAGTTACCCGCCTCGCTTCGCATCCCCAATTCTTTTCACCTTTCTCTCCTGAAACCTGTTACCCTCAACCAGTTTTATTCCTCTACTGGGCATTCTCCTTCGCCTGTTTCTGCCGAGGATGTCTTTGAAGTTAGGGACAACATCGCCATGAAAAAGGTACGAGGAAGGACCTTTTTTTTTATTGATTTGAAGGGTTTTGGTCCGGAGGAGAGGTCGTGGGAACCCCAGGAGAACATCCAGGCTCCCCAAATCTTGGCAAGATTTCATTCCAGCCTTAGGAGGAAGGGATGTAAAGGGGGGGGGTACTGTCATGCCGCCCTGTCATACTTACCTGACCTCCCGACGCGCTCCTGGCTCTCGGCATCCTCCGGTGTCCCGGCACATTCCCGTCTCTCCTGCAGACCCAGCGCGCCCCCCCTCGGCTGGGTGTCTAGTGCGCGTGCGCGCTGGGATCGGCGGCGCACGCACACAGATATTGTCCTGAGCCCGGCCGCTTGTTCCCTGTGGCTCCGGTGCTCTTTGCACCTGAAGTGCTGGGGGCACGTCCTATATCAGGCTGCCGTACTTCCTAAACGGTGCCTGATCGTCAATTGTTTTTTGGATTGACTCTGGCTCCTCGGTCTATTGTGTTTCTGCTCCTTGGTTCCTCTGGCAATTCCTTTGTGCTCATCCTCTCTCCTTGTATCCTCCAGCTCCCCGTCAGTGCTCCTGCATTCCTGCCATGGCCTCTGTCCATGTGTTCCTGTATATCCGCTATAGCCTCCATCCATGTGCTCCTGTATACCCCCTGTATCTTCCGTCCCTGTGCTCCTGTATACTTGCTGCAAGCCCCGTGCCAGTGCTCCTGTATACCTGCTGTTTCCTCCGTCCCAGTGCTCCTGTATCCCTGCTGTATCCTCTGTCTCAGTGTTCTGTATACCTGCTGTATTCCTGCCGCTTTCCGTCTGAGTGCCCTGTATACCAGCCAGACCCTCCGTTTGTGGTCCTCCTGACTCCTGCTGTGAATCCACTGATTGCCTCTGGGTAGCAGCTGCCATGGCGATAGTCTCCTCTGGGCCTGCCCCTAACGCTCCCTGTATAGGGGGTGGTTCACCTGGTCAGCTCGCCCTTGGGAGGTTCATTGCCACGGTTGTTGTGAATGGACTTGAAATGAGTTCTGAGCAGAGGCTCCCTCTGGTGGTTACAAGCGGTACTGGACTGTCCAGTGAAGATTGTGAGGATTGGGAATCAGGTGTTACTGACTGGTCTTATTTAAGGGAGTCGCCTTCCCATCAGGGTTGCCGGTGATCAATTGTTCTGGTCTCAATCCTTGATTCCTGTTTCCTTTGTAGCCTGCTGTGTCGTGTCTGCATCTCCTGCTAACAGATAAGACATTTTCTTTTTTGTTTTTGAGCTTGATTTTTGCATTTTGTCCTGCACTTCTGTGGGGGCTTTCAGGGTCCCCTCCGGGGGCTTTTGCCCTCTCAGTTTAGTTCAGCCACTGATGTTTTGTACATTTGCTTTTCCAGTTTTTTCAGTGGCTGCTGTTTTGATTTTGTTACACCAGAGAACTAATTTAGGTGGTAGAGGTCGTGTGATCTCAGGTGTTTTTGAAATTAGTAGAGTTGGTGCTTTTCAGGGTTTTTTGGGATTGCAGTAAGTGCCCTTCCTATCCTTTTCTATTTAGATAGTTTGGGCCCCAACGTTTGCTCATACTATTTTCTGTCTGTGTCAGTATTTCTTCTTGTCTAACCGCCATTACATGTTTGGGGGCTTTCTATGTTCTTTGGGGATCTGCTCCGGGGCAGATAGCTTTCCTCTTTCTATCTTTAGGTATAGTTAGTTTCTCAGGCTGTGACGAGGCGTCTAGGACCAACGTAGGAACGCTCCACGGCTGCCTCTAGTTGTGGTGGTTAGTCAGGGTACTGCAATCTCATAGATTCCAACTGCTCTGGTGTATTGCCTTTTTTACCTGCACTCCTCAGCTACCAAATCATAACAGTATCACCGGCCTAAACTGAAATTTATATTGTACTCACAGAAGGGAAAAATATTGTGAAAGAAAAAAAAAAGGTTGTCAGAGTTGTCAGAGATATTTTTCTGTTTGTTGCATTTTTTTTTTTTCCCTCTGTATCTCTGGGTGCTGGGGAGGATTTTTTTTTTTTATTTTCTCTCAATGGAGTTTGCACAGTTGTCTGGCCGTGTGGATCAGCTTGCCACTGAGGTTCGGAGTATTGCTACCTATCTTGCTAGGTTGCCTGTTGTGGAACCTAGGATTCCCATGCCAGATTTGTTTTTGGGGGATCGAGCCAAGTTTCTGAATTTCAAAAATAATTGTAAATTGTATTTTGCCTTAAAATCTAAGTCCTCAGGGAACGCAGCGCAGCAGGTTCAAATTGTCATCTCTCTCCTGCGCGGCGATCCTCAGGATTGGGCTTTTTCCTGACACCTGGGGATCCTGTTTTGAGTGATGTTGATGCATTTCTTCAGGCCTTGGGGTTATTGTACGATGAGCTTAATGTCACTGATCAAGCTGAAAAAGCCTTGTTGGCATTAAATCAGGGGCTTTATGACGCTGAGTTATGCTGTCAGAGATTCCGCAGGTGGGCAGTCCTGACCAAATGGAATGACGACGCTTTGGCAGCCCTTTTTCGGAAGGGTCTGTCAGATAATGTAAAGGATGTTATGGTGGGATTCCCTGTCCCCTCTGGTCTCAATGATTCTATGTCATTAGCGATTCAAATTGACAGACGTTTGCGTGAGCGGAGAAGTATGCGTGGAATAGTGTTGCCTTGTGAACCTGCTTCTGAACCCATGCAGTGTGATAGAGTGGTTTCTGGGGCACAGCGTCATGAGTTTCGAAAGTGCAATGGGTTATGTTTCTACTGTGGTGATGCCTCTCATGCTATTTCAGTCTGCCCTAAGCGGGGAAGACGTTTTGCACGCTCAGTTGTCTTGGGTAGTGTTCAGACTAAGTTTTTATTAACTGTTACTCTGATATGCTCTCTGTCCTCATTTTCTGCTCAGGCTTTCGTTGATTCGGGAGCAGCTATTAACCTGATGGATTTTGATTTTGCTAAACGTTGCGGGTTTCCCTTGATACCCCTACAGAAGTCTATTCCCCTACTGGGGATCGATTCTACCCCTTTGGCTGAGAATAAACCTCAGTTCTCTACTCAGGTGATAATGAGGGTTGAACCTGATCATCAGGAGAGCTGCAAATTTTTTGTTCTGTATAATCTGCATGACATTATCGTGCTGGGTTTCCCTTGGTTACAGTCTCATAATCCTGTTTTGGATTGGAAATCTGTGTCTGTAACCAGTTGGGGCTGCCAATGTGTTAATACCAACACTCCTGTTTTTTCTGCCTCCCCCAGGCTCAGGATGTTCCTGACTTTTTGATTGATTTTTCTGATTGTTTAGCGAAAGTAAATCTGCATCTTTGCCTCCCCATAGGAGCTATGACTGCGCTATTGAATTAGTGCCTGGTAGTAAATTCCCTAAAGGTCGCCTTTTTAACTTGTCTGTACCTGAACATGACGCTATGCGGTCTTATATCAAGGAGTCATTGGAGAAGGGTCATATCAGACCATCCTCTTCACCCTTAGGTGCCGGTTTTTTCTTTGTGGCCAAAAAGGATGGTTCATTAAGGCCGTGTATTGATTATCGTCTTTTGAACAATATTACTGTGAAATATCAATATCCGTTACCCTTGATTTCTGACCTGTTTTCCAGGGTGAAAAACGCTACTTGGTTTACCAAGCTTGACCTCAGGGGGGCATATAACCTTATTCGCATTAAGCACGGGTATGAATGGAAGACGGCATTTAACACCCCTGAGGGGCATTTTGAGTACCTTGTGATGCCCTTTGGGCTCACTAATGCTCCTTCTGTCTTCCAGTCCTTCATGAATGACATTTTCAGGGATTTTGTGGATAAATTTCTGATTGTTTATTTGGATGATATCTTGATTTTTTCTAATGACTGGGACTCTCATGTGAAACATGTTCGAACTGTATTCCAGATTTTGAGAGAGAATGCTCTGTATGTGAAGGGATCAAAGTGTATTTTTGGCGTACAGAGGATCTCATTTTTGGGATTCATTTTGTCCCCATCTGTTATTGAAATGGACCCGGTCAAGGTTCAGGCCATCTGTGATTGGGTCCAACCTACTTCATTAAAGGCTCTTCAAAGATTTTTGGGTTTTGCCAATTTTTATCGTAAATTTATTGGTAATTTCTCAGTTATTGTTAAACCATTAACTGATTTGACCAAAAAGGGTTCTGATGTGGTGAATTGGCCTCCTGAGGCAGTCTCTGCATTTCAGGAACTTAAGCAGAGATTCACTTCTGCTCTTGTTCTACAGCAGCCTGATGTTTCTCTGCCATTTCAGGTGGAGGTTGATGCCTCTGAAATTGGGGCAGGTGCCGTTTTGTCCCAAAGAGATCCAGAGACCTCTAAAAGTAACCCTTGTGCCTTTTTCTCTCGAAAATTTTCTCCTACTGAACGTAATTATGACGTGGGTAATCGGGAGTTATTGGCCATGAAGTGGGCTTTTGAAGAGTGGAGAAATTGGCTGGAGGGAGCCAAACATCAGGTGGTGGTCTTTACTGACCATAAGAATCTGGTTTATCTGGAATCTGCCAAGCGACTTAATCCTAGACAGGCCAGGTGGGCCTTGTTTTTCACACGTTTTAATTTTGTGGTTTCCTTTCTTCCTGGCACTATGAATTTTAAGGCGGATGCCCTCTCGAGGAGTTTCCTTGCGGACTCTCCTGAGGTATCTGATCCTTCTGTTATTTTGAAAGAAGGTGTAGTTCTTTCTGCCATCTCGCCCAATTTGAGACTGGCTCTGGAGGGGTGTCAGGAGGATAGGCCCGAGTGCTGCCCTGTTGGGAAATTGTTTGTCCCGGACCAGTGGAAAAAGAGTGTGATGTCTGAGATTCATTGTTCCGCGTTGGCCGGTCATCCCGGAATTTTTGGTACCAGAGACTTGGTTAGTCGGTCCTTTTGGTGGCCTACCTTGTCTCGTGATGTCAGGGAATTTGTGCAGTCCTGCGGGACTTGCTCTCGCTCCAAGCCTTGCTCTCGCTCTAGTGGTTTGTTGATGCCATTGCCTGTGCCCAAGAGACCATGGACCCATATCTCTATGGATTTCATTTCCGACCTCCCTGTTTCTCAGAGAATGACCGTCATCTGGGTGATTTGTGATAGGTTTTCCAAGATGATACATCTGGTGCCATTACCTAAGTTGCCTTCCTCCTCTGAATTGGTGCCTTTGTTCCTTCAGCACGTGGTTCGTTTACACGGCATTCCTGAGAACATTGTGTCTGACAGAGGAGTCCAGTTTGTTTCCAGATTTTGGAGGACCTTTTGTTCTAAGCTTGGTGTTCAGTTGTCTTTCTCCTCGGCGTTTCATCCTCAGACCAATGGTCAAACTGAGAGAACAAACCAGACATTGGAGACTTATCTAAGATGCTTTGTGTCTGCTGATCAGGATGACTGGGTCTCTTTTTTGCCTTTGGCTGAGTTTGCTCTTAATAATAGGGCTAGCTCTGCCACTTTGATGTCTCCATTTTTCTGTAATTCTGGGTTTCACCCTCGATTTTCTTCAGGACAGACGGAGGCTTCTGCCTGTCCAGGTGTTGACTCTGTTGTGGAGCGTATGCAACAGATTTGGGACCAGGTAGTGGAGAGGTTGTCTCTCTCTCAGGAGAGGGCCCAGCGGTTTGCTAACCAGCATAGGACTGATGGTCCTCGGTTTAAAGTGGGGGACTTGGTCTGGTTGTCCTCAAAAATTATTCCTATGAGAGTGGCATCTCCTAAATTTAAGCCTAGGTTCATTGGACCTTATAAGATCATGGAGATTCTTAATCCTGTTTCTTTTCGTTTGCTTCTTCCAGGGACATTTAAGATCCATAACGTGTTCCACAAGTCCTTGTTGAAGAGGTTTGTTGAGCCAGTGGTTCCTACTGCTTTGCCTCCTGACCCTGTTCTGGTTGAGGGCAATATGGAGTTTGTGGTTGAGAAAATATTGAATTCTCGTTTTTCTAGACGGAAACTCCAGTATTTGGTTAAGTGGAGAGGTTATGGTCAGGAAGACAATTCTTGGGTGTTTGCTTCGGACATCCATGCCAGGAGACTCATCCGTGCGTATCATAGAACTCATCCTGACCGACCTGGTTGCTCAAGTGAGGGTTCGGTGACCCCTCCTCAAGGGGGGGGTACTGTTGTGAATGGACTTGAAATGAGTTCTGAGCAGAGGCTCCCTCTGGTGGTTACAAGCGGTACTGGACTGTCCAGTGAAGATTGTGAGGATTGGGAATCAGGTGTTACTGACTGGTCTTATTTAAGGGAGTCGCCTTCCCATCAGGGTTGCCGGTGATCAATTGTTCTGGTCTCAATCCTTGATTCCTGTTTCCTTTGTAGCCTGCTGTGTCGTGTCTGCATCTCCTGCTAACAGATAAGACATTTTCTTCTTTTTGTTTTTGTGCTTGATTTTTGCATTTTGTCCTGCACTTCTGTGGGGGCCTTCAGGGTCCCCTCCGGGGGCTTTTGCCCTCTCAGTTTAGTTCAGCCACTGATGTTTTGTACATTTGCTTTTTCCAGTTTTTTCAGTGGCTGCTGTTTTGATTTTGTTACACCAGAGAACTAATTTAGGTGGTAGAGGTCGTGTGATCTCAGGTGTTTTTGAAATTAGTAGAGTTGGTGCTTTTCAGGGTTTTTTGGGATTGCAGTAAGTGCCCTTCCTATCCTTTTCTATTTAGATAGTTTGGGCCCCAACGTTTGCTCATACTATTTTCTGTCTGTGTCAGTATTTCTTCTTGTCTAACCGCCATTACATGTTTGGGGGCTTTCTATGTTCTTTGGGGATCTGCTCCGGGCAGATAGCTTTCCTCTTTCTATCTTTAGGTATAGTTAGTTTCTCAGGCTGTGACGAGGCGTCTAGGACCAACGTAGGAACGCTCCACGGCTGCCTCTAGTTATGGTGGTTAGTCAGGGTACTGCAATCTCATAGATTCCAACTGCTCTGGTGTATTGCCTTTTTTACCTGCACTCCTCAGCTACCAAATCATAACACACGGTCTAGCGAGTCCACCCTAGGAGTTCCTCTGGTTCTCACACGGCAATTGGATTTAACTAGCTTGGCCAGTGCAAAATTTTCGCACATTGGTCGTCGTGGGTGCAGGCAATTTCAGAAAAAGCAAGCTAGTCAAATGTAAATGTATTTCATGAGATGATGAACACAGATTGATAAAACAATAAATTGGTTTGATAAGTAGAGGCCAAAAAATGTCTTCCGGTTGAGGTGCCACCTGCAGGTCATTGTTTCTTTCTGCAGGTTTATGAAAATGAATGTTTAAACTGTATTTAGTGATAAGATCGTGAATGTGTGGTTTGTTTGGCTCTTTTCTTGCTGAAGGAGGCAAGTTTACCTTTCAAATGGTGTATCATTTGTGTGTGTGGGGCGAAGTAATCAGCAAAAAAGCAGTCCATATTTACAAATGTGTTTGAATATGTGACTCACCATTTGTGTGTGTGGGGCGAAGATATCACCGAAAAAACAGTGCATGTTTACAAATGTGTTTGCATATGTGACTGACCTGCAGTGAAGTGTGCAATCCTCCAATGTGCCTGAAATAGGCTGGGCAAGCACTTGGGCAAGTGGAAAGACCCCAAGCCAAATGTTTGGATTTGTTTGTAATGTCTGTAAGCAGCTTTGTGGTAGTGTGCTTTGGTTTAGTGTGCTGCCACATGCAGGTCATTTGGCCTTTCAAATGGTGTATCATGTGTTTATGTGGGTGAGCAAGTGTGCAATTCAATAGGCAGTGCATGTTTACAAATGTGTTTGCATATGTAACTCACCTGCAGTGAAGTGTGTAATCCTCCAACTTGGCTGAAATAGGCTGAGCAAGCAGTTTGGCAAGCTGTAAAGCCCCCAAGGCAAATGTTTGGATTTGTTTGTGATGTCTGTAAGCAGCTTTGTGGTAGTGTGCTTTGGGATAGTGTGGTGCTACCTGCAGGTCATTTTTTCTTACTTCAGGTTTATGAAAATTAATGTTTAAACTGTATTTTAGATCAAATCTTGAATGTGTGGTTTGTTTGGCTATTTTCTTGCTGAATGGGGCAAGTTTACCTTTCAAATGGTGTATCATTTGTGTTTGTGGGTGCAGTATGAACGGAGATACAAAGTAATCACCGAAAAAACAGTGTTTAGAGATAATAGAGTAGATTATTTATCAGGAAGTGCATCCGTTTATCATAAATTAAAAGATGGAGACAGTGAAATAAATGATAGATCATTCATGTAAGACTATGTGCACACTGAGGTTTAAGTTTTTTTAATGCAATAAAAAATGACAAGTTTTTAAAGTGTAAACTGCTTCAGGAAACAATCACTTTTTGGAGAGTATTCAGAAGAGTTTTTTTGCTTTTTGAATTGGTTTTGAAGTCTAGATCGCTGACGTTTCCTAGAAGGTCAGTGATAGTATTTCACATAAGCCTGCGTCAGCACCTGCCTGCAGACACGGCCTCGCTAAATCAATTCTCTGCAGTGCTTTGGAAGAAAAGGTTTAGATTGCACCGAGCTTCCTGCATATTGGACACACAAGTGATTATCTGTTGGAATAACATGATGCATTTGTGGGAATGAAAAATCAGAGACTATTCATTAAAAAATAAAAATCAACAATGATAATATGCAAAAAACAACCAATAACGCCTGCAATGTTATTTCAGTTTCTGTATTTGCATATATTCACATGGGTATAGTACAGATAAAAGTTAGAGATGGTGAAATATTTTTATGTTTTCTGCACTTTTGGTTTTTCTATTTCCCTCTGTTGTTAATTCTGTTAATTGGGGCTCAGACTCATTCGAGTAAATAAATCGGTCCAATGTTATTCCTGAAAAGTAGGACTAGTGTCACGCGGGTACAATGTGATTTTTCTCACCCAGCATCAGTATACATCCATATGACATGCGTCTTTTCATTCTCCAGCATAACTTGGAACCTGTCCACATTGACAAAGTTACCAATACCTGGTTTAAAAACAACAGTATCACTGTGCTTGATTGGCCAGCTAACTCACCTGACCTTAACCCCATATGGGGTATTGTTAAGAGGAAGATGAGAAATACCAGACCCAACAATGCTGATGAGCTGAAGGCTGCTATCAAAGGAACCTGGGCTTCCAAAACACCTCAGCAGTGCTATAGGTTGATTGCCTCCATGCCATGCCACATTGATGCAGTAATTGATACCAAAGGAGCCCCGACCAAGTATTGAGTGCATTTACTGAACATACATTTCAGGACGCCCCCTGAAGAAGTCTGGACGAAACGCGCGTCGGGGTGGAGGAACATGGCTTGGACATCGCACATTTAATGTAAGTCTTTTATGCTGTTCATTGTTGCCCCTTTTTATTTTCTGTAGTGCTTTTATGACCATTGTTATTTAGTGGAGGTTATACAATTTGTGGTGGTCATCCTCATCTGCACTATTTTGGTCTGTATAGCACTTTAATTATATGTAAAAGAGGGCTTTTGTTATGAATAGGTATTGTGAGTGGAGGTTATATAATTAGAGGTGTTCAGTCTTGTACTAAGTTGGTTTACATAGCAACTTATTTATATGCAAATAGGACATTTTGTCATGAATAGATATTGTGATCCTTGACTTCAGGTGTGTTTAATTAAGTCCCTAGCCTAAGTTGTTCCTTTAATCTTTTATAGGGTAGGCTGTTATGTTTTGGTAGCTGAGGAGGCAGGAGCAAAAAACCGCAAAGGCAGCCAAACACTAGAGAGGTTGGGAACTAATAGGTTGCAGACCCCTAAACTAACCGCACAGCTAGAAGCAGCCATGGACGTTCCTACGGTGCCCTAGCCAACTCGTCACAGCCGGAGAGATTAGCTACCCTGAAGATGGAAAGAGGAAAGCTAACTGACCTGGAGTAGAGCCCCAAAAGAATAGGAAGCCCCCAAACATATAATGGTGGTTAGACAAGATGAAAACACGAACACAGACAGAAAATAGAATGAGCAAACGCTGGGGCCCAAAACTGTCTAGATAGGACAGCACAGGAGAGAATACTGTCTGCAACCTAGAAAAACCCTAGGAAAAACTCCAACACTTCTGAATCCAAAAATGCTGAGACCACACGGTCTCGACCACCTATATCAGATCTCTGGTGTGAACACACAGCTACCCAGCAGTAAAATATCACAAGAACTGAGCAAATGAACAAATACAAAAAGAGAACAGAGACCAGCACAAGACCCCAAAGGGGACCCGGCTGAACTCAAAAAGCAAGGCAGCAAAAACAAGGAAAATCAAACCACAGAAAAAAAAAACAGAAAGTAACTTATCTGAATGATAGCAGGAGACAGCAGAAAGCAAGCTGAATTCCAAGCAAGACCAGGAAGTAACAATTGATCACCGGCGAGGATCATGGGAGGTCAGCTCACTTATATCAGGCCAGTCCGTCCCACCTGATAACCATTCATCAATTGCAGGTGGTGGACTTTTGCTGTTCAACATAGGTTCAATACCCTCAGCAACCACCAGAGGGAGCCTCAGCTCAGAAGTCGTCTCCAACACGTTCACAACAGTAGACAATTGCTGATATATTTTAATTATATGACTGTCATAGTATATTTAATAAAATTGCAATTATCTAAAAATAGTTTTATTGGTTCTTGTGTTTTTTCTGTCCATTTATTCTCTGGTTGTAGAGTTTGGAGTGACAGTAATTGATTTTAATACATTTCAGTAGGCCAACATTTTGGATTTTAAAATCATTTTTTCAATCTGGTGTTATAAAATATTCTAATTTACTGAGATAATGACTTTTGGGTTTTCATTGGCTGTAAGCCATAATCATCAACATTAACAGAAATAAACACTTGAAATAGATTACTCTGTTTATAATGATTCTATCTAATATATGAGTTTCTTTTTTTGTATTGAAGAACTGTAATAAATTAACTTTTTGATGATATTCTAATTTTGTGAGATGCATCTCTAGCTCATAATTAAAAATATAAAAGAAAAAAATGGTGTCTCCCTTATATTTCTTAACCAGCTGAGGGAAAGCTGACAGATGGGGGCAGATGTTTATAGTCTGGGAAATGGGTAATAAACATGGAGCTACCCAGGCTTTTAATATCAGCTCACAGCTGTATACTAAGCCTTTACTGGTTACTAACAAGGGTTGACCACCCCAAAAAAATACTTGAGGTCCCCCTATAATTAATAACCAGCCAAGGCTAGACAGACAGCTGCAGGCTGATATTAATAGCGTAGGAAGGGGCCATGAATATTGGTCTAGTCATAGACTAAAAACATCAGCTCTCAGCCACCCCAGAAATTGTGCATCCAATTTTGGCACTTACCCTCGCTCTTCACACTTGCCCTGGTGTGGTGGCAAGTGGGGTAATAGTATTGGGGTTGATGTCAGCTTTGTAATGTCACCTGACTTCAAGCCCAGTAAATAGTAATGGAGAGGTGTCTATAAGACACCCCCTTTACTAACCCCATATTCAAATGTAATAAAGACAAAGACCATTTTAAGTCCTTTATTTGAAATAAAAACTCCCCAGCCCTCTTTTACCCATTTATTACTGTAAAATAAAAAATAATAAAACACCATATTCCTTGCCTGTCCGCAGATAATCCTTTTGTCTGATGAAGAGCCAAACTCAGGTACATCTGGAGGCATAGCTGAGTGATGGCATGACGTGACCACTCAACCAGCCTTTGATCCCATAGGGCGGCAGAGCTGTCATTCACAGCATCTATAGGACACAGTGCGTGTTGGAATCCTGACATGTAGATGAGGAATTACACCATTTTTGGTAATTGTATAAATTGTATCCTGCATTTTACCATTTTTCCCCTCTGTGAGTTCCTTCTATAATTGTCTCTGAGCTAGTGGGTGGAGACTAGCTGCTATGTTGTCTCCTATACACTATACAAAGACATGAGGGATTCCTGCTCTCATCTCTATGTAGTATATGTTCAGAATTAGCAGTAGCAGGGAGGATATTATACTGCAGTGCTGAGCAGTGTGGCTGTGAATCCTGCTCTGGGGTGAGAAAAACAAATACTAAAAAACAGCAGCATGAATATGTTACTATACTGGTGGAATACAGCTGCAATCCAATGGCCAGAGGAGCATGAGCAGAGAGCAGCAAGCGGAGATATAGGTTCTTAGACTTAGCAATAACAGTTGTAGAGACAATCCAGAGATGAGTAAGAGCAGTCTGGGTAATACAGTTCAGGAACTGGAGATTGGAACTAGACAACAGCTAGGCACAATATTCAAGTAATGAGTGAATGCTTCATGCTTTAAGAAGGTCAAAACAGAAAACAAGATGGATTTCACAATTTCAGAATCTGCCATATTGGTAAAGGGCGATTTCAGAAATATAATAACAGCCTCCAGCGGTAAGGAGTGGAATTGCAGCACAATTTAGCAAGGGGAATAATAGCAACCACTAGTGGTCAATTTGCAGCAGGACAACAGAATCCTGACAGTGTATCTGTGTCTTTCTCACTTTGCTTCTCACTCTGCTCCTCCTCATCTACTCTGCAGGCTCTAATTGTCCTTGAGCTAGCATCTGATTAGTTTTTATGATGTCTTCCATTTGCAATACACTAATATGAAAGTTTTCTGTTCTCCTGCCTTTATCTAGCACATTTTCAGAAGCTGCAGTACTGAGCAGTTTAGCTGTAAATCCAATGATGAGATAAACACTTACCAGAAAGCAGCAACATGATCTAGCTGTGACTTCCTCTGCTCTCATTGTGCCCTTCTGCACCCTTCTTTCCCCTTCTTATTTTAACCAAGATAGACTTTTCCTGCATTTCAGAATGATTGATAAGTTCAGGCAGTTAGAGGATGGTAGGAAAGAAGTGGCACATAAGTGAAGAAAGTAGCCGATTTTTATGATAAGATATATTACAGTTTCTTATATTTGCATGTATTGTTGATTTATGCAAAGTTTCTTGATAGTGACCATTTACCGGTAGTTATCTAACCTGTTTTATTTCATCGACCATTTGTTCGACTCGACAGCTATCTAAAGGTGTATGGTTCGCTTTAGCTCCCCGATTCCCACCAATGTGATTTTCTGATCTAAAAATAAATCCCAGAAAATAACGAGCTGTAATATAACACAATACAGTATTGACAGGTAATAGATACGGGAATGTTTATTGAGCATTATGGGCTGCGGATAGAGTTTTGTAATTTGAACAAAGCTTTCTCTGCAGACTCTCGAGTGTCAGCCCACCAGGTCTATTGAAGCACACATTATTTCATTTTATTCTTTTAACCATATGTCATCTTTTTACTGCACATATTAAGAAACGCTAACACCAGACAAAGAATATCACATGAAATGTTCCATTTGTTCTTTGTAAGTATCCATTCATTGGGACCCGAGTATTGGATCATTATATAGTTTTAGTAAAACGGATGGTAACATTCCTGAATTAGTCTTATAAAATTGATGTGGTGGTGCAATGAGCTGGGCTGGATGTTAACCTAAGAATAATGGGATCTTCTCCTGAATCAGCAGTTACTTCTTGCCTTCGTACCAAAATCCATCTTCCTTTTATTACAGGCAGACCGGCAGGAATACTGAAGCATCGGCTTGGGGAGGCAGAAGTAATTCCAATAGATGAAGACTAATGCTTAGATCTGAAGTCATAGAGATTAAGACCTGCACTTTTTCTTCACATGATGAAAAGATCTTTTAACTTATTTCATAAATTGTCCAAAAAAGCAAATTATATTAGAAATATTGTAAAGCTGTATCTCCAATAACAAAACTATACTTGTAACGCATCAAGGCTTCCCAGTGACATTTTTCTTGGCTCATAAAAACTGCCATCATTGTCCTAAGTTTTCTTTTTTTAATCTAACTCCATTACTGGATTCACAGTTACCCTGCTCAGTACTGCTGTACAGTCATGGCCAAAAGTTTTGAGAATGACACAAATATTATATTTTCACATGATCTGCTGCCCTCTGGTTTTTATGTGTGTTTGACAGATGTTTTTATCACAGACAGAAATATAATAATTGCAAACATATGAGTAACAAAAGCTTATATTGAAAGTTAGAATGAGTTAATGCAGCAAGTCAATATTTGCAGTGTTGACCCTTCTTCTTCAGGACCTCTGCAATTCTCCCTGGCATGCTCTCAATCAACTTCTGGACCAAATCCTGACTGATAGCAGTCCATTCTTGCACAATCAATGCTTTCATTTTTTCAGAATTTTTAGGTTTTTGTTTGTCCACCCGTCTCTTGATGATTGACCACAAGTTCTCAATGGGATTAAGATCTGGGGAGTTTCCAGGCCATGGACCCAAAATCTCTATGTTTTGTTCCCTGAGCCATTTAGTTATCACCTTTGCTTTATGGCAAGGTGCTCCATCATGCTGCAAAAAGGCATTGTTGATCGCCAAACTGCTCTTGGAGGGTTGGGAGAAGTTGCTCTTGGAGGACATTCTGGTACCATTCTTTATTCATGGCTGTGTTTTTAGGCAAGACTGTGAGAGAGCCGATTCCCTTGGCTGAGAAGCAACCCCACACATGAATGGTTTCAGGATGCTTAACAGTTGGCATGAGACAAGACTGGTGGTAGCGCTCACCTTGTCTTCTCCGAATGAGGCGTTTTCCTGATGTCCCAAACAATCGAAAAGGGGATTCATCAGAGAAAATAACTTTACCCCAGTCCTCAGCAGTCCACTGCCTGTACCTTTTGCAGAATATCAGTCTGTCCATGATGTTTTTTCTGGAGAGAAGTGGCTTCTTTGCTGCCCTCCTTGAGACCAGGCCTTGCTCCAAGAGTCTCCGCCTCACAGTGCGTGCAGATGCACTCACACCTGCCTGCTGCCATTCCTGAGCAAGCTCTGCACTACTGGTAGCCCGATCCCACAGATGAAACACTTTTAAGAGATGGTCCTGGCACTTGCTGGTCTTTCTTGGGCGCCCTGGAGCCTTTTTGGCAACAATGGAACCTCTCTCCTTGAAGTTCTTGATGATGCGATAGATTGTTGACTGAGGTGCAATCTTTCTAGCTGCGATACTCTTCCCTGTTAGGCCATTTTTGTGCATTGCAATGATGACTGCACGTGTTTCTTTAGAGATAACCATGGTTAACAGAAGAGAAACAATGATGCCAAGCACCAGCCTCCTTTTAAAGTGTCCAGTGGTGTCATTCTTACTTAATCATGACAGATTGATCTCCAGCCATGTCCTCATCAACACCCACACCTGTGTTAATGGAGCAATCACTGAAAAGAGGTTAGCTGGTTCTTTTAAGGCAGGGCTGCAATGATGTTGAAATGTGTTTTGGGGGATAAAGTTCATTTTCTAGCCAAATATTGACTTTGCAAGTAATTGCTGTTAAGCTGATCATTCTTTATAACATTCTGGAGTATATGCAAATTGCCATTAGAAAAAGTGAAGCAGTAGACTTTGTAAAAATTAATATTTGTGTCATTCTCAAAACTTTTGGCCATGACTGTATAATGAACTCCATGCAGCTAATACTTTTTTACATATACTACAGCGAGACAGGAAAGATGGAATCCCTCTGTTATGCTCACCTGGTTAGGTGGATAACCCTAGCCCAAGTCCAGGGTGGGCACACAGGCTACAGGTGTCGGTGCATGTCACGATAATATAAATATGATGTATGGTTTTCTTTATCATCACACATTTCTAGAACAATCCATGGCTTCACCGACACTCTCCACAGACACGCTGTGGGCATTTTGACCCCCCCTCCCAGCTCCTTTTCACTACACACTCTGTGTAACGTGATACTAGTTTGTTAACAGACCTTGAGTAGCTTTAATGACCAGCTGAATCTGGTTTGAGGCCGCTCCAAGAACATGTGCTCTATTGTTCATGTAGAAACTTAATATTAGGGCATATCTTGACTTCAGTTGGTGTTATAGGTATGAAACTTACATATTTGGCATGTCCACCGAGAGATCTATAACTCAGTTAAATCTCTAGGATCCAGAACCAGCAGAATCCGAGGAATGAATTTCTCCATAAGCAGGTCATGTAGCCACTTCGTGCTTAAACTGAAATGAACACTCATATCATGCTGAGCATAATGATAATTTTGTCTTTTTTCTACGAGGTTACCCCTAAGAGATATGGGTAATAGAGTATTTCATAATTGTTCAGAAAGGGAGGTGAGCCCAGGGGAAGTTCCTTAGCTTAGGGTCCAACTATAAAACAGGGACAGCCATTTTGCAGCAGTTCAGTGCTTGGAGGAGGACAGCATATACCATCCCTGCTGTGGACTGAATCCAGGTCCTTGGGAACCCCTCCTCCCACTCACCACACAGCAACCATGATATGAGAACTGTAAGTTTTTCACCTTTCATCCTTTTTATTTTGTAATTGCTCTGTACATATTGTAATTGGTCTCCCTTTATATTATCTTGTATACTTTTGTAAACACTGCCTACTTTTTGAAGTAAAATATAAAATACTAGCTTCGTTTCTCCTTGCTATATAAATGTATCTTCACGACCTCCGTGCTAAATTAAGCCAATGCTAATGATTGGGGTTGGCTCCTGACCCAATATTAATTATAGAACCAGGAGCTGGTGGCGGCGAAGTGTGTTCTGGGGTATCTGGGAGACTCTGGCAGTGTCGGACGGAGTTTGATAATTGTATATCCTGCCTGGGACGGGAATAGGTTATCGCCCTCACTGCAGAGTGCCTAATAGCCAGTACACATCCAGGCGGCCCGTCTGGTGACTACTTATCCTAGATGCAGTTCCCTGACTGACCTGAGGGTAAGAGGGGCGCCAGAGAGCTGCAAGTTCCAAGACTGAAACTGGAAAGAGGGATCATAAATTCTCCTGAAAAAGGAACTGGGGGCAACCGAACCTCCCGTCGTTCCTCACATATTGGTGGCAGAGCGGTGGGATAATAGAGCATTAGTGATCTGGTTTGAGCAGTCATTTCTCTCACTAAAAACGGTTCCTGTGAGGACCCTGCGCAAAAAGTTTTGGAAAACGAACTCAGTGTTTATTAGTCCTGAGACAATATAGTGTGTATAGCAATTACCCCTCCCCTTCTCTCCGTTTTTCTGTCTTATCTTTTATTTGGCAACCATGGTTAAGCTGGGAGCAGCTTATTATAGGCAGCAAAAACCCAAAAGAAAAAATAGGACCAAGGAGCAATAGATTAAATATACAAATTTTATTGTTACAAAAATTATGAATATAATAAAATAGTATGTAGTATAACATTATGAGAACAAGGGAATCAGCGACATCTAGATACCACACTCAACTAAGTCGGTACATAAATGACAAATTAATTATGTTGAGGGAGGATCTGAAGTGACCCTTCACGGTTGACCAAGTGACTTCCAAATTATTTCACAGGGTATTGCCGGCAATGACCACACGAAGACTTGTCTCTATTTGGGAGAATCAAAGTAGATTCTTACCCCATGTATTATATCATCATCTTTTATAGTATTCAGTAAGTTTGTATTTCAACCAATAGTATAAAACCACACCTACAACAATTAACCTATGAAAATGCAAGAAAATTGACCTATAAGAATACAGGAAAATTAACCTATAAGAATACAAGAAAATAGGAAACTACATATATGGTCATGTCTACGTAACATAGGAGAGAACAATAACATACTCATTTCTCAAAGTATTCTACAGTGATACATCCCAAGGTCTCATATCTTGTCCAAACTGGAGCAGTCCGGTTTTATTACAGCCCATAACCTTTACTCTACTTAAAATACAGAAAAAACAATTTGGCTTTTTACCAGCCAGAAACTATTGCCAGACAGAATTTATCTCATAAAGACAAGATGGAGTTACAAGCACAAAATGGAGCATTCAGTTTTGATCTTTCTTAGTTTAGTCCTTCACATTCCCCCCTAGATAAATTTTGTTAACTTATGTGCAGCATCAGAGGTACTATCCCAAGCTATAAGCTGGAGGGGTACTGGTCTTCACATGTCTGATGCCATGTTACCAGACATGGCTGTTGCGGCGTACCCATCCCCCCTGTATACTACAATTTGCGAATAACAATTTTTGATAACGATGGTGGGGGTCTTTTGAAGGTAGCCATGCGCTTGACTTCAACATCTTCATCAGGTAACTTCTTAAAATCAGTGTAGAGAAGAGCAGGGGTGACAACGTCTTTGGTATCATCATTAGCTGTTCTATTGCAGAATTTCCTAATACATACAGAAATACACCAAAAACAAGTTTTAGTATTACATACATAACAAGAATAAAGGCAATGATGTGTAACAAACTTTGCAAGATTCCAGCTATCCAGCCCCCAATTCCTTTGAACCAATTGGCTGGATTAAGAAAGGAGAAGGTGTCTGCCCACCAACTGTCCTTATTGCGATTATTATCTTTATCATATTGATCTCTGAGTCTTTGAATATCTTCTAACTTTAACTTTAACTTCATAGTACTGTTAGGATCTATATAATGACAGCAAGTGGGTCCAATAATCTGACACATACCGCCTTGTGCTGCTGTTAAGTAGTCCAGTACTATAGTATGTTGATTAGTAACTATAATGAGTTGGATTTGAACAGCAACAGTAGTATTAAGTATATCCAATATATCCCAAATTTGATCATCTAGATAATCTGTGGCCCTAACCAATTTATCCCACATTTGCGTAATCATAGGGTAAATGAAAATAGAACTGACAACTTTGTTGGCCACACTCATTTATATTATACTGTATGTGGTTTCCCTGAAGGGCGGGGTGAGTTATCTGCAGCTCTTTTATATAATGTATGTTTAGGTATAGCCTGTGTATCCAACTGTTTATTTGAGAGGACAAAGGTGGCTGGGGTCAAGCGAGCCATAGTACAAGTACCTCTTACCCCTACTGGCAACCATTTATAAGCATTATCTCCACATACCCAGAACATATCATTAGGTAAATCCCATAGGGCTGAATGTTGCAGTACCAATCTATGAACTAAGTCTATGAATGCTGACACATTCTGAAGCATACACCAAGTTGGAGATTGTCCTAAAGGACTACAATAACCTACATCAGGATTTCCACAGGTGGGGGTTCCTGGCACATATTCAGAGGACTCATTACAAGGGATATTGCCAGGAATACTAGCGCAGATATTTTTAGAACCTTGTAAAAACAGACTAGAAAATTTCCATGACGTATTATATATCATTCTCTCTAACAATATTGGTTTGAAGGCATCAGTAGAGTGTGAAGTCACATTAAAACTAATTTGTAAACCATACGTTGGAACTTGCCCTAGATTGGTTAGACTAGTCCTATTCTTAGGTACCCAAGCCCCTCCTTTATAGACCAAATATTGAAGGTGTGTATCTCTTCCTGAAAGGTTACCTTGCCACCAGGGGTACCCCACCCATCCCACAATAGGTATACCGACAGTAGTATTCCATAACTTAGCATTATCTGTGGCATTATTAGCGAGTGTATCAGAACAGTTAGTCCAAGCAAATAACTCCTCAGGTGGGACAGGGATAGCCAAAAAGGGGATGCTCGTGGCTGACACTGGTGAATATGTGCAGATCCAACAGTCTGCCAGAGACTGGGAATTGTCCAACAAATCTCTCAGCAATTTTTCATGATGTTGTATAAACTTATTATTTAAGGACGTTGGGGAATTTAGGCTGTCCCATGTGGTTACCAATAATAACATGGAAAATATGAAAAACCAAAACATTATGTCCCCTTTATTTGCCATTGGCTTGTTTAACCAGCTTGCAGTGCAATGCGTGGATCCAAGTCGGTCTTCCTTCCAGTTTCACTGACGTAGGGGTGATGAGGAGGATTTGATAGGGACCGTCATACAAGGATTCTAGTCTGTGTTTTCTGACATGCCTTTTCACAACCACAAAATCACCAGGCTTCAAATTGTGACAAGTGTCGTTTTCTGCTGAATCTGGAACAGAAGAAGAAACTAGAGCATGGGTGTTAGCAAGATTTTTACTAAGCTGAATAACATATTGAACAACACGATCAGTTTCTTCTGATAACTGCTGAGGCTGGAAATTTGCAACTGGGGGCCTAGCACCAAACAATATCTCATATGTGGACAGGCCATGTTTTGCAATAGGGGTAGTGCGAATGTGATATAGTACAATGGGTAGGAGCTCTGGCCATGGAGCCGTAGTCTCCTGCATCATTTTGGTCAATTGTCCCTTCAGTGTGCCGTTCAACCTCTCAACTTTCCCACTGGATTGTGGATGGTACAGAGTATGGAGGGCTACAGTGGATCCAAGCATTGTCAGAACCTCCTGATACACATGAGAAGAAAAAGCCGGACGTTGGTCACTTTCAACGACTTCTGGAACTCCATATCTACAGATGACTTCCATCACCAGTTTCTTTGCTGTGGTCTTTGCAGTCATGTTGGTAACGGGCGAAATACAAGTGATATAAAATTCACAGAAATAAAATATAATAAGAAATGAAATAAAATCAATACGTGACCATATCACCTGAAGAAGTGGGATGGCAGACCATCCGGAAATGAGTAAAAATCACCCAGGGTATGGAGGGGAATACCTCAGTGACAAGAGAAAGACAAAGAGACCAGGAGCACAAAGTCAACAGTAAACCAGTATATTGCCTTTATTAATCAAAAATGGCTCAACAAACTATATAAAACCATGTATAAAAAGAAAATATATTAAAAAACATTTGGAGACAGATCACAAACTGATACAATAATATCTTCAACACGCATATGTATAATAATTTGTTAACACAATTTTTTTTTTTATATAGAATAAAATATACATATAACTTGTTCTGAAATAATGGCTCAGATAATGTGACCAGGAAGGCGATCCAGAATACAAACACTTATACTGTGTGGTAATTAGGCTAGAAAAATAATGAGCACTGAATAAATTAATAAAAAATAAAAACTGAAAAAATTAAAAAATTAAATGGTATTAAGTAAGTGCACAAATAAGCAAAATTGTGCAAAAAAAATATATATCAATTAGTGCGCATAAAAAACGCACATATAATGATTAGTGCACAAAAACATAATATCTAATATTGTGCATATAAAAATATATAGCTAAACAAGTCATGCATGTGCACAAGAACATGAGGGACTCAGTATAATTAATTGTGCATATAAAATGTGCGCAAACCAAGCTGTGTGTCAAAAAAATCCACACCAGGCAGATAGTATGAACAAAAACCACATCCGATGTGTGAATGCCACAATGTGAATAAGAAAATAAGATTAACATGCGCCCATACCACAAACATAAAATTAGAGGACCGCTATACCTGGGAGCCAAAGATCAGTGCGATATGTCTGAAAAGAACGCGCCCCGATGCGCGTTTCGGAAATGAATCCTTCGTCAGGGGGGATTCATTTCCGAAACGCGCGTCGGGACGCGTTCTTTCCAGACATATCGCACTGATCTTTGGCTCCCAGGTATAGCGGTCCTCTAATTTTATGTTTGTGGTATGGGCGCATGTTAATCTTATTTTCTTATTCACATTGTGGCATTCACACATCGGATGTGGTTTTTGTTCATACTATCTGCCTGGTGTGGATTTTTTTGACACACAGCTTGGTTTGCGCACATTTTATATGCACAATTAATTATACTGAGTCCCTCATGTTCTTGTGCACATGCATGACTTGTTTAGCTATATATTTTTATATGCACAATATTAGATATTATGTTTTTGTGCACTAATCATTATATGTGCGTTTTTTATGCGCACTAATTGATATATATTTTTTTGCACAATTTTGCTTATTTGTGCACTTACTTAATACCATTTAATTTTTTAATTTTTTCAGTTTTTATTTTTTATTAATTTATTCAGTGCTCATTATTTTTCTAGCCTAATTACCACACAGTATAAGTGTTTGTATTCTGGATCGCCTTCCTGGTCACATTATCTGAGCCATTATTTCAGAACAAGTTATATGTATATTTTATTCTATATAAAAAAAAAAATTGTTTAACAAATTATTATACATATGCGTGTTGAAGATATTATTGTATCAGTTTGTGATCTGTCTCCAAATGTTTTTTAATATATTTTCTTTTTATACATGGTTTTATATAGTTTGTTGAGCCATTTTTGATTAATAAAGGCAATATACTGGTTTACTGTTGACTTTGTGCTCCTGGTCTCTTTGTCTTTCTCTTGTCACTGAGGTATTCCCCTCCATACCCTGGGTGTTTTTTTACATGTTGGTAACGGGGAATGCTTCCGGCCAACTGGAGAACATGTAGCCAACCACCAGACAGTATTCATACCTTCCAGACTTAGGCAACGTGATATGGTCCACTTGGAGCCTTTGGAAAGAATAATCAGGCTGTAAGGTTCTATGTATATATTCCTGAAACTCAGTTTGTTCGTCAGCCATTTTACTTTCTGTCTTGCTGCAGCTATCTTGCCCTCAGTCAAAATGGAGTTTCCAGCTTGCATGTTCCCGCCCTGATTCTCTCCTTTGCTTCTTAAGCAGCCACAGCTGAGCAATCAGTGCTTCAGAATCTAGCCTGCAGTGAACCTGTGACTTGACTCCTTTAAGCCTTGGACCTTGTACTCCAGCTATTCCTACTGAGGAACTCTGAAGCACTTGTGGACTCTGAACCCCGCTCTTTGAAAGACCCATGTTTGCATGGACTTACGGTAACAGAGAAGAAGATCCTGAATCTGTATTGGAGAGTGATTGCTGAGCTTGGATTACTCTGGCCTGCTGTGTCTCCTGTTTCTGTGTCTGCAAACTGTGTGACTATTTCTGCCAACTTGTATGAAGTAATACAGGACTTTTCTATATCAAACCTGTGACTCCTGTGTTTTCATCGCACCCAAGCACAAGACGCTATATGAACTGTACTACATACATTACAAGATTCTGAAGCCAAAACGTTAGTGTCTGCTGGGTCTGGAAGGCTGTGTCTGCTGTACTGTGGATATCAGACGTCCGGTTGTACTTTCTGTGATGACAGTGGTTGTGACTTCTCACAACCATTCCAGGTGAGCAATTCCCTTAAGTTTTTTCTTTTTGCAGTGTTACCACAGGTAAACACTATGTTTTTTTTTTTTTTTCTCCTTTCTTTTCTCTTTTTTGTCTGCTGTAACTCTGGATATCAGATGTCTGGTTGAAACTTTCTGTGATGATAGTGGTTGTGACTTCTCACAACCATTCCAGGTGAGCAGTTCCCTTAATTTTTTTTTTCTCTCTGCAGTGTTGCCACAGGTGAACACTATTGTTTTTTTTCTCTCCTCTTCTTCCAGTAATCCTGTCTTAAAAGATCTGGAAAATGGAGGCCCGCATAAAGGAACTTTGCGGAGTGACTGATAATATCCTTGCAGAATATAAAGACCCGTTTTACAAATCTACAGGACCTCAATAATCACAATTTGCAAGTGGTTGGACAGACTACCCAGGATTTGCGAGCCAGGATTGAGGTTCTAGAGGGGCGAGTCCAGGCTCCTGCCGTAGCCCCGAGTGCTGGGATTCCCAAGTTGCCCCCTTTTCGTTTTGGCGGTGAACGTGAGAAATTCAGGGGATTTATTAATCAATGCAATCTTTTTTTTTCTGCACATGCTTCACAATTTCCCACTGAACGATCTAAGGTGCTTACTATAATTATGTTGCTTACCAACAAGGCTTTAATGTGGGCAAACCCTCTGATTGAGACTGAGGATGATTGTTTGAATCACCTTGATGATTTTATTTCAGCCATGGGGCAGGTGTTTGATGACCCCAATCGAGGTGCAACAGCTGAAGCAGCCATGTTAGCTTTGCGCCAAGGTAAGCACTCGGTAGCTGAATATGCCTTGGATTTCAGGAGATGGGCCCTTGATACCACCTGGGACAGTTCCGCCAAAAAATCTATTTTTCGAAAGGGGTTATCTCCACTGATTAAGGATGAACTTGCTCGTGCCGACCCTCCCACTGCGTTAGGTGACTTTATTAACTACTGCATCCGTATTGATACTCGTCTGACTGAACGCAGGCAAGAGAGATGGTTCGAAAGCAATCATACTAACCTTTTCCTACCTTCCTCTCCAGCTAAGGAACCTTTGAGTAGGATTACACGGGAACCTGAACCTGAACCCATGCAGGTAGACTCTTTACAACGACGGGTTAGTGATGCACGCAAGGAACATCGTTTTAAGGAGAATCTATGTTTCTATTGTGGTAAGTCAGGGCACTTCATTATAAACTGCCCCAGCCGTTCTCGTAAGACTACTGCAGCACTCATTCATTGTGAGTGTTGCGAGAGGGGATCTGTCAGGTCCGAGCCTCAGGCTCCAGAGAGATCTGCAGCAACAGATCTTGATTTCTCGGACTTAAACTCCGTTACCTCTGAGGACGTTGACTGTGTAAACGCTGCCATTTTTCAAGTTTCCTCAGCGGTGTCCCAGCTGAGTTGTAAGAAAAACAATTCTCATTGCTTTCTTTCCATCAAACTCTGGGTTGACTCAGCTTGGGTGTCTAGCTCTGCTATGATCGACTCAGGGGCAAGTGGAAATTTTATGGATGTCTCCTTTGCTCTGAAACAGGGAATACGTTCAGTGAAGAAGGCTACTCCAGTACAGATGGAAACTGTGGATGGCTCCCTGCTGACCTCTGGACCAGTGGATCAGGAAACAGAGCCTTTGAGGGTTCTTATGGGTAAAGATCATCAAGAGAAACTGTCCTTTATGCTTATCTCTTCTCCCCACTTTCCCATTATTCTAGGGCTACCATGGCTGCAGGCTCAGAATCCTACCATTAACTGGAGACCAAGGAATTACACTTTCCAGAGAAACAGATGAGTCCAAAAGTTTCAGCTTGCTCTGTTCCTAAAGAAATCATGTCAGTCCCTGAACTACCAGCTGTATACCAGGACTATGTGGATTTATGTGACAAGAAGAACGCTGACCAGCTTCCTCCTCACCGTCCATATGATTGTCCAATTGAATTATTGCCTGGAGCAGAGATACCTTTTGGTAAGATCTACCCCCTGGCGGGGCCCGAGCTAAAGGCTTTAAAGGATTACATAGATGAAAATCTAGCCAAGGGCTTCATACGCCCCTCTTCATCTCCTGCAGGTGCACCCATCTTCTTTGTAAAGAAGAAAGATGGATCTCTGAGACCATGCGTAGACTATAGGGAACTCAATAAGGTTACTATTAGAAACCGTTATCCATTGCCTTTAATCCCTGAGTTATTGGAGAGAGTGCGACATGCCAAAATTTTTTCTAAACTAGATCTTCGTGTGGCCTATAACTTAGTCCGTATTAGACCTGGGGATGAATGGAAGACTGCATTCAGGTCACGCTATGGACACTTTGAATATCTAGTTATGCCTTTTGGTCTGAGTACCGCCCCAGCCACTTTCCAACACTTGGTGAATGACATCTTCAGGGATCTCCTAGATACATTCGTGGTAATTTATTTGGATGATATTCTAATTTTTTCTAACTCCACAGAGGAACATCATGGACATGTGAGAATGGTCTTGGAACGTCTAAGACAAAATCATCTTTACATCAAACTTGAAAAGTGTGAATTCCATAGGACCGAAATTCAATTTCTGGGGTATGTACTGTCTACACAAGGAATTAGTATGGATGGAAGCAAAACCCAAGCCATCAAGGATTGGCCAAGTCCTAGAAATGTGAAGGAGGTACAGCGCTTCATCGGGTTTGCCAACTTCTATAGACGTTTCATTAGAAATTTCTCTGAGGTAGTGTCACCTATCACTCAACTTACCCGGAAAGAGTCTAGGTTTTCCTGGACTCCCCAAGCCCAGGAAGCATTTTCCCGTCTAAAAGATAAATTTACCACTGCACCTATCCTAGTACATCCCAACCCCGAGCTTGCCTTCATAATAGAGGTGGATGCTTCAGACTGTGCCGTTGGAGCTATACTCTCTCAGAGAACAGGTGAGAAGAATGTCTTGCATCCCTGTGCCTTCTTTTTCCAGAAGTTGTCTTCGGCTGAGAGGAACTACGATGTGGGCAATAGAGAGTTGTTGGCCATTATTGCCGCCTTCAAAGAATGGAGACACCTTCTTCAGGGTGCTGCACAGCAAATAGTCGTCCTGACAGACCATCGTAACCTTGAGTTTATCAGGTCGGCTAAGTGCCTGACTCCTCGCCAGGCTCGCTGGAATCTTTTCTTAAACCAATTTAATTTTATCATCTCTTATAGACCAGGATCGCGCAATGGAAAGGCTGATGCACTCTCTAGGATTTACTCAGCAGAGACACGTCCAATTACTCCTCCTAAGACTATTCTTCCTGACTCTAGATTCCTAGGAGTAATTCATAATCAAGACCTACTTAAGGACATCAAGGAAGCATACCATGCGGATTCCTTTTTGGCACAACCCCCAAGGGACGTAAGTCTTGTCTTTAAGAATGGTGTGTGGATTCAGGGACAACGTCTGTATATTCCTGAAACAGTCAGATTAAGAGTATTGCAACTCATTCACGATTCCAAAATAGCTGGGCATAGAGGAATTCTAAAGACACAGGAATTTCTTTCTCGTTTCTTTTGGTGGCCCACTTGCAGGAAGGATGTTTTGAATTATGTCACTTCATGTGAGGTCTGTGCAAGATGCAAAACACCTCGCTCCTCACCAACTGGTCTGTTACAGCCTCTTCCCACCCCGTCCCGCCCGTGGGGATCCATTTCTATGGACTTCATTGTGGAGTTACCAACCTCTCAGGGGAAGAACACCATTCTAGTGGTGGTTGACCGTCTAACAAAGGCAGCTCATTTTATCCCTTGTGTCGGCTTACCCACTGCAAAACAGACATCAGATTTGATGATTAAAGATGTGTTTCGCTTACATGGAGTACCGGATGAGGTTATTTCGGATCGAGGGGTGCAATTCACTTCTAGGTTTTGGCAAAATTTCTGTGCAGCATTGGACATTAAAGTAAACCTTTCTTCTGCTTTTCATCCCCAGACTAATGGACAGACCGAACGAACCAATCAAACCCTGGAGCAGTATCTCCGCTGCTTTATCTGCCACCTACAGGATGATTGGGTGGATCTACTTCCATTAGCTGAGTTCTCGTATAACAACTCTCAGAGTGCCTCCACTAAACAGTCTCCTTTTTACTCTAATCTAGGTTATCATCCTAACATTCTACCACGATTTCCCATAGAAACGCCTTTACCAGCAGTGGCTGAAAGAATCACGTCTTTACAGAAGAATATGGATCTTCTAAAGGAAAATCTGGAATCGGCTCAAGAAAGGTACAAGAAAGCAGCAGATAAATTTCGTAAACCTGCACCAGCTTTCAAGGTAGGAGACTTGGTCTGGCTGTCAACCAGAAATCTTAAGTTAAGGATTCCATCGTCTAAGTTGGGACATAAGTACATTGGACCCTATAAAATCAGTAAAATTATAAGTGCCGTTGCTTGTCGTCTTCAACTGCCCAGAACTATGAGAATCCACCCTGTCTTTCATGTATCCCTACTAAAGGCTGCGACACCCAATACGTTTCCTGGACGTTCCTCTCCTTGCCCTGATCCAGTGCTAGTCGATGGTCAGGAAGAATTTGTGGTGGAAAGGATTTTAGATTCCAGGTTGTATAGAAATCAGTTACAATATCTGATTAAATGGCAGGGCTACCCAGTGGAGGACAACTCATGGGAACCGGTCAATAACGTTAATGCTCCTCGCTTGCTCCGTCAGTTTCATCAGAGGTACCCACACAAGCCTGGTCTGAGGTCATCCGGAGGTTGTCCTTAAGGGGGGAGTAATGTAAGGTTCTATGTATATATTCCTGAAACTCAGTTTGTTCGTCAGCCATTTTACTTTCTGTCTTGCTGCAGCTATCTTGCCCTCAGTCAAAATGGAGTTTCCAGCTTGCATGTTCCCACCCTGATTCTCTCCTTTGCTTCTTAAGCAGCCACAGCTGAGCAATCAGTGCTTCAGAATCTAGCCTGCAGTGAACCTGTGACTTGACTCCTTTAAGCCTTGGACCTTGTACTCCAGCTATTCCTACTGAGGAACTCTGAAGCACTTGTGGACTCTGAACCCTGCTCTTTGAAAGACCCACGTTTGCATGGACTTACGGTAACAGAGAAGAAGATCCTGAATCTGTATTGGAGAGTGATTGCTGAGCTTGGATTACTCTGGCCTGCTGTGTCTCCTGTTTCTGTGTCTGCAAACTGTGTGACTATTTCTGCCAACTTGTATGAAGTAATACAGGACTTTTCTATATCAAACCTGTGACTCCTGTGTTTTCATCGCACCCAAGCACAAGACGCTATATGAACTGTACTACATACATTACAAGATTCTGAAGCCAAAACGTTAGTGTCTGCTGGGTCTGGAAGGCTGTGTCTGCTGTACTGTGGATATCAGACGTCCGGTTGTACTTTCTGTGATGACAGTGGTTGTGACTTCTCACAACCATTCCAGGTGAGCAATTCCCTTAAGTTTTTTCTTTTTGCAGTGTTACCACAGGTAAACACTATTGTTTTTTTTGTTTTTTTTCTCCTTTCTTTTCTCTTTTTTGTCTGCTGTAACTCTGGATATCAGATATCTGGTTGAAACTTTCTGTGATGATAGTGGTTGTGACTTCTCACAACCATTCCAGGTGAGCAGTTCCCTTAATTTTTTTTTTTCTCTCTGCAGTGTTGCCACAGGTGAACACTATTGTTTTTTTTCTCTCCTCTTCTTCCAGTAATCCTGTCTTAAAAGATCTGGAAAATGGAGGCCCGCATAAAGGAACTTTGCGGAGTGACTCATAATATCCTTGCAGATTTGCAGAATATAAAGACCCGTTTTACAAATCTACAGGACCTCAATAATCACAATTTGCAAGTGGTTGGACAGACTACCCAGGATTTGCGAGCCAGGATTGAGGTTCTAGAGGGGCGAGTCCAGGCTCCTGCCGTAGCCCCGAGTGCTGGGATTCCCAAGTTGCCCCCTTTTCGTTTTGGCGGTGAACGTGAGAAATTCAGGGGATTTATTAATCAATGCAATCTTTTTTTTTCTGCACATGCTTCACAATTTCCCACTGAACGATCTAAGGTGCTTACTATAATTATGTTGCTTACCAACAAGGATTTAATGTGGGCAAACCCTCTGATTGAGACTGAGGATGATTGTTTGAATCACCTTGATGATTTTATTTCAGCCATGGGGCAGGTGTTTGATGACCCCAATCGAGGTGCAACAGCTGAAGCAGCCATGTTAGCTTTGCGCCAAGGTAAGCACTCGGTAGCTGAATATGCCTTGGATTTCAGGAGATGGGCCCTTGATACCACCTGGGACAGTTCCGCCAAAAAATCTATTTTTCGAAAGGGGTTATCTCCACTGATTAAGGATGAACTTGCTCGTGCCGACCCTCCCACTGCGTTAGGTGACTTTATTAACTACTGCATCCGTATTGATACTCGTCTGACTGAACGCAGGCAAGAGAGATGGTTCGAAAGCAATCATACTAACCTTTTCCTACCTTCCTCTCCAGCTAAGGAACCTTTGAGTAGGATTACACGGGAACCTGAACCTGAACCCATGCAGGTAGACTCTTTACAACGACGGGTTAGTGATGCACGCAAGGAACATCGTTTTAAGGAGAATCTATGTTTCTATTGTGGTAAGTCAGGGCACTTCATTATAAACTGCCCCAGCCGTTCTCGTAAGACTACTGCAGCACTCATTCATTGTGAGTGTTGCGAGAGGGGATCTGTCAGGTCCGAGCCTCAGGCTCCAGAGAGATCTGCAGCAACAGATCTTGATTTCTCGGACTTAAACTCCGTTACCTCTGAGGACGTTGACTGTGTAAACGCTGCCATTTTTCAAGTTTCCTCAGCGGTGTCCCAGCTGAGTTGTAAGAAAAACAATTCTCATTGCTTTCTTTCCATCAAACTCTGGGTTGACTCAGCTTGGGTGTCTAGCTCTGCTATGATCGACTCAGGGGCAAGTGGAAATTTTATGGATGTCTCCTTTGCTCTGAAACAGGGAATACGTTCAGTGAAGAAGGCTACTCCAGTACAGATGGAAACTGTGGATGGCTCCCTGCTGACCTCTGGACCAGTGGATCAGGAAACAGAGCCTTTGAGGGTTCTTATGGGTAAAGATCATCAAGAGAAACTGTCCTTTATGCTTATCTCTTCTCCCCACTTTCCCATTATTCTAGGGCTACCATGGCTGCAGGCTCAGAATCCTACCATTAACTGGGAGACCAAGGAATTACACTTTCCAGAGAAACAGATGAGTCCAAAAGTTTCAGCTTGCTCTGTTCCTAAAGAAATCATGTCAGTCCCTGAACTACCAGCTGTATACCAGGACTATGTGGATTTATGTGACAAGAAGAACGCTGACCAGCTTCCTCCTCACCGTCCATATGATTGTCCAATTGAATTATTGCCTGGAGCAGAGATACCTTTTGGTAAGATCTACCCCCTGGCGGGGCCCGAGCTAAAGGCTTTAAAGGATTACATAGATGAAAATCTAGCCAAGGGCTTCATACGCCCCTCTTCATCTCCTGCAGGTGCACCCATCTTCTTTGTAAAGAAGAAAGATGGATCTCTGAGACCATGCGTAGACTATAGGGAACTCAATAAGGTTACTATTAGAAACCGTTATCCATTGCCTTTAATCCCTGAGTTATTGGAGAGAGTGCGACATGCCAAAATTTTTTCTAAACTAGATCTTCGTGTGGCCTATAACTTAGTCCGTATTAGACCTGGGGATGAATGGAAGACTGCATTCAGGTCACGCTATGGACACTTTGAATATCTAGTTATGCCTTTTGGTCTGAGTACCGCCCCAGCCACTTTCCAACACTTGGTGAATGACATCTTCAGGGATCTCCTAGATACATTCGTGGTAATTTATTTGGATGATATTCTAATTTTTTCTAACTCCACAGAGGAACATCATGGACATGTGAGAATGGTCTTGGAACGTCTAAGACAAAATCATCTTTACATCAAACTTGAAAAGTGTGAATTCCATAGGACCAAAATTCAATTTCTGGGGTATGTACTGTCTACACAAGGAATTAGTATGGATGGAAGCAAAACCCAAGCCATCAAGGATTGGCCAAGTCCTAGAAATGTGAAGGAGGTACAGCGCTTCATCGGGTTTGCCAACTTCTATAGACGTTTCATTAGAAATTTCTCTGAGGTAGTGTCACCTATCACTCAACTTACCCGGAAAGAGTCTAGGTTTTCCTGGACTCCCCAAGCCCAGGAAGCATTTTCCCGTCTAAAAGATAAATTTACCACTGCACCTATCCTAGTACATCCCAACCCCGAGCTTGCCTTCATAATAGAGGTGGATGCTTCAGACTGTGCCGTTGGAGCTATACTCTCTCAGAGAACAGGTGAGAAGAATGTCTTGCATCCCTGTGCCTTCTTTTCCCAGCAGTTGTCTTCGGCTGAGAGGAACTACGATGTGGGCAATAGAGAGTTGTTGGCCATTATTGCCGCCTTCAAAGAATGGAGACACCTTCTTCAGGGTGCTGCACAGCAAATAGTCGTCCTGACAGACCATCGTAACCTTGAGTTTATCAGGTCGGCTAAGTGCCTGACTCCTCGCCAGGCTCGCTGGAATCTTTTCTTAAACCAATTTAATTTTATCATCTCTTATAGACCAGGATCGCGCAATGGAAAGGCTGATGCACTCTCTAGGATTTACTCAGCAGAGACACGTCCAATTACTCCTCCTAAGACTATTCTTCCTGACTCTAGATTCCTAGGAGTAATTCATAATCAAGACCTACTTAAGGACATCAAGGAAGCATACCATGCGGATTCCTTTTTGGCACAACCCCCAAGGGACGTAAGTCTTGTCTTTAAGAATGGTGTGTGGATTCAGGGACAACGTCTGTATATTCCTGAAACAGTCAGATTAAGAGTATTGCAACTCATTCACGATTCCAAAATAGCTGGGCATAGAGGAATTCTAAAGACACAGGAATTTCTTTCTCGTTTCTTTTGGTGGCCCACTTGCAGGAAGGATGTTTTGAATTATGTCACTTCATGTGAGGTCTGTGCAAGATGCAAAACACCTCGCTCCTCACCAACTGGTCTGTTACAGCCTCTTCCCACCCCGTCCCGCCCGTGGGGATCCATTTCTATGGACTTCATTGTGGAGTTACCAACCTCTCAGGGGAAGAACACCATTCTAGTGGTGGTTGACCGTCTAACAAAGGCAGCTCATTTTATCCCTTGTGTCGGCTTACCCACTGCAAAACAGACATCAGATTTGATGATTAAAGATGTGTTTCGCTTACATGGAGTACCGGATGAGGTTATTTCGGATCGAGGGGTGCAATTCACTTCTAGGTTTTGGCAAAATTTCTGTGCAGCATTGGACATTAAAGTAAACCTTTCTTCTGCTTTTCATCCCCAGACTAATGGACAGACCGAACGAACCAATCAAACCCTGGAGCAGTATCTCCGCTGCTTTATCTGCCACCTACAGGATGATTGGGTGGATCTACTTCCATTAGCTGAGTTCTCGTATAACAACTCTCAGAGTGCCTCCACTAAACAGTCTCCTTTTTACTCTAATCTAGGTTATCATCCTAACATTCTACCACGATTTCCCATAGAAACGCCTTTACCAGCAGTGGCTGAAAGAATCACGTCTTTACAGAAGAATATGGATCTTCTAAAGGAAAATCTGGAATCGGCTCAAGAAAGGTACAAGAAAGCAGCAGATAAATTTCGTAAACCTGCACCAGCTTTCAAGGTAGGAGACTTGGTCTGGCTGTCAACCAGAAATCTTAAGTTAAGGATTCCATCGTCTAAGTTGGGACATAAGTACATTGGACCCTATAAAATCAGTAAAATTATAAGTGCCGTTGCTTGTCGTCTTCAACTGCCCAGAACTATGAGAATCCACCCTGTCTTTCATGTATCCCTACTAAAGGCTGCGACACCCAATACGTTTCCTGGACGTTCCTCTCCTTGCCCTGACCCAGTGCTAGTCGATGGTCAGGAAGAATTTGTGGTGGAAAGGATTTTAGATTCCAGGTTGTATAGAAATCAGTTACAATATCTGATTAAATGGCAGGGCTACCCAGTGGAGGACAACTCATGGGAACCGGTCAATAACGTTAATGCTCCTCGCTTGCTCCGTCAGTTTCATCAGAGGTACCCACACAAGCCTGGTCTGAGGTCATCCGGAGGTTGTCCTTAAGGGGGGAGTAATGTAAGGTTCTATGTATATATTCTTGAAACTCAGTTTGTTCGTCAGCCATTTTACTTTCTGTCTTGCTGCAGCTATCTTGCCCTCAGTCAAAATGGAGTTTCCAGCTTCATGTTCCCACCCTGATTCTCTCCTTTGCTTCTTAAGCAGCCACAGCTGAGCAATCAGTGCTTCAGAATCTAGCCTGCAGTGAACCTGTGACTTGACTCCTTTAAGCCTTGGACCTTGTACTCCAGCTATTCCTACTGAGGAACTCTGAAGCACTTGTGGACTCTGAACCCTGCTCTTTGAAAGACCCACGTTTGCATGGACTTACGGTAACAGAGAAGAAGATCCTGAATCTGTATTGGAGAGTGATTGCTGAGCTTGGATTACTCTGGCCTGCTGTGTCTCCTGTTTCTGTGTCTGCAAACTGTGTGACTATTTCTGCCAACTTGTATGAAGTAATACAGGACTTTTCTATATCAAACCTGTGACTCCTGTGTTTTCATCGCACCCAAGCACAAGACGCTATATGAACTGTACTACATACATTACAGGCCGAGCGGGAGGCTGAGAGGGCCGAGCGGGAGGCTGAGAGGGCCGAGCGGGAGGCTGAGAGAGCCGAGCAGGAAGCTCAGAGAGCCCATGAACTGGAGCTGCTCAGACAAGGGGCAATGCCCTCCACAGCCCAGAGCGGTACACCCAGCAGCTCTCAGAGTCCCAAGCCCCGGCCGGAGCACTTTCCCATGCTGGAAAAGGAAGGAGACTTGGACACTTTTCTGCGGGCCTTTGAGAAAGTCTGCAGACAGTACCGGCTGCCTGCCGACCAATGGGCCAGGTACTTGACCCCCGGGCTGAAGGGCAAAGCTTTGGAGGCGTTCGCTTCCCTCGCGCCAGATCAAGACAGTGACTATGAGGCCATCAAGCAGGCCCTGATTGCCAAGTACCAGCTAACCCCTGAGGTATACCGAAAGAAGTTCCGGAACCTCCAACGTGGCCCACACGACAGTTATAGCGATGTGGTGCAAGGACTCCGGAACCACTTTGACCAGTGGATCCATGGACTGTCAGTTGACACCTATGAGGAGCTGAAAGACCTGATGATCAAAGACCAGTTCCTGCATCTGTGCCCAGCTGAGGTCCGACAGTTCATCCTGGACCGAGAACCAGAGGACGCGGTCACAACAGCCCGGATCGCCGACAGCTATGAGGCCAACCGGAAACCCGAGGTGCGGAAGCCCGTCACCACCCGCTGGGGAGGGGGTAAGCCTGCAACCAACCCCAGTGCCCCTGCCAGTCGTCCCTCTGGAGGCACTATCCCCTTTGCCAGCGCCAGGCCTACATCAGACCCCCGCCAGTGTTTCTCCTGTAAAAGGACTGGTCATATCAGCGCCACCTGTCCGGAGAGGCAGAAGAACCCCCCAGCCAAGGCCTCCGGGCCCAACGCCTCTGTTCTTTTGGTGGGTGGTGTGGTGGGGAGGGTTGATGACAACGTGCAGCCCGTCCGCGTGGGGGCCCGTATTGCTACAGGCCTCAAGGACACCGGGGCTGAACGAACCCTCATCCGACCCGAACTGGCGGCCCCTGAAGAGTTGATTCCGGGGAAAACCTTAACTGTCACAGGGATTGGGGGCGTCCACTACACCTTGCCGATAGCCCGAGTTTTCATTGACTGGGGTGACGGGAGCGGGGTGAAGGAAGTGGGGGTGTCCGAAAACCTGCCCACTGATGTTTTATTGGGGACTGATCTGGGGAGGATGGTGGCGTACTATGTCCCTGACACCCCTTCCCAATCTGATGATAAGGTTAACGTTAACCATGATGATGATGTTGATGATGATGGGAAACTGAATGCGTTACCTGCCAATGCTTTGCGAAGTGATTATGCAACCGATAACCTTTCTTTCCCTAGGAATGATGTTGATAGTGATGTATCTGTGCCATCTGAATCTGTTAACCCTTTCTCTGAAGTGGTAGATGTGTCCACAGGTACAGGAGCGTTCAGCCACGTCGCTCTGCGGAGTGAGACGGCTGAGGAACCACTAGCAGGAGCAAGCGACAGTGCTCAAGGAAATGGGGAGGTGCATGGGAACCGGGAGGAAGGTGACGCCATGACACTGACCAGTGCCACCGAGGAAGGTAACTGGCCCATAAGTAGCACTGCTCCTGAAGTGTTGGGGGTGGATGGGGAGGTAGAGACCCTAGCAGCGCAGGCTGATGGGTCTATAGAAATCCCCGGGGAGACTGCATATGTAGCTGCTGTCACCCGCAGTCAGAGTGCCCGGATCGCAGGTAGCGCCCTGCCATCTGGACCCTCCTCCGCTACAGGAGAGACTGAACCAGAGGTGGACCCAGAGCCGGTCCCAGAGGGTCCCAGTGAGGAAGGAACCCTGACGTCACTTCTGGCTGCCTCCAGCCAGGAGTTCCAGGCCGCTCTGCACTCAGATGCGAGCCTGGGGAACTTGAGGCACCTCGCCGAGACGCCCACCTCCGTGACTGATAAGGAGAGGGTGTTCTGGGAACGAGGAAGGTTGTACCGGGAGACAGTACCCGGAGGTTCCCAAAAGGAGTGGTTGAGGGAAAAACAGCTGGTCGTCCTGCACCAGTTCCGAGGTGAGTTGTTGAGGATTGCCCATGAGATTCCACTTGCTGGACACTTGGGGATTAGCAAAACTAAGGCACGGCTGTCTCAACACTTCTATTGGCCCAAGATGGGGACAGATGTGACTAACTACTGCCGCTCCTGTATCACCTGTCAAAGAGTGGGGAAGGCGGGGCCTGCTCTTAAGGCTCCCCTGATCCCGTTGCCAGTGATAGAGGAGCCTTTCCAGAGGATCGCGGTGGACATTGTGGGCCCGCTGGCCGTCCCCAGCAGCTCTGGAAAGCAATACATCCTGACTGTGGTAGACTACGCTACCCGGTACCCGGAGGCGGTAGCTCTGTCCTCAACTAGGGCAGATAAGGTGGCAGATGCACTGGTGACCATCTTTTCACTGGTAGGATTTCCCAGGGAGATGCTTACCGATCAAGGGACCCAATTTATGTCTCGCCTAATGAAGGCTCTCTGCAGCAAAATGCAGGTGACGTGTATGGTATCGAGTGCGTATCACCCACAGACCAATGGTTTGTGTGAGCGCTTTAACGGTACCCTCAAACAGATGCTCGCATGCTGGTTGAGACCCAGGGACGCGATTGGGAGCGGTACCTCCCACACCTGCTATTTGCCTACAGAGAAGTCCCGCAGGCCTCGACGGGGTTCTCCCCCTTCGAGCTCCTGTATGGTAGGCGAGTCCGGGGACCCCTTGGGTTGATAAGAGAATCCTGGGAAGATGAGCCAAACCCCACGGAAGTGTCCATCGTGGATTATGTCATGCGCTTCCGCGACAAGATGCAGACCTTGACGCAGTTGGTGCATGACAACATGACGCAGGCTCAGGCTGACCAGAAGCACTGGTACGACCAGAACGCCTGGGAGCGGACCTACCAAGTGGGTCAAAAGGTGTGGGTGCTGGTACCCGTACCAAAGGATAAGCTTCAGGCAGCCTGGGAAGGCCCGTACGTCGTGCACCAACAGCTCAACCCAGCCACCTACGTGGTCACGCTTGACCACACTCGGGGTAGGCGCAAGGCCTTTCACGTCAACATGATGAAGGCCCATCACGAACGTGAAGCCTGCGTCCTACCGGTCTGCAGTCTGCCCGAGGATGGGGAAGAGGATCCCCTCCTGGACATGCTGGCCCAAGCCATGGCCAATGGGTTATCACGACGTGGCGAACCCGCTGAGGTGCGCATGTCGGATTACCGACAGGTCATGCCTCCGTAGCGCCCTCTAAAGGGGGGAGGTGTGATGATACTGAAGCTTCATTTCTTGTGCTGTTTCCAGAACTTTCCCCATAGTACTACAACCCCCACCGTTTGCAAGCACAGGGCAAAGTACCCCTCCCTCCTTTTCTCTGCAGCTCACGCTTCCCTTCCCCCCTGTCAACCTGCAGTCAAGCTCAGTGTAACCTGAGCTACCAGTGCTGGAAGTTTTGCCGCTTCACCGCAGGGGTCCTTCATTGTCTGCACACGTGCTTTCTTCCTATAGCAGCCATTTTGGAGAATTCATTCTTTTTTGGTTAATAACACGGTGGGAGCATTCGCTAGAAACACGAAAGTTACTGTGTTGAACCATGCGCCGACGGGCATCGTTCCCGTGGTACAGGTAAACCCGTAACTCCAACAGAACCCGAGAAATGGAATTCTCGGGTGCCCCATGTACTAGCCCACCCAAGTGTGGGCTCATTGGAACCGTCATTTTAGAGTAAGATCATTGATAGGTCTGCCGTTATTCTGCTAGGTTCACAGGACGAGTTATGGACCTTATGATATTGCAGAGCTCAAACCATAGCTTGCAGCCAGGGGAGGTGGCCAAAAAACCAGCCCCTTTTGTGAGGTCAGAAGCTGACATGCATAAGTCTTGCAGTGAAGTTCCTTAGGCACTTTCTGCTGGGATGTCCTGAGTAAGAGATCTGCCAATGAATTATGACGTGTGGCTCCTTCCCCCAGCCTGGCTTGTCTTGCCTGTAACTACCATGTGAGTGATTTTCATCTGTAATCCTATTTTATTTTATAACTGCATCTGTATATAACGATATTGTCTGTTTGTTACATCTTTTTATATTATATAAGCACTGCCTGTTTTTTTAAGGAATAAACCTATAAATTTATTAGTTTGTTTCTCCTGCTCTATAAACGAATTTGCACGTGCCTGAAGCACTACGCTACTGTTTTGGGGTTGCTACGGACCCTCTTGATAAATTGTTCATCAAAAGCCGTAGCTGGTGGCAGCTAAAAGGAAGGGGTGTAAAGTGTTAATCTATTGGGTGACGCTGGCAGTGACGGAGCGGGGTTTATAAGGGTACTGCCTGGCTGCAGCCAGGAGTAATTATAATTCCCTCACTGCAGCGTGCCCAATAGCCAGCACACATCCAAGTGACCCGTCTGGCGACCAATTATCCTAGGTGCAGTTCCCTGACTGACCTGAGGGTAAGGGGGGCGCCAGAGAGCTGCAAGTTCCTAAGTGGAAGTGGGATAATTATAAATCCCTGCAGTTTACTGGGTCGGACGGCAGCAGCCGTCGTGTGTGTGCGCGTTTTCGTCACATTTGCAGCACGGAGGGATCACAAGCCGTGATACCCCGGGCTACCGTGTGGCGGACCGCGTGCCCGTTCCATCACAGTAAGCATTCATGGGTTGGGCCTCTGCTCCTGCGCCCTCCTCGCTCTCAGCGTGGTCCTGTGCCATCAGGGCCTGGATCAGTTGAGTTTTGGTTTGGCCCGTGGGGTCAAGGCCTCGGTACGCGCATATTCCAGCAAGAGTTTCCCTTTTCTGCTGTTTACACCACTCTACTCCCATCCTCGCCATGGTTGCCATTGCCAAATAAAAGATAGGATAGAAAAACAAAGAGGAGGAGGGTAACCGCAAGTACACACTTAAATTGTCTCAGGACTAGTAATCACTGAGTTCGTTCTCCAAAACTTTGGCTGCAGGGTCCCTGGAAGAACCGTGCAAGCTTTTTATTGAGAGGAATGATTGCTCAGACCAGATCACTAATGCTCTATAATCCCACCGCTCTGCCACCAATGTGATGAACGGCACACACACGATGGCTGCTGCCGTCCGACCCAATGTGTCAGGAATGATCTGCAGGGATTTATAATTATCCCACTTCCACTTAGGAACTTGCAGCTCTCTGGTGCCCCCTTTTAGCCTCAGGTCAGTCAAGGAACTGCACCTGGGATAATTAGTCGCCAGACGGCCACTTGGATGTGTGCTGGCTATTGGGCTACGCTGCGGTGAGGGAATTATAATTACTCCGGGCCGCAGCCAGGCAATACACTTATAAAACCCGCTCCGTCACTGCCAACGCCACCCCATAGGTCAACACTTTACACCCCTTCTTTTTAGCTGCCACCAGCTACAATTTATTTAATGAACAATTTATCAAGAGGGTCCATAGCAACCCCGAATTAGTAGCGTAGTTACTTCAGGCACGTGCTAATTCGTTTATGGAGCAGGAGAACCAAACTAATAATTTTATATGTTTATTCCTAAAATGAGGCAGTGTTTATACAGTATAAAAAGATGTAACAAGCTGAGACAATACAATTATGTACAATGCGATTTAAAATAAAACAGGGTTAAAGGTGAAAAACTTACATGGCACTGTGTTAATTGCAGGCATGACAAGCTGGGGGGAGGAGCCACATGTCATAGTTCATTTGGAGATCCTTCAGTCAGGTCATCTCCAGCTAGCTTTGCCCAGGGGGGGCTAGTTTGCAGACATATACCCCTGGCTTGTGACCTCACAAAAGAGGCTGGTTTTCTGGCCACCTCCCATAGCTCGAAGTTACAGTATTAAGCTCTGGAACCTTATAAAGACCATAACTCGGCGGGCGGACCTAGCAGAATAACGGCAGATCTATCAGTGATCTTATTCTGAAATGACTGTTCTAATGAGTCCAAACTCGGATGAGATAGTCCACTGTGCACCAGAGTATTTCATATCTCTGGTTCCGTTGTACTAACGAACTCACCAGTACCACAGTAACGACGCCTGATGGACGCATTATTCAGAACAGTAGCTTTCGTGTCTCTAACATAAGCTCCCTGCGAGTTATGACCAAAAGAATGAATACCCATGATAAGCTATAGGACAGTCTGCAGGTCTGAGGAGACAAAGAAATTCCTGAGGTGGGGCCGAAAGGAAGGAGTGAGTTAGAGGGAGAGAGAAGGAGGGGGTGGTAGGCTGTGGGCTGTCAGCAGCAAGGATTAAGGACTGATTTTCCAGTCCAGCTCTGTACTGGCCAAAGCATGATGGGGGTCATAGTTCTCTTTGTGGAAAGTTCTAGAACAGCACAAGGAATGGAGCTCCCATTCCAGGGTATCATCACAGTTACCTTATGTTACTTATGTATTACCTCATGTCACCTGTGTATTACCTCATGTTACTGTGTATTACCCGTGTTCAGTAAACGTGACAGAAGTACATCAGACATTGTAACTGACAAAACATGTTCAGTACATCATGGGCAGTTGGTGAGTCACATGACCACATGGGCAGAGTTAACCCTGCGTCGCTGATTTGGCCGCGGCCGGACCAATCAGCGACGCTGGATTTCCTGGACCGACAGAGAGACAGGATAACACGATTATATAGTAGACTAGATGATATGATATACAGTACTGACCAAAAGTTTGGACACACCTTCTCATTCAAAGAGTTTTCTGTATTTTCATGACTATGAAAATTGTAGAATCCCACTGAAGGCATCAAAACTATGAATTAACACATGTGGAATTATACATTACACTTTACAAAAATGCGTGAAACAACTGAAAATATGTCTTATATTCTAGGTTCTTCAAAGTAGCCACCTTTTGCTTTGATTACTGCTTTGCACGCAGAAAAGGTGAACGGATAGACTCTACATGCCTGGTTCCCACCATGAAGCATGGAGGAGGTGGTGTGATGGTGTGGGGATGCTTTGCTGGTGACACTGTTGGGGATTTATTTAAAATTGAAGCGGTGAGCGGTCCAGCTCACCCCAAACCATCTCGATTAGGTTCAGGTCTGGTGACTGTGGAGGCCAGGTCATCTGGCGTAGCACCCCATCACTCTCCTTCTTGGTCAAATAGCCCTTACACAGCCTGGAGGTGTGTTTGGGGTCATTGTTCTGTTGAAAAATAAATGATGGTCCAACTAAACGCAAATCGGATGGAATAGCATGCTGCTGCAAGATGCTGTGGTAGCCATGCTGGTTCAGTATGCCTTCAATTTTGAATAAATCCTCAACAGTGTCACCAGCAAAGCACCCCACACCATCACACCACCTCCTCCATGCTTCACGGTGGGAACCAGGCATGTAGAGTCCATGATATGATATGAATCAGATATAATTTGATATGATATGAATTAGATATGATATGAATCAGAGATGATATTATATGAATCACATATGATATGATATGAATCAGATATGATATAATATGTTATGATATGATATAAATCAGATATGATATGATATGAATCAGATATGATATGACATGATATGATATGAATATACATATTAGTCCACAAAAAAAACCTTCAACAAGAGGTCACATTCCATATAAACATTAGAACACACACTACCTTCAATAAATGATAGAAGGCAAAGGAATGTATATAAAAAACAAATTTTATTGACACAAATATACTACAATTCCTAAAAGGGGATGCCTCATATCCATTGGTGACACAGCCAATCGACTGCACAATTATTTTAACCAAATAAATCCCAGCACAAAATGTTAGACAAAAAACATAGGTGAACACTTATAATATTTTACACATTATTATCTTGCAAAATTTTAAATGTATGTACTGGGATACCTGTATAGCAGCATTTTAAACATTCATGGCCGATATGACATTCATCAATGTTGTATTAGAATAAATTCCTTAGCATATGGGGTTAAGGGGGGGAAAAAAACAAAATCCTCACTAATATAATATCACTATAGTGTGGTCAGGCATAGTGCCTGTTAAATTCCCCACGTTTCACCCTCACTGCAATACATGAAGAAAGCAAAAACACTGGTATGAAGTGCAAACATAGTTTCATAAGGTGTTAATTGTGCATAAAATGCTAGTTGATTATACCTTGGTGGTAGCAGCGATGCGCCGTGTCACCCACCCCAACGCACGTTTCGATAGCTCTTCTTCCGGGGGCGTATGTCAGAGGGAGGGATCGTTTGTCCTTTTAAACAGCCGCTAACCAATCAGAATTGCATATATATAAAAAACCTTAACACACATATTGTAGCTAATTGTTTCCATATAGATCGTTTAACGCCGCCCCATCCAGCTGACTTACATGGAATGACTATACGTCACATAATGACATCAACCCACGGGATATCCCTGCTCCGCTCATTCAAGAAACTCCTCCTTCCCTGCATCAACCAATCAAGTGGCCATACATCACTCTCTGATGTCCACCCCACGTGGTATCCATACTCAGTGATCTGTAAACCCGCCTTGTTTCGGCAGCACCAATGAGATATCGGCGCATCACTTCATGACGCTGATACCTAAAAAGGACCTTCCTCTCCCGACGCGGTGGAACAAATGCTTTCCATTCAGCCTAGGCTGGAGTGGAAGTCACAATGCCACCTGATGTAAGACCAAGGAAGATCCGGCACAGCGGCAACTCAGTGTGCGCTCCTCAAAGGAGCTTAAGTGCAAAGTATATAAAGTGATGTCCCTAAAAGTAAACTTCAATTTAAACGGACAGTGGCAGATCGCTAAAAAACCTATCCATAAATGTGCATCATTATTGCCCATTACCATAAATACAAAATGTTGAAACATAATAATTATTATAATGATTATAAGTGATCTAAACTGAACACAACATTTAAACATATTTCATACAATTACAATGTAATATGTATTAAAAATAAATACATTTATACAAAAAGCATGTATATATAATGTAAATAAAATAAAATAAAAATGAAAAATAATAAATAATAAATAAATAATATTTGAGCTTGTGAAGATGACGTGGAACATCATTATAGGGATGACACGAAGAAGGAGAATCCTCTGTAAGACTGTTCATGAGCGGAAACAACAACGGCCATATGGATATTCAATATTATTTCTAAATAAACATAAATAAACAAAATTAGACAAATTAAAAACATCCATCCTCCCATAAAACCAGATAACAATATTAAGGACAAAAAAACAATTTACCGGAGAATTAAGGCACAATACTAGTGAGAAAGACAACAACCACTATAAAAAAGCCCCAAAACCCATGTTCTCATTTAATCCTGATGGGGACATAGAACCCAGCCGGAAAATCCATCGGCTCTCCAATTGTGCTAAGGCCTTACCTACATTACCCCCTCGAATCCCTAATGATATTGAGTCAATCCCTTTGATTTTCAAACCTCCTGCATTGCACTGATGATACTTTTTAAAATGCTTTGGGAGGGTTTTTAATGAGGACCAATCATCCTCAAGTTTTGCCTTCTCAATATCTCTGCAATGTTCACGCACCCGCACTTTTAATTCACGTGTAGTCAATCCTACATAGATTTTTTGGCATGGACACGTGGCATGATATATCACATTGCGAGAAGAACAGGTAATGTACTTTCTGATATCATATACCCTAGTATTACCACAGTTTGAAAAAAACCTTAGTTTTAATCAAATTCATGCAAGCTTTACAAATGCCACAAGGGAAAAAACCCACTGTGGCAGCAGAATTTGTCTTTGTTTGTACAGGATTGTATAAACTATGTACTAGGGTATCTAGTAGATTTTTCGATCTCCTTGCTACGATTGATGGTCTATTGGGTAATATCCCTTTCAGTATGGGGTCCATAGATAGTACATTCCAATGTTTATTCAAAATATTTTTGAATTGGGGCCATTTGTTGTGGTATGTTGTGATCATCCGAATTTCCTTAGATTTTTGATCACATTCTTTCTTTTGATTATACAACAATTCATTTCTGGTAACATTTGTAGCCTTTTTATATCCCCTTTTGATGTTTCTGCGGCTATAACCTCTATCTCTAAATCGATCAGAGAGATCCCTTGACTGAGATTTGAAATCTTCCGTTTTCGTACAAATTCTTTTTAATCTTAGGAATTGCCCTACTGGTATTCCCCTGATAGTTGCTGGTGGATGGAAAAACGTGGCATGAAGTAAAGAATTTGTTGCTGTAGATTTTCTAAATAAATTAGTGGATATGCATCCCTCACTATCAACATCCAATTTCAAATCGAGGAAATCTAAATAGGTGAGTTTTATGTTCAAATCATTCTGGTTCAAATTATCCATAAATGAAAACAACATGTCCTCAGAACCTTCCCAAATGAACCAGATATCGTCAATGTACCTCATCCAGCCTGAAACCAGGCTGGAATGAGGTACCGGTTCACTGACAAAAATCTCACGTTCCCATGCACCCAAGAACAGGTTAGCGTACGAGGGGGCACAACAGGCCCCCATCGCCGTACCCTGAATTTGTAAGTATGTAACATTTTTGAAAACAAAAATGTTATGTGTTAGGGCAAATTCCAAAAGTTCTAACAATAGCTGAACCATGTCTTTATCTATATTGCTGGAATTCAAAAACCAAGCTGATGCCTTTAGGCCGTCCTTGTGCCTTATAGAGGTATATAGGGCCTCAACGTCAGCCGTCACCATGAATGCCACATCATTGATCTGAACATTGTCCAGTCTCCGTAGTACAGAGTTGGTATCCTGGACAAATGATGGTAATTCTGCCACTAATGGTTTTAAATAGTGATCAATAACCATGGTGACGACCTCGCAGAGGCCTCCATTCCCCGACACAATTGGCCTACCCGGGGGATCAATTGGATCCTTATGCATTTTAGGTATTAAATACAATGTTGGAAGTCGAGGCTGCATATTCTTGACCAGATCCAAAAACTTTTTTGGAATTATCCCCCTAGAAAAACCTCCTTCCAAAATTTTTACCAAATCATCCTGAAAATGATGAGTGGGTTCAAGGCCATTTTTTTATAGCAAGCCTTATCATTCAACAACTTAAATGCCTGTTGTTCAGACATGTTATTAGGCCAGATTACCAAGTTTCCGCCTTTATCGGCTGGTTTAAACACCACATCGGTAAGATTAGATAGATCCCGAATAGCTTCTCGTTCCGCTCTGCTGCAATTAGATTTTCCATACTGTCCAATGGACAGCTGTTCAATATCCTGAGTCACCAATTTGATAAAGATATCGACAGCAGGGCAGATACTGAGAGCTGGAAATCTTTTTGATTGATTAACAAGAAATGTAGGAAATCTATGACTTACCGATGTGGTGTCACTTTCCTCAGCTAAAGCTTCCAAATTAGCCAAGGCCTCTCTCTCATCATTGGACAAAGACATGTCTTCAATAATGATTTTATGATGTAATTTCTGTAATATCAACTTTCTACCAAAAAGATGCAAATCCTTCACCGCTATAAATGGATCTATATGTTGGGAAGGAGAAAACGTTAAACCCTTTTCCAATACTGCTATTTGGATATCAGTTAAATGGTGTTCTGACAAGTTGATTACCTTAGGGATATCATCTCTTTTAATTTTAATGTTCCTAGTGAAGATATCAGCTTCATACCAGTGTTTTTGCTTTCATCATGTATTGCAGTGAGGGTGAAACGTGGGGAATTTAACAGGCACTATGCCTGACCACACTATAGTGATATTATATTAGTGAGGATTTTGTTTTTTCCCCCCCCTAACCCCATACACTAAGGAATTTATTCTAATACAACAATGATGAATGTCATATCGGCCATGAATGTTTAAAATGCTGCTATACAGTTATCCCAGTACATAAATTAAAAATTTTGCAAGGAATTTATTCTAATACAACATTTATGAATGTCATATCGGCCATGAATGTTTAAAATGCTGCTATACAGGTATCCCAGTACATAAATTTAAAATTTTGCAAGGAAATAATGTGTAAAATATTATAAGTGTTCACCTATATTTTTTGTCTAACATTTTGTGCTTGGATTTATTTGGTTAAAATAATTGTGCAGTCGATTGGCTGTGTCACCAATGGATATGAGGCATCCCCTTTCAGGAATTGTAGTATATTTGTGTCAATAAAATTTGTTTTTTATATACATTCCTTTGCCTTCTATCATTTATTGAAGGTAGTGTGTGTTCTAATGATATGATATGAATCAGGTATGAAATGATATGAATCAGATATGATATGATATAATATAAATCAGAAATGATATGACATGATATGAATCAGATATGATATGATATGAATCAGATATGATTTGATATGATATGAATTAGATATGATATGATATGATATGAAACAGATATGATATGATATGAATCAGATATGATATGATATGATATGAATTACATATGATATGATATGATATGAATCAGCTATGATATGATATGAATTAGATATGACAAGATATTATATGATATGAATCAGATATGATATGATATGATATAAATCAGATATGATATGATTTGAATCAGATATGATATGATATGAATCAGATATGATATGATATGAGATGTATCAGATATATGATATGATTTTTGATATGATATGAATCAGATATGATATGATATGATGTGAATCAGATATGATATGATATGAATCAGATATGATATGATATGAATCAGAACAGATATTATATGATATGAGATGAATCAGATATGATATGATATGATATGAATCAGATATGATATGATAGATAAATCAGATATGATATGATATATCATATGATATGAATCAGATATGATATGATATGAATCAGATATGATATGATGTGAATCAGATATGATATGAATCAGATATGATTTGATATGATATGAATCAGATATTATATGATATGATATGAATCATATATCATATGATATGATATGAATCAGATATGATATGATATGAATCAGATTTGATATGATATGAATCAGATATGATATGGTATGAATCAGATATGATATGATATGATATGAATCAGATATGATATGATATGAATCAGATATGACATGATATGTTATGATATGATATGAATCAGATATGATATGATATAAATCAGATATGATATGACATGATATGATTCAGATATAAAGTGATATGAATCAGATATGATATGACATGATATCAATCAGATAGAATATATGATATGAATCAGATATGATATATGATATGATATGAATCAGTTATGATCTGATATGATATGAATCAGATATGATTTGATATGATATGAATCAGATGATATGATATGATATGATATGAATCAGATATGATATGATATGAATCAGATATGATATGATATGATATGAATCAGATATGATATGATATGAATCAGATATGATAAGATATGATACGATATGAATCAGATATGATATGATGTTATTATATGATATGAATCAAATATGATATGATATGAATCAGAAATGATATGATATGATATGAATCAGATATGATATGAAATGATATAATATGAATCAGGTATGAAATGATATGAATCAGATATGATATATGATATGATAAGAATCAGATATGATATGATAAATGATATGATATGAATCAGATATATGATATGAATCAGATATGATTTGATATGATATGAATTAGATATTATATGATATGAAACAGATATGATAAGATATGAATCAGATATGATATGATATGATATGAATCACATATGATATGAATCAGCTATGATATGATATGAATTAGATATGACAAGATATTATATTATATGAATCAGATATGATATGGTTTAAATCAGTTATGATATGAATCAGATATGATATGATATGATGTGATATGATATGAAACAGATATATGATATGATATGAATCAGATATGATATAATATGAATCAGATATGATATGACATGAATCAGATATTATATGTTATGATATGATATGAATCAGATATGATATGATATGATATGAGATTATATGAATCAGATATGATATGATATGATATGAATCAGATATGATATGATGTGAATCAGATATGATATGATATGATATGAATCATATATGATATGATATGAATCAGATATGATATGATATATGAATCAGATATTGATATGATATATGATATGATATGAATCAGATATGATATGATATGAATCAGATATAATATGATGTGATATGATATGAATCAGATATGATTTGATATGATATGAATCAGATATGATATGATATGATATGAATCAGATATGATATGATATATATGATATATGAATCAGATATGATATGATATATGATGATATGATAATGAATCAGAATAGATATGATATATGAATCAGATATGATATGATGTGATATGATATGATCAGATATTATGATATGAATCAGATATGATATGATATGGTATGATATGAATCAGATATGATATGACATAATATGAATCGATATGATATATGATATGATATGAATCAGAAATTATATGATATATAATATGATATGATCATATGATATGATATGAATCAGATATGATTTGATATGATATGAATCAGTATATGATATGATATGAATCAGATATGATATGATATGATATGAATGATATGATATGAATCACATATGATATGATATGAATCAGATATGATTATGAATGTGAATCAGATATGATATGACATGATATGATTTTATCAGGTATGAAATGATATGAATCAGATATGATATGATATAATATAAATCAGATATGATATGACATTATATGAATCAGATAGCATATATATGATATGATATGATATATGATATGAATCAGAAAATGTTTTGATATGATATGAATTAGATATGATATGATATAATATGAAACAGATATGATATGATATGAATCAGATATGATATGATATGATATGAATCAGATATGAATATGATATAAATGATATATGAATCAGATATGATATGATATATGATATGATAAGAATCAGATATGATATGATATGAATCAGATATGATATGATGTGATATGATATGATCAGATATGTAGTGATATGAACCAGATATGATATGATATGATATGAATCAGATATGATATGAACATGATATGAAACAGATAGGATATATGATATGATATGAATCAGAAATTATATGATATATAATATGATATGAATATATGATATGATATGAATCAGATATTGATTTGATATGATATGAATCAGATATGATATGATATGAATCAGTTATGATATGATATGAATCACATATGATATGATATGATATGAATCACATATGATATGAAAGATATGAATCACATATGATATGATATGAATCAGATATGATATGACATGATATGATTTGAATCAGGTATGAAATGATATGAATCAGATATGATATGATATAATATAATCAGATATGATATGACATTATGTGAATCAGATAGCATATATGATATGATATATGATATTGATATGAATAGATATGATTGATATGATTTGATATGATATGAATTAGACATGATATGATATGAAAACAGATATGATATGATATGAATCAGATATGATATGATAGATGAATCACATATGATATGAATATGAATCAGCTATGATATGATATGAATTAATATGACAAGATATATATGATATGAATCAGATATGATATAATTGAATCAGTTAGGAATGAATCAGATATGATATGATATGAGTGACATGATATGAAACAGATATATGATATGATATGATCAGATATGATAATATGAATCAGATATGATATGACATGAATCAGATATGATATGTTATGATATGAATCAAGATGATATGATATGAATCACATATGATATGATATGAATCAGCTATGATATGATATGAATTAGATATGATATGATATGATATGTATCAGATATATGATATGATATGAATCAGATATAATATGATATGATGTGAATCAGATATGATATGATATGATATGAATCAGATATGATATTATATGAATCAGATATGATATGATATGAATCACATATGATATGATATGAATCAGATATGATATGATATGATATGATGTGATATGATATAATATGAATCAGTTATGATATGATATGAATCAAATATTATATGATATGAAATGAATCAGATATGATATGATATGATATGAATCAGATATGATATGATATGTATCAGATATATGATATGACTAGCTGTAGTACCCGGCTTCGCCCGGGTTAATTAATAACTGCTGTTAGCTGTAACAAAATAGACTATGTTAACAAAAATTTATTCTGCACATAAAAATCACACACCAAAACGTGCGGGGGTTAAAATTTCCATTCAACACATAGCCTATGATGCTCCTGGGGTTGAGATGTGCGGGCATGCAAAATTTCATGCCCGTAAGTACAACGGTGCAGATTCCTATCCCGGGCCAAAATTATTTGCCGATTTGGAATGCGCGGGGTTAAAATTTCGACTCAAAACCTAGCCTATGACGCTCCCGGGTCGAGACGTGCGGGTGTGCAAAATTTCATGCCTGTAAATGCAGATTCCTATGCCGGACATACACACAAGCATTCAGCTTTCTCCCCATTATGTAGATAGGGCCAAAATTGTTTGGCGATTTGGAACGTGTGGGGGTTAAAATTTCCATTCAACACATAGCCTATGATGCTCCTGGGGTTGAGATGTGCGGGCATGCAAAATTTCATGCCCGTAAGTACAACGGTGCAGATTCCTATCCCGGGCCAAAATTATTTGCCGATTTGGAATGCGCGGGGTTAGAATTTCGACTCAAAACCTAGCCTATGACGCTCCCGGGGTCGAGACGTGCGGGTGTGCAAAATTTCATGCCCGTAAATGCAGATTCCTATGCCGGACATACACACAAGCATTCAGCTTTCTCCCCATTATGTAGATAGGGCCAAAATTGTTTGGCGATTTGGAACGCGCTGTAAGGTTCTGTGTACATGTTCCTGAAACTCAGTTTGTTCGTCAGCCATTTTACTTTCTGTCTTGCTGCAGCTATCTTGCCCTCAGTCAAAATGGAGTTTCCAGCTTGCATGTTCCCGCCCTGATTCTGTCCTTTTGCTTCTTAAGCAGCTACAGCTGAGCAATCAGTGCTTCAGAATCTAGCCTGCAGTGAACCTGTGACCTGACTCCTAAAGCCTTGGACCTTGTACTCCAGCTATTCCTACTGAGGAACTCTGAAGCACTTGTGGACTCTGAACCCTGCTCTTTGAAAGACCCACGTTTGCATGGACTTACGGTAACAGAGAAGAAGATCCTGAACCTGTTGTGGAGAGTGATTGCTGAGCTTAGATTACTCTGGCCTGCTGTGTCTCCTGCTTCTGTGTCTGCAAACTGTGTGACTATTTTTGCCAACTTGTATGAAGTAATACAAGACTTTCTATATCAAACCTGTGTCTCATGTATTTTCATCGCACCCAAGCACAAGACGCTATATGAACTGTACTACATACATTACAAGATTCTGAAGCCAAAACGTTAGTGTCTGCTGGGTCTGGAAAGGCTGTGTCTGCTGTAACTGTGGATATCGGATGTCCGGTTGTACTTTCTGTGATGACAGTGGTTGTGACTTCTCACAACCATTCCAGGTGAGCAATTCCCTTAAGTGTTTTTTTTTCTGCAGTGTTACCACAGGTAAACACTATTGTTTTTTTTTTTTCCTTTCTCTTTTTTTTGTCTGCTGTAACTGTGGATATCAGATGTCCGGGTGAACTTTCTGTGATGATAGTGGTTGTGACTTCTCACAACCATTCCAGGTGAGCAGTTCCCTTAATTTTTTTTTCTCTCTGCAGTGTTACCACAGGTAAACACTATTGTTTTGTTTTTCTCCTCTCCTCTTCTTCCAGTACTCCTGTCTTAAAAGATCTGGAAAATGGAGGCCCGCATAAAGGAACTTTGCGGAGTGACTGATAATATCCTTGCAGATTTGCAGAATATAAAGACCCGTTTTTCAAGCCTACAGGACCTCACTAATCACAATTTGCAAGTGTTTGGACAGACTGCCCAGGATTTGCGAGCCAGGATTGAGGTTCTAGAAGAGCGAGTCCAGGCTTCTGCCGTAGCCCCGAGTTCTGGGATTCCCAAGTTGCCCCTTTTCGTTTTGGCGGTGAACGTGAGAAATTCAGGGGATTTATTAATCAATGCAATCTTTTTTTTTCTGCACATGCTTCACAATTTCCCACTGAACGATCTAAGGTGCTTACTATAATTATGTTGCTTACCAACAAGGCTTTGATGTGGGCAAACCCTCTGATTGAGACTGAGGATGATTGTTTGAATCACCTTGATGCTTTTATTTCAGCCATGGGGCAGGTGTTTGATGACCCCAATCGAGGTGCAACAGCTGAAGCAGCCATGTTAGCTTTGCGCCAAGGTAAGCACTCGGTAGCTGAATATGCCTTGGATTTCAGGAGATGGGCCCTTGATACCACCTGGGACAGTTCCGCCAAAAAATCTATTTTTCGAAAGGGGTTATCTCCACTGATTAAGGATGAACTTGCTCGTGCCGATCCTCCCACTGCGTTAGGTGACTTTATTAACTACTGCATCCGTATTGATACTCGTCTGACTGAACGCAGGCAAGAGAGATGGTTCGAAAGCAATCGCACTAACCTTTTCCTACCTTCCTCTCCAGCTAAGGAACCTTTGAGTAGGATTACACGGGAACCTGAACCTGAACCCATGCAGGTAGACTCTTTACAACGACGGGTTAGTGATGCACGCAAGGAACATCGTTTTAAGGAGAATCTATGTTTCTATTGTGGTAAGTCAGGGCACTTCATTATAAACTGCCCCAGCCGTTCTCGTAAGACTACTGCAGCACTCATTCATTGTGAGTGTTGCGAGAGGGGATCTGTCAGGTCCGAGCCTCAGGCTCCAGAGAGATCTGCAGCAACAGATCTTGATTTCTCGGACTTAAACTCCGTTACCTCTGAGGACGTTGACTGTGTAAACGCTGCCATTTTTCAAGTTTCCTCAGCGGTGTCCCAGCTGAGTTGTAAGAAAAACAATTCTCATTGCTTTCTTTCCATCAAACTCTGGGTTGACTCAGCTTGGGTGTCTAGCTCTGCTATGATCGACTCAGGGGCAAGTGGAAATTTTATGGATGTCTCCTTTGCTCTGAAACAGGGGATACGTTCAGTGAGGAAGGCTACTCCAGTGCAGATGGAAACTGTGGATGGCTCCCTGCTGACCTCTGGACCAGTGGATCAGGAAACAGAGCCTTTGAGGGTTCTTATGGGTAAAGATCATCAAGAGAAACTGTCCTTTATGCTTATCTCTTCTCCCACTTTCCCATTATTCTAGGGCTACCATGGCTGCAGGCTCAGAATCCTACCATTAACTGGGAGACCAAGGAATTACACTTTCCAGAGAAACAGATGAGTCCAAAAGTTTCAGCTTGCTCTGTTCCTAAAGGAACCATGTCAGTCCCTGAACTACCAGCTGTATACCAGGACTATGTGGATTTATGTATAATGAAAAAAGGCTTAAGCACTCAACTTAAAAGGTTTATTAGTAGTATCTCCAAACGTTTCGGTCAGAAAAGACCTTCATCAGTGACTACTGTAATCACAATATAAACGCATAAGAATATGTACAAACAAAATAAGAAACATTGCGATAAATAAAGTATATACAAAAAAGTGAGACACGGGTCAAAGGACGGACAATAGAAAAAACGGTGGGTCAGCTCTGAGTATACCAAGACAGTCAAAATAGTATCCAAGAAGAATGAATGGGTAATAGTGCCATACCTTATTTTTATATAGAAGATTGTCTCCTAAAAAGGGGAGAGGTGTGTGCCCCAAGGAAAGTGTGCTGCCTGGATAAGAGTATAACATGGTGAGCATATTATGCCACAGCAGTGAGTCTAATGTGACTAATCAAGTAGTACTTACTTAAAGACAAACGTAGCTTATAAGAATGCTGAGGAGATTGAAGAAAATGAGCAAATTTGAGTAAATAAGGAATATCTTGTGCTCCTAAACAAATGGTATCCGGTCAATATATATATATATATATTACCTCAGTAGAAATATCCAGTGACTAAGCTTGCGGTATCCACCGCTATGTAGACTGGAGCTGTCATTAGCAAAAAACAAAATCAGGGGCATAAAAAATCAGGGGCATAAAAACCATTGTAGGTAAGAGTTATCAAAAGAAATCCCTTGTAGTGTCAAAACCACTATATTACCTCTGCCAGGACGCTGTCTGAGCCTGCTGATTTGATTTCCATGAGTATGTGGGGCGGAAGTGAGGTAATGGCTCAGAGGGTTCCTTTATATGGAGCAGAGGTGGGACTAAGAGCACTGCTGTCAGTCAAGAAGCACAACCAGGAAGTGACTGAGCAGAGATGGGCAACATTAAAAAAAAAAAAAAAGGGTTTGGATCGCTTATATGTATAGCGCTACTATATACAGCGCTGTGTTGCCATGGTAACTCTGAGGCACTAAATAGTGAAGGCAGGGAGGGAGAAGGGAAAAAAACAGGAGAAAATATTAGAGAAGTGCTCAGAAGCCATTTATTTTATAGACAAAGGCAAAGAAACATACATAGTGAAGTGAATCATTATTTTGCCGTGAAGTATAATGGTCACAGTGAGACTCCAGAAATGAGTGACGTGGTGACTTGTGATAAGTGGTCCAACCATTCTAATATAGACGGCTCTAAGGGAAAAGTAGAAAGTGTTAATATGCTGGAGAAGTGAACATATATTAACATCACTGCACTAAGTACATATGTTACATCTCAATGACAATGTAAATTTCTCTCTAAGCACTTGAACATGCTATAAAAAAGCAGATAATTCATATTCCCTATTGAGGCCTCTCGGATGCATAGTATCTAATGTGTGTATCCAATAGGCTTCACGTTTTTTTAGAAGCTGGATCCTATTGCCTCCTCTCCGAGAGGGTGGAATTTGCTCAATGATTTGGAACCTTAACTGGGACACATTATGACCGGCATTAACAAAATGGTAAGGGATAGGAAGAAGGAGGTTCTTACACCGTACTGTAGATTTGTGCTTCGATATTCGGTCCCGTATGGTCTGTGAGGTCTCCCCAACATATGCTAGGCCACAAGGGCACTTGATAACATATACTACATAAGTAGAGTCGCATGTAAAATAATTCCGAATTTTAAATTCCTTACCGGAATGGGGGTGGAAAATTTTGTCCCCTTTAATGATACTATTGCACTGTACACACCTTAAGCATGGAAAAGTCCCACATTTAGGTTTTTGTAGAAACCGCTGTGTCACTGAGGGTGATTTAGATCCAAAATCTGCTTGGACCAGTGAGTCACGTAAATTTGGTGGGCGTTTGTAACATGGTAAAAATGGCTCTTTGAATTCAATGACCTCTGGGTATGCCTTTGAAAGGAGGTGCCAGTTTTTACGTATGGCTCTATGAAGAATATTGGTGATCGGATGATACGTGTGTACAAACGGGATACGTGTGTCAACTTTCTTGATCGGTCTTGTGTCAGGTTCCATAGATTTTTCAAGGATAGAGACAGGATACCCTCTGGCCTTAAATTTGTGTGTCATTTCTGAGAGGCGTTGGCGTTGTACAGCCTCATCAGAGACGATACGTTTCACCCTCTGAAACTGAGATTTGGGAATGGCTTTTTTAGTAGCAGGTGGGTGGAGACTCTGGTAATGTAGTAAACTGTTTTTATCTGTGTCCTTAATGAAAAGATCAGTTGAGAGTTTACCTTCAGGGTCTTTCATGACCAAGGTGTCAAGAAAGTTAATACGCCAGAGATCATGATTCATGGTGAATTGTATCCCTGGCCAGGATGAGTTTAGCAGTTCAAAAAATCTCTGTAAGTGTTCTACTGGGCCTGACCAGATACAGAAGACATCATCAATATAGCGCTTCCATGTAATGACATGGTCGCGGAATAAAGGATGTAGATATATGATGCTCTCCTCAAAGTCGGCCATGTATGCATTTGCATATGGAGGTGCTGCGTTAGACCCCATAGCGGTAACAGGGCTGTTATCATCTACCACTATGGATAGTGACCAGGTTGATTTGTGTGTTGACTTATGAAAATTATTCTTACTTCCAATTTCTTCCTCTTCCAGGATGATTTTTACCTCCAAACGCGTGGGACCGCTATGGGGTCTAACGACACAGATAAAAACAGTTTACTACATTACCAGAGTCTCCACCCACCTGCTACTAAAAAAGCCATTCCCAAATCTCAGTTTCAGAGGGTGAAACGTATCGTCTCTGATGAGGCTGTACAACGCCAACGCCTCTCAGAAATGACACACAAATTTAAGGCCAGAGGGTATCCTGTCTCTATCCTTGAAAAATCTATGGAACCTGACACAAGACGATCAAGAAAGTTGACACACGTATCCCGTTTGTACACACGTATCATCCGATCACCAATATTCTTCATAGAGCCATACGTAAAAACTGGCACCTCCTTTCAAAGGCATACCCAGAGGTCATTGAATTCAAAGAGCCATTTTTACCATGTTACAAACGCCCACCAAATTTACGTGACTCACTGGTCCAAGCAGATTTTGGATCTAAATCACCCTCAGTGACACAGCGGTTTCTACAAAAACCTAAATGTGGGACTTTTCCATGCTTAAGGTGTGTACAGTGCAATAGTATCATTAAAGGGGACAAAATTTTCCACCCCCATTCCGGTAAGGAATTTAAAATTCGGAATTATTTTACATGCGACTCTACTTATGTAGTATATGTTATCAAGTGCCCTTGTGGCCTAGCATATGTTGGGGAGACCTCACAGACCATACGGGACCGAATATCGAAGCACAAATCTACAGTACGGTGTAAGAACCTCCTTCTTCCTATCCCTTACCATTTTGTTAATGCCGGTCATAATGTGTCCCAGTTAAGGTTCCAAATCATTGAGCAAATTCCACCCTCTCGGAGAGGAGGCAATAGGATCCAGCTTCTAAAAAAACGTGAAGCCTATTGGATACACACATTAGATACTATGCATCCGAGAGGCCTCAATAGGGAATATGAATTATCTGCTTTTTTATAGCATGTTCAAGTGCTTAGAGAGAAATTTACATTGTCATTGAGATGTAACATATGTACTTAGTGCAGTGATGTTAATATATGTTCACTTCTCCAGCATATTAACACTTTCTCCTTTTCCCTTAGAGCCGTCTATATTAGAATGGTTGGACCACTTATCACAAGTCACCACGTCACTCATTTCTGGGAGTCTCACTGTGACCATTATACTTCACGGCAAAATAATGATTCACTTCACTATGTATGTTTCTTTGCCTTTGTCTATAAAATAAATGGCTTCTGAGCACTTCTCTAATAATTTTCTCCTGTTTTCTTCCCCTTCTCCCTCCCTGCCTTCACTATTTAGTGCCTCAGAGTTACCATGGCAACACAGCGCTGTATATAGTACGCTATACATATAAGCGATCCAAACCCTTTTTTTTTTTTTTTAATGTTGCCCATCTCTGCTCAGTCACTTCCTGGTTGTGCTTCTTGACTGACAGCAGTGCTCTTAGTCCCACCTCTGCTCCATATAAAGGAACCCTCTGAGCCATTACCTCACTTCCGCCCCACATACTCATGGAAATCAAATCAGCAGGCTCAGACAGCGTCCTGGCAGAGGTAATATAGTGGTTTTGACACTACAAGGGATTTCTTTTGATAACTCTTACCTACAATGGTTTTTATGCCCTGATTTTTTATGCCCCTGATTTTGTTTTTTGCTAATGACAGCTCCAGTCTACATAGCGGTGGATACCGCAAGCTTAGTCACTGGATATTTCTACTGAGGTAATATATATATATATATATTGACCGGATACCATTTGTTTAGGAGCACAAGATATTCCTTATTTACTCAAATTTGCTCATTTTCTTCAATCTCCTCAGCATTCTTATAAGCTACGTTTGTCTTTAAGTAAGTACTACTTGATTAGTCACATTAGACTCACTGCTGTGGCATAATATGCTCACCATGTTATACTCTTATCCAGGCAGCACACTTTCCTTGGGGCACGCACCTCTCCCTTTTTAGGAGACAATCTTCTATATAAAAATAAGGTATGGCACTATTACCCATTCATTCTTCTTGGATACTATTTTGACTGTCTTGGTATACTCAGAGCTGACCCACCGTTTTTTCTATTGTCCGTCCTTTGACCCGTGTCTCACTTTTTTGTATATACTTTATTTATCGCAATGTTTCTTATTTTGTTTGTACATATTCTTATGCGTTTATATTGTGATTACAGTAGTCACTGATGAAGGTCTTTTCTGACCGAAACGTTTGGAGATACTACTAATAAACCTTTTAAGTTGAGTGCTTAAGCCTTTTTTCATTATTAGTACCCGGTGTGGGAACCTAGACTTTAAAGCACCAGTTTCATTCAGGTTGTGCTCACGGTTTTCTTTCATATGTGGATTTATGTGACAAGAAGAACGCTGACCAGCTTCCTCCTCACCGTCCATATGATTGTCCAATTGAATTATTGCCTGGAGCAGAGATACCTTTTGGTAAGATCTACCCCCTGGCGGGGCCCGAGCTAAAGGCTTTAAAGGATTACATAGACGAAAATCTAGCCAAGGGCTTCATACGCCCCTCTTCATCTCCTGCAGGTGCACCCATCTTCTTTGTAAAGAAGAAAGATGGATCTCTGAGACCATGCGTAGACTATAGGGAACTCAATAAGGTTACTATTAGAAACCGTTATCCATTGCCTTTAATCCTGAGTTATTGGAGAGAGTGCGACATGCCAAAATTTTCTCTAAACTAGATCTTCGTGGGGCCTATAACTTAGTCCGTATTAGACCTGGGGATGAATGGAAGACTGCATTCAGGTCACGCTATGGACACTTTGAATATCTAGTTATGCCTTTTGGTCTGAGTACCGCCCCAGCCACTTTCCAACACTTGGTGAATGACATCTTCAGGGATCTCCTAGATACATTCGTGGTAATTTATTTGGATGATATTCTAATTTTTTCTAACTCCACAGAGGAACATCATGGACATGTGAGAATGGTCTTGGAACGTCTAAGACAAAATCATCTTTACATCAAACTTGAAAAGTGTGAATTCCATAGGACCGAAATTCAATTTCTGGGGTATGTACTGTCTACACAAGGAATTAGTATGGATGGAAGCAAAACCCAAGCCATCAAGGATTGGCCAAGTCCTAGAAATGTGAAGGAGGTACAGCGCTTCATCGGGTTTGCCAACTTCTATAGACGTTTCATTAGAAATTTCTCTGAGGTAGTGTCACCTATCACCCAACTTACCCGGAAAGAGTCTAGGTTCTCCTGGACTCCCCAAGCCCAGGAAGCATTTTCCCGTCTAAAAGATAAATTTACCACTTCACCTATCCTAGTACATCCCAACCCGAGCTTGCCTTCATAATAGAGGTGGATGCTTCAGACTGTGCCGTTGGAGCTATACTCTCTCAGAGAACAGGTGAGAAGAATGTCTTGCATCCCTGTGCCTTCTTTTCCCAGCAGTTGTCTTCGGCTGAGAGGAACTACGATGTGGGCAATAGAGAGTTGTTGGCCATTATTGCCGCCTTCAAAGAATGGAGACACCTTCTTCAGGGTGCTGCACAGCAAATAGTCGTCCTGACAGACCATCGTAACCTTGAGTTTATCAGGTCGGCTAAGTGCCTGACTCCTCGCCAGGCTCGCTGGAATCTTTTCTTAAACCAATTTAATTTTATCATTTCTTATAGACCAGGATCGCGCAATGGAAAGGCTGATGCACTCTCTAGGATTTACTCAGCAGAGACACGTCCAATTACTCCTCCTAAGACTATTCTTCCTGACTCTAGATTCCTAGGAGTAATTCATAATCAAGACCTACTTAAGGACATCAAGGAAGCATACCATGCGGATTCCTTTTTGGCACAACCCCAAGGGACGTAAGTCTTGTCTTTAAGAATGGTGTGTGGATTCAGGGACAACGCCTGTATATTCCTGAAACAGTCAGATTGAGAGTATTGCAACTCATTCACGATTCCAAGATAGCTGGGCATAGAGGAATTCTAAAGACACAGGAATTTCTCTCTCGTTTCTTTTGGTGGCCCACTTGCAGGAAGGATGTTTTAAACTATGTCACTTCATGTGAAGTCTGTGCAAGATGCAAAACACCTCGCTCCTCACCAACTGGTCTGTTACAGCCTCTTCCCACCCCGTCCCGCCGTGGGGATCCATTTCTATGGACTTCATTGTGGAGTTACCAACCTCTCAAGGGAAGAACACCATTCTAGTGGTGGTTGACCGTCTAACAAAGGCAGCTCATTTTATCCCTTGTGTCGGCTTACCCACTGCAAAACAGACATCAGATTTGATGATTAAAGATGTGTTTCGCTTACATGGAGTACCGGATGAGGTTATTTCGGATCGAGGGGTGCAATTCACTTCTAGGTTTTGGCAAAATTTCTGTGCAGCATTGGACATTAAAGTAAACCTTTCTTCTGCTTTTCATCCCCAGACTAATGGACAGACCGAACGAACCAATCAAACCCTGGAGCAGTATCTCCGCTGCTTTATCTGCCACCTACAGGATGATTGGGTGGATCTACTTCCATTAGCTGAGTTCTCGTATAACAACTCTCAGAGTGCCTCCACTAAGCAGTCTCCTTTTTACTCTAATCTAGGTTATCATCCTAACATTCTACCACGATTTCCCATAGAAACGCCTTTACCAGCAGTGGCTGAAAGAATCACGTCTTTACAGAAGAATATGGATCTTCTAAAGGAGAATCTGGAATCGGCTCAGGAAAGGTACAAGAAAGCAGCAGATAAATTTCGTAAACCTGCACCAGCTTTCAAGGTAGGAGACTTGGTCTGGCTGTCAACCAGAAATCTTAAGTTAAGGATTCCATCGTCTAAGTTGGGACATAAGTACATTGGACCCTATAAAATCAGTAAAATTATAAGTGCCGTTGCTTGTCGTCTTCAACTGCCCAGAACTATGAGAATTCACCCTGTCTTTCATGTATCCCTACTAAAGGCTGCGACACCCAATACGTTTCCTGGATGTTCCTCTCCTTGCCCTGACCCAGTGCTAGTCGATGGTCAGGAAGAATTTGTGGTGGAAAGGATTTTAGATTCCAGGTTGTATAGAAATCAGTTACAATATCTGATTAAATGGCAGGGCTACCCAGTGGAGGACAACTCATGGGAACCAGTCAATAACGTTAATGCTCCTCGCTTGCTCCGTCAGTTTCATCAGAGGTACCCACACAAGCCTGGCCTGAGGTCATCCGGAGGCTGTCCCTAAGGGGGGAGTAATGTAAGGTTCTGTGTACATGTTCCTGAAACTCAGTTTGTTCGTCAGCCATTTTACTTTCTGTCTTGCTGCAGCTATCTTGCCCTCAGTCAAAATGGAGTTTCCAGCTTGCATGTTCCCGCCCTGATTCTGTCCTTTTGCTTCTTAAGCAGCCACAGCTGAGCAATCAGTGCTTCATAATCTAGCCTGCAGTGAACCTGTGACCTGACTCCTAAAGCCTTGGACCTTGTACTCCAGCTATTCCTACTGAGGAACTCTGAAGCACTTGTGGACTCTGAACCCTGCTCTTTGAAAGACCCACGTTTGCATGGACTTACGGTAACAGAGAAGAAGATCCTGAACCTGTTGTGGAGAGTGATTGCTGAGCTTAGATTACTCTGGCCTGCTGTGTCTCCTGCTTCTGTGTCTGCAAACTGTGTGACTATTTTTGCCAACTTGTATGAAGTAATACAAGACTTTCTATATCAAACCTGTGTCTCATGTATTTTCATCGCACCCAAGCACAAGACGCTATATGAACTGTACTACATACATTACACGCGCGGGGTTAAAATTTCGATTCAAAACATAGCCTAGGACGCTTTCGGGGTCGAGACGTGTGGGCGTGCAAAATTTCATGCCCGTAAGTGCGACGGTGCGGATTCCAATCCCGGACAAACATGCCCACATACATACACACATACATACATTCAGCTTTATATATTAGATATGATATGAATCAGATATAATATTATATGATGCGAATCAGATATGATATGATATGATATGATATGAATCAGATATGATATGATATGAATCAGATATGATATGATATGAATCAGATATGATATGATATGATACGAATCACATATGATATGATATGAATCAGATATGATATGATAAGAATCAGAAATGATATGATATGAATCAGATATGATATGAATCAGATATGATATGATATGAATCATATATGATATGACATGATATGATATGAATCAGATATGAAATTATATGAATCAGATATGATATGATATGAATCAGATATGATATGATATGAAAGGATATGATATGAATCGATATAATATGATATGAATCAGATATGATATGACATGATATGATATGAATCAGATATGAAATGAAATGAATCAGATATGATATGACATGATATGAATCAGATAGGATATATGATATGGTATGAATCAGTATGATATGATATATGATATGATATGAGTCAGATATGATATGATATGATATGAATCAGATATGATTTGATATTATATGAATCAGATATGATATGATATGAATCAGATATTATATGATATGAATCAGATATGATATATGAATCACATGATATGATATGAATCAGATATGATATGATATGATATGAATCATATATGATATGCTATGATATGATATGAATCAGATATGATATGATATGAATCAGATATGATATGACATGATATGATATGAATCAGATATGAAATGATATAATATAAATCAGATCAGATATTATATGATATGAGATGAATCAGATATGATATGATATGTATGAATCAGATATGATATGAATCAGATATGATATGATATGATATGTATCAGATATATGATATGATATGATATGAATCAGATATAATATGATATGATGTGAATCAGATATGATATGATATGATATGAATCAGATATGATATTATGTGAATCATATATGATATGATATGAATCACATATGATATGATATGAATCAGATATATGATATGATATGATGTGATGTGATATGATATAATATGAATCAGTTATGATATGATATGAATCAAATATTATATGATATGACATGAATCAGATATGATATGATATGATATGAATCAGATATGATATGATATGAATCAGATATGATATGATATGTATCAGATATATGATATGATATGATATGAATCAGATATAATATATGATGCGAATCAGATATAATATGATATGATATGAATCAGATATGATATGATATGAATCAGATATGATATGATATGATATGAATCACATATGATATGATATGAATTAGATATGATATGATATGAATCAGATATAATATGATATGATATGAATCAGATATGATATGATATGATACGAATCACATATGATATGATATGAATCACATAGGATATGATATGAATCAGATATGATATGATAAGAATCAGAAATGATATGATATGAATCAGATATGATATGAATCAGATATGATATGATATGAATCATATATGATATGACATGATATGATATGAATCAGATATGAAATGATATGAATCAGATATGATATGATATGAATCAGATATGATATGATATGAAAGGATATGATATGAATCAGATATAATATGATATGAATCAGATATGATATGACATGATATGATATGAATCAGATATGAAATGAAATGAATCAGATATGATATGACATGATATGAATCAGATAGGATATATGATATGGTATGAATCAGATATGATATGATATATGATATGATATGATATGAGTCAGATATGATATGATATGATATGAATCAGATATGATTTGATATTATATGAATCAGATATGATATGATATGAATCAGATATTTATATGATATGAATCAGATATGATATATGAATCACATGATATGATATGAATCAGATATGATATGTTATGATATGAATCATATATGATATGCTATGATATGATATGAATCAGATATGATATGATATGAATCAGATATGATATGACATGATATGATATAAATCAGATATGAAATGATATAATATGAATCAGATCAGATATTATATGATATGAGATGAATCAGATTGATATGATATGAATCAGATATGATATGAATCAGATAATGATATGATATGATATGTATCAGATATATGATATGATTGATATGAATCAGATATATATGATATGATGTGAATCAGATATGATATGATATGATATGAATCAGATATGATATTATATGAATCAGATATGATATGATATGAATCACATATGATATGATATGAATCAGATATATGATATGATGTGATTTGATATGATATAATATGAATCAGTTATGATATGATATGAATCAAATATTATATGATATGACATGAATCAGATATGATATGATATGATATGAATCAGATATGATATGATATGAATCAGATATGATATGATATGTATCGATATATGA
>JARQOD010000003.1:359448485-359572818 GCA_033576555.1 Oophaga sylvatica | reverse complement strand
ATGACATGATATGTTTTAGATAAGATATAGATATAAATTTTAATTTTATTTTATATGAATCAGATAGGGGTATGAATCCCCTATGATAATAAAAAACAATTGATATAATATGAATCAGATAGATATGATATGTTTTTGAATTAAATGAATCAGATAATGAAAAAACAGATATGAAATGACATGATTTGATATGAATCGAAATAAAAAGATTTGAACAGATATGAAGGTTTTAAAAAGTACCCCAAATGATATACATAAAATGAATCAATAGAAAAATTAATGATATGAATCAGATATATATGATATATAAAAAAAAACAAAATGGTATGAATCAGATTTTATTTGATATAAATGAACAGTTTTGAAATGATATGAATAAAAACAATATGAAAATGATATAAAAACATATGATAATATGAATCACATATGAAAATAACCCGCAAAAAATAAAATGAATTAAAATGAAAAAATATGAAAATTATCCCCAACAGATATGATATGATTTAAAACAGTTATGTTTGATATGATTAACCCAAAAATGTTTGAAAGGATATGAATCAGATATGCTAAAAATGAATCAAATATGTTTAAAACATGAATCAAAATATGAAAAGTTACGAAAGAATCAGTTGATAAAAATTAGATTAGATGAAACAGATTTTTGAAATATATGATATAAAAACAGAAATGATATGATGTATATAAAATTTTTAAAAATTAATCAGTTATGAATGAAAATAAATTTCAAATAAAAATTTTTAGATATAAAATTTTAATCAATATGATATGAAAAGAATCAGAAAAGTATGAAAAGAATCAGATATGATTGAAATGAAAATGAACAATTATGATTTTAAGGGGAAAAAATATAAATGATATAAAGTGAATCAATATATATGATATGATATAAACCCCGATTGAATTATAGAATCAGATTTTGAAAAGATAAAAACCCAAAAAGAAATGATATAAAACAATATGTATGAAATAAAATTTATGGGATAGATAAAATTTGAATCAGTTATGTTTTTAAAAAGAACAAAAAATTATAATATGAAATAATCAATATGATATGAATGATATGAACAGATTTTGATATGAAAAAGAAAACAGATATATAATGACTACTGTAGTCCCCGGGGTTCCCCCGGGGGTTAATTTTTAAAACTGCTGTTAGCTGTAACAAAAAAAAAAAAAGTTAAAAAAAATTTTAAACCCGCACAAAAAAAATCACACCCCAAAAAATGCGGGGGTTAAAATTTCCATTCAAAAACATGCCATAAAAAGGGTCCGGGGGTTAGATGGGGGGGGGAAAGGGAAAAATTTAAAACCCCAAAAAATAAAAACGGGGGGAAAATTTCCTTTTCCGGGGGCCCCAAAATTTTTGCCGTTTTGGGAAAAGCGCGGGGGTTAAAATTTTTTGACTAAAAACCAAAACCAAAGACCCCCCCCGGGGGGGGAAGATGCGGGTGTGAAAAATTTTCCCTCCCCGTAAATGCAGTTTTAAAAAACCGGCATCCCCAAAAAAGCTTTTTATTTTTCTCCCTTTTAAGAAAATGGGGGCCAAAATTTTTGGCAAAAAGGCCCCTGGGGGGGTTAAAAAAATTTCCTTCAACACAGGGGCCATAAAGCTCCGGGGGGTTAGATGGGCGGGCTGAAAATTTTTATGCCCGAAAATACAACGGTGCGATTCCTACCCCCGGCCAAAATTTTTTGCCGATTTGGGGAATTCGCGGGGTTTAAAAAATTTTTGACTAAAAACCCTTTTGCCTATGAGCTCCCGGGGTCGAAAACGGGTTTTTCAAAATTTCCCCTGCCCGAAATCCCTTTCCCCATCCCGGGCCCTAAACAAAAGCATTCACTTTCTCCCCTTTAAAGTAGATGGGGGCCAAAATTTTTGGCATTTGGAACGGGGGGGGAAGGGGTTTGTGTACATTTTCCTGAAACTCATTTTTTTCGCACCTTTTCCCCTTTTCTGTTTGGGGCTGCCCCCAAACTTGCCCCCGAAAAAATGGTTTTTCCCATTTTCCCTGTTCCCGCCCTGATTCTTCCTTTTCTTCTTAACGAAAACACCTGAGAAACCCCAGTGCTTCAGAACTAGCCTGCGGAAAACCTTCCCTGACTCCAAACCTTTGGGGAACCTTGCCCACCCAGTTTTTCCCTATGGGAAACCCCTCAAAAAGCACTTGGGACTCTGAACCCCTGCCTTTTGAAAGACCCATTTTTTCCCAAGGACTTGGGGAACCCCAGAGAAGAAGATCCTGACCTTTTGGGAAAAAGAAAATTGCTGACTTATTTTTACTCGGCCCCTGCTGTGCCCGGGGCTTTGTTCTGAAACCCCTGGGGGGTTTTTTTGGGCCAACTTTTTTTAAAAAATACAAGTTTTCCATATCAAACCTGTGCCATGTTTTTAAAAATCGCACCCAAGCACAACCCCGCTAAAAAGAACTGTACTACATACTTTTCAAGATTCGGGAACCAAAACGTTAGGGGCCCCGTTTTGGCCCCAAAAAACTGTGTCTGCTGTAACTGGGAAAAGGGGGGCCCCTTGTACTTTCTGTGATGACAGGTTGTGCCTTTTCACAACCATTCCGGGGGAGCAATTCCCTTAATTTTTTTTTTCTGCCGTGTTACCACGGGGAAACACAAAAGTTTTTTTTTTTTCCCCCTTTCCCCCTTTTTTTGTCTGCGAAAATTGGATACCCCAAAGCCCCCGGGGAATTTTTTGTGATGAAATGGTTGTGACTTCTCACAACCTTTTCCAGGTGAGCATTCCCTTTTTTTTTTTTCTCTTTTCAGTTTTTACCACGGAAAAAAAACAAAAGTTTTTTTTTCTCCTCTCCTCTTTTTCCAGTATTTTTGTTTTAAAAGACTGGAAAATGGGGCCCCATAAAGAACTTTGCGGAGGGAAATGATAAAAATCCTTGCAGATTTGCAGAAAAAAAAGACCCGTTTTCAAGCCTACGGGCCCCCCCCAAACAAAATTTGCAAGTGTTTGGGGCAGACGGGGCCCCGGTTTTTTTACCCGGGGGTTGAGGTTCTAGAAGAGGAGTCCAGGCTTTTTGCCGTAGCCCCGATTTTTTGGGGGTTCCCAAGTTCCCCCCTTTTTTTTTTGGGGGGGGAACGGAAAATTTAGGGGATTTTTAAAAAAATTTAAAAAATTTTTTTTTCTGCACATGCTTCACAAATTTTTCCCCCTAAAAAGATCTAAGGTGCTTACAAAAATATTTTGTTCTTACCAAAAAGGGTTTTTATTGGGAAAAAAATCTGATTGAGACGAGGATGATTGTTTGAATCACCTTTATGCTTTTTTTTAAAACCATGGGGCAGGTTTTTGATGACCCCAATCAAGGTGAAAAAAACTGAAGCGCATTTTTTAGCTTTGCGCCAAGGTAAGCACCCCCGGTGCTGAATATGCCTTTGGATTTCAGGAGAAGGGCCCTTGATAACCACCTGGGACATTCCCCGCCAAAAAATCTATTTTTCGAAAGGGGTTACCTCCACGATTAAGGGGAACTTTTCTTTGCCGATCCTCCCACTGCGAAAATTTGACTTAATTAATAACGGGCATCCGTATTGATCCCTCGTCTAACTGAACCCCGGCAAGAGAGATTGGTTTCAAAAGGGCCTTTCGCACAACCTTTTCCTACCTTCCTCTCCAGCTAAGAACCATTGAGTAATTAAAACAGGGAACCTAAACCAAACCCAGCAGGAAAGACTCTTTACAACGAGGGGTTTAGGGGATGCACCAAGAACATCGTTTAAAGGAGAATCTGTTTCTATTTGGTAGTCGGGGCCCACTTCATTATAAACGGGCCCCACCGTTCTCGAAGACTCCCTGCAGCACTCTTCATTGGGTGTTTGCAGGGGGTTTCTGTCAGGTCCGAGCCCCGCTCCAGAGAACTGCAGCAACAGATCTTGTTTTTCCGGACTTAAACTCCGTTCCCCTCGGAGGACGTTGACTTTGATAAACGCTCCCATTTTTCAAGTTTCCTCAGCGGTGGTCCAGCTGATTGTAAGAAAAAAAAAATTCTCATTGCTTTTTTCCATCAAACTCTGGGTTACTCAGCTTGGTGTCTAGCTCTGCTATGATCGACTCCAGGGGCAAGTGGAAATTTTATGGTGTCTCCTTTGCTCTGAAACAGGGATACGTTCAGTGAGGAAGGCTACTCCAGTGCAGAATGGAAACTGTGGATGGCTCCCGCTGACCTCTGGACCAGGGAATCAGGAAACAGAGCCTTTGAGGGTTCTTATGGGTAAAGATCATCAAGAGAAACTGTCCTTTATGCTTATCTCTTCCCCCACTTTCCCATTATTCTAGGGCTACCATGGCTGCAGTGCTCAGAATCCTACCATTAACTGGGAGACCAAGGAATTACACTTTCCCAGAGAAACAGATGAGTCCAAAAGTTTCACGCTTGCTCTGTTCCCTAAGGAACCATTGTCAGTCCCTGAACTACCAGCTGATATACCAGACTATGTGGTTTTTATGTATAATGAAAAAAGGCTAAGCACTCAACTTAAAAGGTTTATTAGTAGTATCTCCAAACGTTTCGGTCAGAAAAAGACCTTCATCAGTGACTACTGTAATCACAAATTAAACGCATAAGAATATGTACAAAAAAATAAGAAACATTGCGATAAATAAAGTATATCAAAAAAGTGAGACACGGGTCAAAGGACGGACAATAGAAAAACGGTGGGTCAGCTCTGAGTATACCAAACAGTCAAAATAGTATCCAAGAAGAATGAATGGGTAATAGTGCCAAACCTTATTTTTATAAAGAAGATGTCTCCTAAAAAGGGAGAGGGTGTGCCCCAAGGAAGTGTGCTGCCTGGATAAGAGTATAACATGTGAGCATATAATGCCACAGCAGTGATCTCAATGTGACAAATCAAGTAGTACTTACTTAAAGACAAACGTAGCTTATAAGAATGCTGAGGAGATTGAAGAAATGAGCAAATTTGAGTAAATAAGGAATATCTTGTGCTCCTAAACAAATGGATATCCGGTCAATATATATATATATATATTACCCAGTAGAAATATCCAGTGACTAAGCTTGCGTATCCACCGCTATGTAGACTGGAGCGTCATTAGCAAAAAACAAAATCAGGGGCATAAAAATCAGGGCATAAAAACCATTGTAGGTAAGAGTTATCAAAAGAAATCCCTTGTAGTGTCAAAACCACTATATTAACCTCTGCCAGGACGCTGTCTGAGCCTGCTGATTTGATTTCCATGAGTATGTGGGGAAGTGAGGTAATGGCTCAGAGGGTTCCTTTATATGGAGCAGAGGTGGGACTAAGAGCAGCTGCTGTCAGTCAAGAAGCACAACCAGGAAGTGACTGAGCAGAGATGGGCAACATTAAAAAAAAAAAAAAAAAAAAAGGGTTTGGATCGCTTATATGTATAGCGCTAACTATATACAGCGCTGTGTTGCCATGGTACTCTGAGGCACTAAAATAGTGAAGGGCAGGGAGGGAGAAGGGAGAAAACAGAGAAAATTATTAGAGAAGGCTCAGCAAGCCATTTATTTTATAGACAAAGGCAAAGAAACATAACATAGTGAAGTGAATCATTATTTTGCCGTGAAGTATAAATGGTCAACAGTGAGACTCCCAGAAATGAGTGACGTGGTAGACTTGTGATAAGTGGTCCAACCATTCTAATATAGACGGCTCTAAGGGAAAAGTAGAAAGTGTTAATATCTGAGAAGTGAACATATATTAACATACATGCACTAAGTACATATGTTACATCTCAATGACAATGTAAATTTCTCTCTAAGCACTTGAACATGCTATAAAAAGCAGATAATCATATTCCCTATTGAGGCCTCTCGGATGCATAGTATCTAATGTGTGATCCAATAGGCTTCACGTTTTTTTAGAAGCTGGATCCTATTGCCCCTCTCCGAGAGGGTGGAATTTGCTCAATGATTTGGGAACCTAACTGGACACATTATGACCGGCATTAACAAAATGGTAAGGGATAGGAAGAGGAGGTTCTTACACCGTACTGTAGATTTGTGCTTCGATATTCGGTCCCGTATGGTCTGTGAGGTCTCCCCAACATATGCTAGGCCACAAGGGCACTTGAAACAAAACTACATAAGTAGAGTCGCATGTAAAATAATTCCAATTTTAAATTCCTTACCGGAATGGGGTGGAAAATTTTGTCCCCTTTAATGATACATTGCACTGTACACACCTTAAGCATGGAAAAGTCCCACATTTAGGTTTTTGTAGAAACCGCTGTGTCACTGAGGGTGATTTAATCCAAAATCTGCTTGACCATGTCACGTAAATTTGGTGGGCGTTGTAACATGGTAAAAAATGGCTCTTTGAATTCAATGACCTCGGGGTATGCCTTTGAAAGGAGGTGCCAGTTTTTACGTATTGGCTCTATGAAGAATATTGGTGATCGATGATACGTGTGTAACAAACGGGATACGTGTGTCAACTTTCTTGATCGGTCTTGTGTCAGGTTCCATAGATTTTTTCAAGGAAAGAGACAGGATACCCTCTGGCCTAAATTTGTGTGTCATTTCTGAGAGGCGTTGGCGTTGTACAGCCTCATCAGAGACGATACGTTTCACCCTCTGAAACTGAATTTGGGAATGGCTTTTTTAGTAGCAGGTGGTGGAGACTCTGGTAAATGTAGTAAACTGTTTTTATCTGTGTCCTTAATGAAAAGATCAGTTGAGAGTTTACCTTCAGGGTCTTTCATGACCAAGGTGTCAAGAAAGTTAATACGCCAGAGATCATGATTCATGGTGAATTGTATCCCTGGCCAGGATGAGTTTAGCAGTTCAAAAAATCTCTGTAAGTGTTCTACGGGCCTGACCAGATACAGAAGACATCATCAATATAGCGCTTCCATGTAATGACATGGTCGCGAATAAAGGATGTAGATATATGATGCTCTCCTCAAAGTCGGCCATGTATGCATTTGCATATGGAGGTGCTGCGTTAGACCCCATAGCGGTAACAGGGCTGTTATCATCTAACCACTATGGATAGTGACCAGGTTGATTTGTGTGTTGACTTATTGAAAATTATTCTTACTTCCAATTTCTTCCTCTTCCAGATGATTTTTACCTCCAAACGCGTGGGACCGCCTATGGGTCTAACGACACAGATAAAAACAGTTTACTACATTACCAAGTCTCCACCCACCTGCTACTAAAAAAGCCATTCCCAAATCTCAGTTTCAGAGGGTGAAACGTATCGTCTCTGATGAGGCTGTACAACGCCAACGCCTCTCAGAAATGACACACAAATTTAAGGCCAGAGGGTATCCTGTCTCTATCCTTGAAAAATCTATGGAACCTGACACAAGACCGATCAAGAAAGTTGACACACGTATCCCGTTTGTACACACGTATCATCCGATCACCAATATTCTTCATAGAGCCATAACGTAAAAACTGGCACCTCCTTTCAAAGGCATACCCAGAGGTCATTGAAATTCAAAGAGCCATTTTACCATGTTACAAACGCCCACCAAATTTACGTGACTCACTGGCCAAGCAAGATTTTGGATCTAAATCACCCTCAGTGACACAGCGGTTTCTACAAAAACCTAAATGTGGGACTTTTCCATGCTTAAGGTGTGTAACAGTGCAATAGTATCATTAAAGGGGACAAAATTTTTCCACCCCCATTCCGGTAAGGAATTTAAATTCGGAATTATTTTACATGCGACTCTACTTATGTAGTATATGTTATCAAGTGCCCTTGTGGCCTAGCATATGTTTGGGGAGACTCACAGACCATACGGGACCGAATATCGAAGCACAAATCTACAGTACGGTGTAAGAACCTCCTTCTTCCTATCCCTTACCATTTTGTTAATGCCGGTCATAATGTGTCCCATTAAGGTTCCAAATCATTGAGCAAATTCCACCCTCTCGGAGAGGAGGCAATAGGATCCCAGCTTCTAAAAAAACGTGAAGCCTATTGGATACACACATTAGATACTATGCATCCGAGAGGCCTCAATAGGGAATATGAATTATCTGCTTTTTTATAGCATGTTCAAGTGCTTAGAGAGAAATTTACATTGTCATTGAGATGTAACATATGTACTAGTGCAGTGATGTTAATATATGTTTCACTTCTCCAGCATATTAACACTTTCTCCCTTTTCCCTTAGAGCCGTCTATATTAGAATGGTTGGACCACTTATCACAAGTCACCACGTCACTCATTTCTGGGAGTCTCACTGTGACCATTATACTTCACGGCAAAATAATGATTCACTTCACTATGTATGTTTCTTTGCCTTTGTCTATAAAATAAATGGCTTCTGAGCACTTCTCTAATAATTTTCTCCTGTTTTCTTCCCCTTCTCCCTCCCCTGCCTTCACTATTTAGTGCCTCAGAGTTACCATGGCAACACAGCGCTGTATATAGTAACGCTATACATATAAGCGATCCAAACCCTTTTTTTTTTTTTTTAATGTTGCCCATCTCTGCTCAGTCACTTCCTGGTTGTGCTTCTTGACTGACAGCAGTGCTCTTAGTCCCACCTCTGCTCCATATAAAGGAACCCTCTGAGCCATTACCTCACTTCCGCCCCACATACTCATGGAAATCAAATCAGCAGGCTCAGACAGCGTCCTGGCAGAGGTAATATAGTGGTTTTGACACTACAAGGGATTTCTTTTGATAACTCTTACCTACAATGGTTTTTATGCCCCTGATTTTTTATGCCCCTGATTTTGTTTTTTGCTAATGACAGCTCCAGTCTACATAGCGGTGGATACCGCAAGCTTAGTCACTGGATATTTCTACTGAGGTAATATATATATATATATATTGACCGGATACCATTTGTTTAGGAGCACAAGATATTCCTTTATTTACTCAAATTTGCTCATTTTCTTCAATCTCCTCAGCATTCTTATAAGCTACGTTTGTCTTTAAGTAAGTACTACTTGATTAGTCACATTAGACTCACTGCTGTGGCATAATATGCTCACCATGTTATACTCTTATCCAGGCAGCACACTTTCCTTGGGGCACGCACCTCTCCCCTTTTTAGGAGACAATCTTCTATATAAAAATAAGGTATGGCACTATTACCCATTCATTCTTCTTGGATACTATTTTGACTGTCTTGGTATACTCAGAGCTGACCCACCGTTTTTTCTATTGTCCGTCCTTTGACCCGTGTCTCACTTTTTTGTATATACTTTATTTATCGCAATGTTTCTTATTTTGTTTGTACATATTCTTATGCGTTTATATTGTGATTACAGTAGTCACTGATGAAGGTCTTTTCTGACCGAAACGTTTGGAGATACTACTAATAAACCTTTTAAGTTGAGTGCTTAAGCCTTTTTTCATTATTAGTACCCGGTGTGGGAACCTAGACTTTAAAGCACCAGTTTCATTCAGGTTGTGCTCACGGTTTTCTTTCATATGTGGATTTATGTGACAAGAAGAACGCTGACCAGCTTCCTCCTCACCGTCCATATGATTGTCCAATTGAATTATTGCCTGGAGCAGAGATACCTTTTGGTAAGATCTACCCCTGGCGGGGCCCGAGCTAAAGGCTTTAAAGGATTACATAGACGAAAATCTAGCCAAGGGCTTCATACGCCCCTCTTCATCTCCTGCAGGTGCACCCATCTTCTTTGTAAAGAAGAAAGATGGATCTCTGAGACCATGCGTAGACTATAGGGAACTCAATAAGGTTACTATTAGAAACCGTTATCCATTGCCTTTAATCCCTGAGTTATTGGAGAGAGTGCGACATGCCAAAATTTTCTCTAAACTAGATCTTCGTGGGCCTATAACTTAGTCCGTATTAGACCTGGGGATGAATGGAAGACTGCATTCAGGTCACGCTATGGACACTTTGAATATCTAGTTATGCCTTTTGGTCTGAGTACCGCCCCAGCCACTTTCCAACACTTGGTGAATGACATCTTCAGGGATCTCCTAGATACATTCGTGGTAATTTATTTGGATGATATTCTAATTTTTTCTAACTCCACAGAGGAACATCATGGACATGTGAGAATGGTCTTGGAACGTCTAAGACAAAATCATCTTTACATCAAACTTGAAAAGTGTGAATTCCATAGGACCGAAATTCAATTTCTGGGGTATGTACTGTCTACACAAGGAATTAGTATGGATGGAAGCAAAACCCAAGCCATCAAGGATTGGCCAAGTCCTAGAAATGTGAAGGAGGTACAGCGCTTCATCGGGTTTGCCAACTTCTATAGACGTTTCATTAGAAATTTCTCTGAGGTAGTGTCACCTATCACCCAACTTACCCGGAAAGAGTCTAGGTTCTCCTGGACTCCCCAAGCCCAGGAAGCATTTTCCCGTCTAAAAGATAAATTTACCACTTCACCTATCCTAGTACATCCCAACCCCGAGCTTGCCTTCATAATAGAGGTGGATGCTTCAGACTGTGCCGTTGGAGCTATACTCTCTCAGAGAACAGGTGAGAAGAATGTCTTGCATCCCTGTGCCTTCTTTTCCCAGCAGTTGTCTTCGGCTGAGAGGAACTACGATGTGGGCAATAGAGAGTTGTTGGCCATTATTGCCGCCTTCAAAGAATGGAGACACCTTCTTCAGGGTGCTGCACAGCAAATAGTCGTCCTGACAGACCATCGTAACCTTGAGTTTATCAGGTCGGCTAAGTGCCTGACTCCTCGCCAGGCTCGCTGGAATCTTTTCTTAAACCAATTTAATTTTATCATTTCTTATAGACCAGGATCGCGCAATGGAAAGGCTGATGCACTCTCTAGGATTTACTCAGCAGAGACACGTCCAATTACTCCTCCTAAGACTATTCTTCCTGACTCTAGATTCCTAGGAGTAATTCATAATCAAGACCTACTTAAGGACATCAAGGAAGCATACCATGCGGATTCCTTTTTGGCACAACCCCCAAGGGACGTAAGTCTTGTCTTTAAGAATGGTGTGTGGATTCAGGGACAACGCCTGTATATTCCTGAAACAGTCAGATTGAGAGTATTGCAACTCATTCACGATTCCAAGATAGCTGGGCATAGAGGAATTCTAAAGACACAGGAATTTCTCTCTCGTTTCTTTTGGTGGCCCACTTGCAGGAAGGATGTTTTAAACTATGTCACTTCATGTGAAGTCTGTGCAAGATGCAAAACACCTCGCTCCTCACCAACTGGTCTGTTACAGCCTCTTCCCACCCCGTCCCGCCCGTGGGGATCCATTTCTATGGACTTCATTGTGGAGTTACCAACCTCTCAAGGGAAGAACACCATTCTAGTGGTGGTTGACCGTCTAACAAAGGCAGCTCATTTTATCCCTTGTGTCGGCTTACCCACTGCAAAACAGACATCAGATTTGATGATTAAAGATGTGTTTCGCTTACATGGAGTACCGGATGAGGTTATTTCGGATCGAGGGGTGCAATTCACTTCTAGGTTTTGGCAAAATTTCTGTGCAGCATTGGACATTAAAGTAAACCTTTCTTCTGCTTTTCATCCCCAGACTAATGGACAGACCGAACGAACCAATCAAACCCTGGAGCAGTATCTCCGCTGCTTTATCTGCCACCTACAGGATGATTGGGTGGATCTACTTCCATTAGCTGAGTTCTCGTATAACAACTCTCAGAGTGCCTCCACTAAGCAGTCTCCTTTTTACTCTAATCTAGGTTATCATCCTAACATTCTACCACGATTTCCCATAGAAACGCCTTTACCAGCAGTGGCTGAAAGAATCACGTCTTTACAGAAGAATATGGATCTTCTAAAGGAGAATCTGGAATCGGCTCAGGAAAGGTACAAGAAAGCAGCAGATAAATTTCGTAAACCTGCACCAGCTTTCAAGGTAGGAGACTTGGTCTGGCTGTCAACCAGAAATCTTAAGTTAAGGATTCCATCGTCTAAGTTGGGACATAAGTACATTGGACCCTATAAAATCAGTAAAATTATAAGTGCCGTTGCTTGTCGTCTTCAACTGCCCAGAACTATGAGAATTCACCCTGTCTTTCATGTATCCCTACTAAAGGCTGCGACACCCAATACGTTTCCTGGATGTTCCTCTCCTTGCCCTGACCCAGTGCTAGTCGATGGTCAGGAAGAATTTGTGGTGGAAAGGATTTTAGATTCCAGGTTGTATAGAAATCAGTTACAATATCTGATTAAATGGCAGGGCTACCCAGTGGAGGACAACTCATGGGAACCAGTCAATAACGTTAATGCTCCTCGCTTGCTCCGTCAGTTTCATCAGAGGTACCCACACAAGCCTGGCCTGAGGTCATCCGGAGGCTGTCCCTAAGGGGGGAGTAATGTAAGGTTCTGTGTACATGTTCCTGAAACTCAGTTTGTTCGTCAGCCATTTTACTTTCTGTCTTGCTGCAGCTATCTTGCCCTCAGTCAAAATGGAGTTTCCAGCTTGCATGTTCCCGCCCTGATTCTGTCCTTTTGCTTCTTAAGCAGCCACAGCTGAGCAATCAGTGCTTCATAATCTAGCCTGCAGTGAACCTGTGACCTGACTCCTAAAGCCTTGGACCTTGTACTCCAGCTATTCCTACTGAGGAACTCTGAAGCACTTGTGGACTCTGAACCCTGCTCTTTGAAAGACCCACGTTTGCATGGACTTACGGTAACAGAGAAGAAGATCCTGAACCTGTTGTGGAGAGTGATTGCTGAGCTTAGATTACTCTGGCCTGCTGTGTCTCCTGCTTCTGTGTCTGCAAACTGTGTGACTATTTTTGCCAACTTGTATGAAGTAATACAAGACTTTCTATATCAAACCTGTGTCTCATGTATTTTCATCGCACCCAAGCACAAGACGCTATATGAACTGTACTACATACATTACACGCGCGGGGTTAAAATTTCGATTCAAAACATAGCCTAGGACGCTTTCGGGGTCGAGACGTGTGGGCGTGCAAAATTTCATGCCCGTAAGTGCGACGGTGCGGATTCCAATCCCGGACAAACATGCCCACATACATACACACATACATACATTCAGCTTTATATATTAGATATGATATGAATCAGATATAATATTATATGATGCGAATCAGATATGATATGATATGATATGATATGAATCAGATATGATATGATATGAATCAGATATGATATGATATGATATGAATCAGATATGATATGATATGATACGAATCACATATGATATGATATGAATCAGATATGATATGATAAGAATCAGAAATGATATGATATGAATCAGATATGATATGAATCAGATATGATATGATATGAATCATATATGATATGACATGATATGATATGAATCAGATATGAAATTATATGAATCAGATATGATATGATATGAATCAGATATGATATGATATGAAAGGATATGATATGAATCAGATATAATATGATATGAATCAGATATGATATGACATGATATGATATGAATCAGATATGAAATGAAATGAATCAGATATGATATGACATGATATGAATCAGATAGGATATATGATATGGTATGAATCAGATATGATATGATATATGATATGATATGAGTCAGATATGATATGATATGAATCAGATATGATTTGATATTATATGAATCAGATATGATATGATATGAATCAGATATTATATGATATGAATCAGATATGATATATGAATCACATGATATGATATGAATCAGATATGATATGATATGATATGAATCATATATGATATGCTATGATATGATATGAATCAGATATGATATGATATGAATCAGATATGATATGACATGATATGATTGAATCAGATATGAATGATATAATATGAATCAGATCAGATATTATATGATATGAATGAATCAGATATGATATGATATATATGAATAGATAGATATGAATCAGATATGATATGATATGATATGTATCAGATATATGATATGATATGATATGAATCAGATATATATGATATGATGTGAATCAGATATGATATGATATGATATGAATCAGATATGATATTATATGAATCAATATGATATGATATGAATCACATATGATTGATATGAATCAGTATATGATATGATATGATGTGATGTATATGATATAATATGAATCAGTTAGATATGATATGAATCAAATATTATATGATATGACTGAATCAGATATGATATGATATGATATGAATCAGATATGATATGATATGAATCAGATATGATATGATATGTATCAGATATATGATATGATATGATATGAATCAGATATAATATTATGATGGATCATTAATAATATGATATGATATGAATCAGATATGATATGATATGAATCAGATATGATATGATATGATATGAATACATATGTATGATATGAATTAGATATGAATGATATGAATCAGATATAATATGATATGATATGAATCAGATATGATATGATATGATACGAATCAATATGATATGATATGAATACCCCCCCCCGGGGGGGGGGGGGGGGGGGGGGGGGAAACAGATATGATATGATATGAAAGGATATGATATGAATCAGATATAATATGATTGAATCAGATATGATATGACATGATATGATATGAATCAGATATGAAATGAATGATCAGATATGATATACATGATATGAATCAGATAGATATGATATGATATGAATCAGATATGATATGATATGATAAGGATATGATATGAATCAGATATAATGATATGAATCAGATATGATATGACATGATATGATAATGAATCAGATATGAATGAAATGATCAGATATGATATGACATGATATGAATCAGATAGGATATATGATATGGTATGAATCAGATATGATATGATATATGATATGATATGATAGATATGATATGATATGAATCAGATATGATTTGATATTATATGAATCAGATATGATATGATATGAATCAGATATTATATGATATGAATCAGATATGATATATGAATCACATGATATGATATGAATCAGATATGATATGATATGATATGAATATTATATGATATGCTATGATATGATATGAATCAGATATGATATGATATGAATCAGATATGATATGACATGATATGATATGAATCAGATATGAAATGATATAATATGAATCAGATCAGATATTATATGATATGATATGAATCAGATATGATATGATATGAATCAGATATGATATTATACAATATGAATCAGATATGATATGAATCAGATATGATATGACATTATATGATATGAATCAGATATGAAATGATATGAATCAGATATGATATGATATGAATCAGATATGATATGATATGAAAGGATATGATATGAATCAGATATAATATGATATGATATGATATGAATCAGATATGAAATTATATGAATCAGATATGATATGATATGAATCAGATATGATATGACATGATATGAATCAGATAAGATATATGATATATGAATCAGATATGATATGATATATGATATGATATGAATCAGATATGAGATGATATGAAATTAATTAGATATGATTTGATATGATATGAATCAGATATGATATGATATGAATCAGATATGATATGAATCACATATGATATGATATGTATCATATCTGATTCATATCATATCACATATGATATGATATGAATCAGATATGATATGATATGAATCAGATATGATATGAATCAATATGATATGATATGAATCAGATATGATATGAATCAGATATGATATGACATGATATGATATGAATCAGATATGAAATGATTTGAATCAGATATGATATGATATAATATGTATCAGATATGATATGACATGATATTAATCAGATAGGATATATGATATGATATGAATCAGATATGATATGATATGAATCAGATATATGATATGAATCAGATATGATTTGATATGATATGAATCAGATATGATATGATATGATATGAATCAGATATGATATGATATGAATCACATATGATATGATATGAATCACATATGATATGAATCAGCTATGATATGATATGAATTAAATATGATAAAATATGATATGATATCAATCAGATATGATATGATTTAAATCAGTTATGATATGATATGATATGAATCAGATTTGATATGATATGATATGAATCAGATATGCTATAATATGAATCAGATATGATATGACATGAATCAGATATGATATGTTATGATATGAATCAGATATGATATGATATGAGATTAGATGAAACAGATATATGATATGATATGAATCAGATATGAAATGATATAATATGAATGAGATCAGATATTATATGATATGAGATGAATCAGATATGATATGATATGATATGAATCAGATATGATATGAATCAGATATGATATGACATGATATGATATGAATCAGATATGAAATGATATGAATCAGATATGATATGATATGAATAAGATATGATATGATATGAAAGGATATGATATGAATCAGATATAATATGATATGAATCAGATATGATATGATATGAATCAGATCTGAAATTATATGAATCAGATATGATATGATATGAATCAGATATGATATGACATGATATGAATCAGATAAGAAATATGATATGAAATGAATCAGATATGATTTGATATGATATGAATCAGATATGATATGATATGAATCAGATATGATATGAATCACATATGATATGATATGTATCATATCTGATTCATATATATCACATATGATATGATATGAATCATATATATGATATGATATGAATCAGATATGATATGATATTAATCAGATATGATATGACATGATATGATATGAATCAGATATGAAATGATTTGAATCAGATATGATATGATATAATATGTATCAGATATGATATGACATGATATGAATCACATAGGATATATGATATGATATGAATCAGCTATGATATGATATGAATCAGATATGATATGATATGAATCAGATATGATTTGATATGATATGAATCAGATATGATATGATATGATATGAATCAGATATGATATGATATGAATCACATATGATATGATATGAATCACATATGATATGAATCAGCTATGATATGATATGAATTAAATATGATAAAATATGATATGATATCAATCAGATATGATATGATTTGAATCAGTTATGATATGATATGATATGAATTAGATATGATATGATATGATATGAATCAGATATGTTATAATATGAATCAGATATGGTATGTGTGATGATATTGCAAGCTTCATGTCTCGTGCTGTTGCTAGAACTACAACCCCCACCGTTTGCAAGCACAGGGCAAACTACCCCTCCCTCCTTCTCTCTGCAGCTCACGCTTCCCTTCCCCCCTGTCAGCCTGCACTCAGGCAGTGTAATGTGAGCTGCCAGTGCTGGAAGTTTTCCCGCTTCACCGCAGGGGTCCTGCATTGTCTGCACACGTGCTTTCTTCCTATAGCAGCCATTTTGGAGAATTCATTCTTTTTTGGTTAATAACACGGTGGGAGCATTCGCTAGAAACACGAAAGTTACTGTGTTGAACCATGCGCCGACGGGCATCGTTCCCGTGGTACTGGTAAACCCGTAACTCCAACAGAACCCGAGAAATGGAATTCTCGGGTGCCCCATGAACTAGCCCACCCAAGTGTGGGCTCATTGGAACCGTCATTCTAGAGTGAGATCATTGATAGGTCTGCCGTTATTCTGATAGGTTCACAGGACGAATTATGAACCTTATGATATCGCAGAGCTCAAACCATAGCTTGCAGCCAGGGGAGGTGGCCAGAGGACCAGCCCTTTTTGTGAGGTCAGAAGCTGACATGCATAAGTCTTACAGTGAAGTTCCTTAGTGATTCTTTCTGCTGGGATGTCCTGAGTAGGAGATCTACCAATGAACTATGACGTGTGGCTCCTTCCCCCAGCCTGGCTTGCCTGTATATGATCTAACAACCATGTGAGTGATTTTCATTCTTAATCCTATTTTATTTTATAACTGCATCTGTACATAACGATATTGTCTCAGTTTGTTACATCTTTTTATATTATATAAGCATTGCCTGTTTTTAAGGAATAAACCTATAAATTTATTAGTTTGTTTCTCCTGCTCTATACACGAATTTGCACGTGCCTGAAGCACTACGCTACTGTTTTGGGGTTGCTACGGACCCTCTTGATAAATTGTTCATCAAAAGCCGTAGCTGGTGGCAGCTAAAAGAAAGGGGTGTAAAGTGTTAATCTATTGGGTGACGCTGGCAGTGACGCAGCGGGGTTTATAAGGGTACTGCCTGGCTGCAGCCAGGAGTAATTATAATTCCCTCACTGCAGCGTGCCCAATAGCCAGCACACATCCAAGTGACCCGTCTGGCGACTAATTATCCTAGGTGCAGTTCACTGACTGACCTGAGGGTAAGGGGGGCGCCAGAGAGCTGCAAGTTCCTAAGTGGAAGTGGGATAGTTATAAATCCCTGCAGTTTACTGGGTCGGACGGCAGCAGCCGTCGTGTGTGTGCACGTTCCATCACATGTGGTGGCAGCGGTGGGATCACAAGCCGTGACCCCCGGGCTACCGTGTGGCGGACCGTGTGCCCGTTCATCACATATTGGTGGCAGCGGTGGGATCACAAGCCGTGACCCCCGGGCTACCGTGTGGCGGACTGTGTGCCCGTTCATCACATATTGGTGGCAGCGGTGGGATCACAAGCCGTGACCCCCGGGCTACCGTGTGGCGGACCGTGTGCCCGTTCATCACATATTGGTGGCAGAGCGGTGGGATTATAGAGCATTAGTGATCTGGTTTGAGCAATCATTCCATTCACTAAAAAACTTGCACGGTTCTTCAGCGACCCTGCAACTAAAGTTTTGGAGAACAGACTCAGTGTTTATTAGTCCTGAGACAATTGTGTGTACTTGCGGTTACCCCTCCCTTCTCTTTGTTTTTCTATCCTATCTTTTATTTGGCAAACATGGCTACAATAGGAGCAAGTTGGTACAAACTGCAGAAAAGGGACACTCTTGCTGGAATATGCATTTCCCGAGGCCTTGACCCCAGGGGCCAAACCAAAGCTCAACTGATCAAGGTCCTGATGCCACAGGACCACGCTGAGAGCGAGGAGGGCACAGAAGCCGGCCCAAGCCAAGGTGGGGCGGCAGCAGAGGCCCAAACCCTGCAGGCTTACAACCAGGGCGGGATGGACCCTTACCTGCAGGCGGCCCTGGAGGAACTCCCCACCGACAACCGGGGGGAGCGCCTGAAGCTGATTCAGCAATACCAGCAGGAGGCCCGAGCCGAGCGCCAAGCCCAGCGAGAGGCTGAGAGAGCCGAGCGCCAAGCCCAGCGAGAGGCTGAGAGAGCCGAGCGGGAGGCTGAGAGAGCCCGAGCCGAGCGGGCAGCCCAAGCGCAGAGAGCCCATGAGCTGGAGATGGTCCAGCGAGGGGCAATGCCCTCCACAGCTCAGAGCAGTGTGCCCAGCAGCACTCAGAGTCCCAAGCCCCGGCCGGAGCACTTTCCCGTGCTGGAAAGGGACGGAGACTTGGACACTTTTCTGCGGGCCTTTGAGAAAGTCTGCAGACAGTACCGGCTGCCTGCCGACCAATGGGCCAGGTACTTGACCCCCGGGCTAAAGGGCAAAGCTTTGGAGGCGTTTGCTTCCCTCGCGCCAGATCAAGACAGTGACTATGAGGCCATCAAGCAGGCCCTGATTGCCAAGTACCAGCTAACCCCTGAGGTATACCGAAAGAAGTTCCGGAACCTCCAACGTGGCCCACACGACAGTTATAGCGATGTGGTGCAAGGACTCAGGACCCTCTTTGACCAGTGGATCCAGGGACTGTCAGTTGACACCTATGAGGAGCTGAAAGACCTGATGATCAAAGACCAGTTCCTGCATCTGTGCCCAGCTGAGGTCCGACAGTTCATCCTGGACCGAGAACCAGAGGACGCGGTCACAACAGCCCGGATCGCCGACAGCTATGACGCCAACCGGAAACCCGAGGTGCGGAAGCCCGTCGCCACCCGCTGGGGAGGGGGTAAGCCTGCAACAAACCCCAGTGCCCCTGCCAGTCGTCCCTCTGGAGGCACTATCCCCTTTGCCAGCGCCAGGCCTACATCAGACCCCCGCCAGTGTTTCTCCTGTAAAAGGACTGGTCACATCAGCGCCACCTGTCCGGAGAGGCAGAAGAACCCCCCAGCCAAGGCTTCCAGGCCCAACGCCTCTGTTCTTTTGGTGGGTGGTGTGGTGGGGAGGGTTGATGACAACGTGCAGCCCGTCCGCGTGGGTGCCCTCTTGCTACAGGCCTCAAGGACACCGGGGCTGAACGAACCCTCATCCGACCCGAACTGGCGGCCCCTGAAGAGTTGATTCCGGGGAAAACCTTAACTGTCACAGGGATTGGGGCGTCCACTACCCCTTGCCGATAGCCCGAGTTTTCATTGACTGGGGTACCGGGAGCGGGGTGAAGGAAGTGGGGGTGTCCGAAAACCTGCCCACTGATGTTTTATTGGGGACTGATCTGGGGAGGATGGTGGCGTACTATGTCCCTGACACCCCTTCCCAATCTGATGATAAGGTTAACGTTAACCATGATGTTGATGTTGATGATGATGGGAAACTGATTGTGTTACCTGCTAATGCTTTGCGAAGTGATGATGCAACTGATAACCTTTCTTTCCCTAGGACTGATGTTGATAGTGATGTATCTGTGCCATCTGAATCTGTTAACCCTTTCTCTGAAGTGGTAGATGTGTCCACAGGTACAGGAGCGTTCAGTCCCGTCGCTCTGCGGAGTGAGACGGCTGAGGAACCCCTAGCAGGAGCAAGCGACAGTGCTCAAGGAAATGGGGAGGTGCATGGGAACCGGAAGGAAGGTGACGCCATGACACTGACCAGTGCCACCGAGGAAGGTAACTGGCCCATAAGTAGCACTGCTCCTGAAGTGTTGGGGGTGGATGGGGAGGTAGAGCCCATAGCAGCGCAGGCTGATGGGTCTATAGAAATCCCCGGGGAGACTGCATATGTAGCTGCTGTCACCCGCAGTCAGAGTGCCCGGATCGCAGGTAGCGCCCTGCCATCTGGACCCTCCTCCGCTACAGGAGAGACTGAACCAGAGGTGGACCCAGAGCCGGTCCCAGAGGGTCCCAGTGAGGAAGGAACCCTGACGTCACTTCTGGCTGCCTCCAGCCAGGAGTTCCAGGCCGCTCTGCACTCAGATGCGAGCCTGGGGAACTTGAGGCACCTCGCCGAGACGCCCACCTCCGTGACTGATAAGGAGAGGTGTTCTGGGAACGAGGAAGGTTGTTACGGGAGACAGTACCCGGAGATTCCCAAAAGGAGTGGTTGAGGGGGAAACAGCTGGTCGTCCCGCACCAGTTCCGAGGTGAGTTGTTGAGGATTGCCCATGAGATTCCAATCGCTGGACACTTGGGGATCAGCAAAACTAAGGCACGGCTGTCTCAACACTTCTATTGGCCTAAGATGGGGACAGATGTGACTAACTACTGCCGCTCCTGTATCACCTGTCAAAGAGTGGGGAAGGCGGGGCCTGCTCTTAAGGCTCCCCTGATCCCGTTGCCAGTGATAGAGGAGCCTTTCCAGAGGATCGCGGTGGACATTGTGGGCCCGCTGGCCGTCCCCAGCAGCTCTGGAAAGCAATACATCCTTACTGTGGTAGACTACGCTACCCGGTACCCGGAGGCAGTAGCTCTGTCCTCAACTAGGGCAGATAAGGTGGCAGATGCACTGGTGACCATCTTTTCACGGGTAGGATTTCCCAGGGAGATGCTTACCGATCAAGGGACCCAATTTATGTCTCGCCTAATGAAGGCTCTCTGCAGCAAAAATGCAGGTGACGCGTATGGTATCGAGTGCGTATCACCCACAGACCAATGGTTTGTGTGAGCGCTTTAACGGTACCCTCAAACAGATGCTCCGCATGCTGGTTGAGACCCAGGGACGCGATTGGGAGCGGTACCTCCCACACCTGCTATTTGCCTACAGAGAAGTCCCGCAGGCCTCGACGGGGTTCTCCCCCTTCGAGCTCCTGTATGGTAGGCGAGTCCGGGGACCCCTTGGGTTGATAAGAGAATCCTGGGAAGATGAGCCAAACCCCACGGAAGTGTCCATCGTGGATTATGTCATGCGCTTCCGCGACAAGATGCAGACCTTGACACAGTTGGTGCATGACAACATGACGCAGGCTCAGGCTGACCAGAAGCACTGGTACGACCAGAACGCCCGGGAGCGGACCTACCAGGTGGGTCAAAAGGTGTGGGTGCTGGTCCCCGTACCAAAGGATAAGCTTCAGGCAGCCTGGGAAGGCCCGTACGTCGTGCACCAACAGCTCAACCCAGCCACCTACGTGGTCACGCTTGACCACACTCGGGGTAGGCGCAAGGCCTTTCACGTCAACATGATGAAGGCCCATCACGAACGTGAAGCCTGCGTCCTACCGGTCTGCAATCTGCCCGAGGACGGGGGAGAGGATCCCCTCCTAGACATGCTAGCCCAAGCCATGGCCAATGGGTTATCACGACGTGGCGAACCCGCTGAAGTGCGCATGTCGGATTACCGAGAGGTCATGCCTCCGTAGCGCCCTCTAAAGGGGGAGTGTGATGATATTGCAAGCTTCATGTCTCGTGCTGTTGCTAGAACTACAACCCCCACCGTTTGCAAGCACAGGGCAAACTACCCCTCCCTCCTTTTCTCTGCAGCTCACGCTTCCCTTCCCCCCTGTCAGCCTGCACTCAGGCAGTGTAATGTGAGCTGCCAGTGCTGGAAGTTTTCCCGCTTCACCGCAGGGGTCCTGTATTGTCTGCACACGTGCTTTCTTCCTATAGCAGCCATTTTGGAGAATTCATTCTTTTTTGGTTAATAACACGGTGGGAGCATTCGCTAGAAACACGAAAGTTACTGTGTTGAACCATGCGCCGACGGGCATCGTTCCCGTGGTACTGGTAAACCCGTAACTCCAACAGAACCCGAGAAATGGAATTCTCGGGTGCCCCATGAACTAGCCCACCCAAGTGTGGGCTCATTGGAACCGTCATTCTAGAGTGAGATCATTGATAGGTCTGCCGTTATTCTGATAGGTTCACAGGACGAGTTATGAACCTTATGATATCGCAGAGCACAAACCATAGCTTGCAGCCAGGGAGGTGGCCAGAGGACCAGCCCTTTTTGTGAGGTCAGAAGCTGACATGCATAAGTCTTACAGTGAAGTTCCTTAGTGATTCTTTCTGCTGGGATGTCCTGAGTAGGAGATCTACCAATGAACTATGACGTGTGGCTCCTTCCCCCAGCCTGGCTTGCCTGTATATGATCTAACAACCATGTGAGTGATTTTCATTCTTAATCCTATTTTATTTTATAACTGCATCTGTACATAACGATATTGTCTCAGTTTGTTACATCTTTTTATATTATATAAGCATTGCCTGTTTTTAAGGAATAAACCTATAAATTTATTAGTTTGTTTCTCCTGCTCTATACACGAATTTGCACGTGCCTGAAGCACTACGCTACTGTTTTGGGGTTGCTACGGACCCTCTTGATAAATTGTTCATCAAAAGCCGTAGCTGGTGGCAGCTAAAAGAAAGGGGTGTAAAGTGTTAATCTATTGGGTGACGCTGGCAGTGACGCAGCGGGGTTTATAAGGGTACTGCCTGGCTGCAGCCAGGAGTAATTATAATTCCCTCACTGCAGCGTGCCCAATAGCCAGCACACATCCAAGTGACCCGTCTGGCGACTAATTATCCTAGGTGCAGTTCCCTGACTGACCTGAGGGTAAGGGGGGCGCCAGAGAGCTGCAAGTTCCTAAGTGGAAGTGGGATAGTTATAAATCCCTGCAGTTTACTGGGTCGGACGGCAGCAGCCATCGTGTGTGTGCACGTTCCATCACATGTGGTGGCAGCGGTGGGATCACAAGCCGTGACCCCCGGGCTACCGTGTGGCGGACCGTGTGCCCGTTCATCACATATTGGTGGCAGCGGTGGGATCACAAGCCGTGACCCCCGGGCTACCGTGTGTGCGGACTGTGTGCCCGTTCATCACAATATGACATGAATCAGATATGATATGTTATGATATGAATCAGATATGATATGATATGAGATTAGATGAAACAGATATATGATATGATATGATATGAATCAGATATGATATGATATGATGGGATATGATATGGTATAATATGAATCAGTTATGATATGATATGAATCAAATCAAATATTATATGATATGAAATGAATCAGATATGATATGATATGAATCAGATATGATATGATATGAATCAGATATGATATGATATGATATGTATCAGATATAATATGATATGATGTGAATCAGATATGATATGATATGATATGAATCAGATATGATATGATATGAATCAGATATGATATGACATACTATGATATGAATCAGATATGAAATGATTTGAATCAGATATGATATGACATGATATGAATCAGATAGGATATATGATATGATATGAATCAGATATGTTATGATATATGATATGATATGAATCAGATATGATATGAATCAGATATGATATGATATGAATCAGATATGATATGATATGAACCACATATGATATAATATGAATCAGCTATGATATGATATGAATTAGATATCATTTGATATCAATCAGATATGATATGATTTGAATCAGTTATGATATGATATGAATCAGATATGATATGATATTTTGTGATATGATATGAAACAGATATGATATGATATGAATCAGATATGATATGACATGTATCAGATATATGTTATGATATGATATGAGATGAATCAGATATGATATGAATCAGTTATGATATGATATAATGTGTTAGGGTTTGAGTTCCCGCTGCTGCACAAGGGGAGTCTCAAACCAGTCCCGCTGCGGTCCCCCATACATCTCCGGTCGCAGTGGAGCCTGCTCAGCAAAGACGTCGGTCCCAGCGTCTCGCCCGGTCTAATACTGTGCAGAGACTTGCTGCTGCCTCTTCAGGTTCTGCTAGCCACTACTGGTCAGCGGCGAGCAGACGTCTTTAGGTCTAAGTCCTTTGTTGCTTCATCTGAGCATGCCCAGGGCAAGATCTCCCATTGGAGATCAGGGGTCACATGCTCAGATACAGCTGCCACTCCTATTGGTCCTTCAGGAAGGTCCCCCGGCTGTTGATGTTCTGAAGCAGCTTCCCATTGGTCCTTCCTGGAAGGTCTTTTTCTCGTGGCTGCTATAAAAGGCTGTCCTTACCGCACGGCCGTGCGCTAGGATCAATTGCATTATGTGCTTTGCGCCAGTGTGATTATGCACGCATGTGGTTAGGGCTCGGCTGAAATAAGCCCCTAGAATATCGGCACTTCCGGTCAGGAGATTTGAGTGCACGTGGTTAGGGCTTGGCTGAAATAAGCCCCTAGAATACCGGCTTCTCCGGTGAGGAGATTGCTTGATTGCGTTGCTGTCTGCATGATCACGGACTGCTATCCGCACAGCAGTTATCTGTGTATCCCTGTGGTGTTAACAGGACACAGTACCTATCTCTGCGTCTTTACCTCAGCGACTCTGTGGTGTAACAGAGTTCGCTTATATCGCTATATAGCACTGCGGCATTCCGGCTAGCGGCTCTGTGGATTAACAGAGTTCGCACTATCTGCCACAGCGCTACGGCGTTTATTTTAGCGACTCTGCGGGATAACAGAGTTCGCTACTTATGCCATCTTACTAGTAGCAGGCGCTGCCTGCACGGTGGACCCCGGGCTGCGAACACACCTCTCTACATTATTTATTAGGTGCGTTCTGCAGACCCTAACATAATCCTAGCGCCAGGGTCTGGCTAGTAAATGGCGGATGACCAGCGTTTACCGCAGTACGTCCAGCAGCTGGAGGGTAGGTTGGCGGCTCTTGAGCGCACAACCTCAGCTGTGGATGTTACCGCAGTCGCTGTTCAGGCTGCTAGCGTGGCTGCAGCCAGTTTGTCCTCTGCCACCTCTGCCCCTACATTATCCCACCTCCCGCTTCCTGACAAGTTTGCGGTGACAGCAAGCAATGTCGGGGATTCGTGAGTCAGTGCTCTATACAGCTCGAGCTTCTGGCTGCACGTTTCCCCACGGATCGGGCACAAGTGGGTTTTGTACTGTCTCTACTCTCGGGCAGAGCGTTGGAGTGGGCAACGCCGCCGTGGGAGCGCGACGATCGTGTGGTGCGGAGTGCTCCTCGTTTCCTGTAGGCTCTTAAAAAGGTCTTTTTAGGACCTCAGGTCACCCACGATACGGCGCTCCAACTGCTGGCATTGGCACAGGGTTCGTTTTTGGTCAGTCAGTTTTCCGTCCAGTTTCGGACTCTGGCCTCAGAGCTAGACTGGTCGGATAAAGTTCTCATTCCAGTCTACTGGCGAGGACTGGCTGACCATGGTAAAGACGCTTTGGCTACCAGGGAGATTCCCGCCACACTGGAGAAGCTTATCTCCATATCTACCCGCATCGACCTCCATTTTCACGAGCGGAGGTTGGAGCGGGCCCAGTGTAGGCAGAGGATTCGGTTGGCTCCCACCTTTGCCAAACCTCTCGAATCCCCCGATCTGGCGTCCGAACCCCAGAAGGCCACAGAGGTTCCTCGTACAGGACCTAAGTCTCGGGCCGTCCGAGTATCTGTGGTCTGTAACCTTTGTCAGCAGACAGGACACTATGCAAACAAATGTCCACAGCGATCGGGAAAGCGATCGCGTCTAGTGGCCCTGGGAGGAGGTTCACTAGAGACAGCGGCATTTTCCTCCAAGATGACATTTAAAGGGACAGTCACTGTAGACTCTTCCACACTTACAGTCGAGCTTTGTGTGGACTTAGGAGCAGAGGGAAATTTCATGTCATCTACCTTTGCTCGTCGCCACGCAATACATCTGGTAGCGCTCGACAAACCAGTGACTGTCTGGGTAGTGAATGGGTTGACATTGCCCTTGCCAGTTACACATCAGACTGTCCCTCTTACTTTGTCTGTACCACCTTCCCATCAGGAGATTATTTCCCTTCTCGTCCTTTCCGAGGGAAAAGACGAAATCCTACTGGGAGTTCCCTGGCTCCGTTCCCACTCCCCTTATATTGAGTGGACCTCCGGTAGGATACTGGGTTGGAGTGAGTCATGTAAGGACAGATGTGTCAGGGAGTGCATTCAAGTTACCACTACAGAGATACCCGCAGATCTTTCTCCTCTTCCCAAGTGCTATCAGTCATATGCAGACGTGTTCTCTAAAAAGGCTGCGGAGACTCTGCCGCCCCATCGTCCCTACGACTGTCCTATTGACCTCTTGCCTGGAGCAGAACCTCCTCGGGGAAGGGTCTATCCCCTCTCTCTTCCTGAGACGGAGGCTATGTCTCAATATATCCAGGAGAATCTGGCAAGAGGGTTCATTAGGAAGTCGGTGTCACCAGCAGGAGCGGGGTTCTTCTTCGTGCAGAAGATGAGTGGAGAAATACGTCCGTGTATAGATTACAAAGGTCTTAACGCCATTACCGTTAAGAATAAGTACCCGTTGCCCCTGATCTCTGAGCTCTTTGATAGGCTCCGGGAAGCAAGGGTATTTACTAAATTAGATCTGCGTGGTGCTTATAACCTGATTCGCATCCGTGAGGGGACGAATGGAAGATGGCTTTTAATACCAGGAATGGGCATTATGAATACCTGGTGATGCCCTTCGGGCTCTGTAAGGCCCCAGCCGTTTTCCAAGACTTTGCCAATGACATCTTCCGGGATATGCTTTCCACCTCTGTAGTAGTCTATCTGGATGATATTCTCATCTTTTCTCCAGATATTGACTCTCACCGGAGGGATGTCTGCAAAGTCTTCGACCTGTTACGGGCGAACTCCCTCTATGCAAAGTTGGAGAAATGCATGTTCGAGCAGGAGTCTTTACCTTTCCTGGGCTATATCATCTCCGCCCAGGGATTGGCTATGGATCCTGCCAAACTACAGGCTGTGATCGATTGGCAAGAACCCCATTCTCTTAAAGCGGTGCAGCGCTTTATGGGGTTCATTAATTACTATCGCCAATTCATTCCCCACTTCTCCACTTTGGTAGCTCCCTTGGTAGCCCTCACCAAGAAGGGAGCCAATCCCAAATTGTGGTCAGAGGAGGTCTCCAAGGCCTTTACTTCAATTAAGTCCCATTTTGCTAGCGCTTCCATCTTACATCGCCCCGAGGATGATAAGCCTTTTTTATTGGAGGTTGATGCCTCGTCCGTTGGTGCTGGAGCAGTCCTTTTTCAAAAGGATGCTCAAGGTCGGAAACATCCTTGTTTCTTCTTTTCCAAGACCTTCACACCAGCTGAGAGGAATTATTCCATTGGGGATAGGGAGTTGCTAGCCATGAAGTTGGCCTTTTCCGAGTGGAGACCTCTCCTGGAGGGGGCTCGCTTTCCCTTTCAAGTTTTCACTGACCACAGAAATTTGGTCTATTTACAGACCGCCCAGCGGCTAAATTCTGGTCAGGCCAGATGGTCCCTGTTCTTCTCCTGGTTCCATTTCACCCTCCATTTCCTCTCCAGTGAGAAGAACATTTGGGCCGATTCTCTTTCTCGCTCCGTGGTGTCCTCTGAGGAGGTGGAGGAGGAGCCTCAGTTGATTGTCCCCACAGAGAGCCTAAGAACTGTGGCCCCGGTTTCGCTTGAGTCTGTGCCTCCAGGCAAGACTTTTGTGCCCACCAATTTGCGACCGAGGTACTCTCTTGGGCACATTCGTCCAGGGTGGGTGGACATTTTGGGGCAAAAAGGACATCTGAGTTGCTGGCGAGGACATACTGGTGGCCACATATGGTCCGTGACGTCAGGGAATATGTTCAGGCGTGCGTCTCCTGCGCCAAGAATAAGTCCCCTCGACAACGGCCAGCTGGGCTACTTTTCCCTTTACCGGTGGCAGACAGGCCTTGGGAGATGGTCGGGATGGATTTTGTGGTGGGCTTACCCAAGTCTAGGGGCTGCACCATCATCTGGGTGATAACCGACCACTTCTCCAAAATGGTGCACTTGGTGCCCTTACCACAGTTACCGTCTGCACGGGCCTTGGCAGCATTATTTATTAGGCATAGTTTCCGTTTACACGGAATGCCAGACAAAATCGTCAGTGATCGAGGTCCCCAATTTGCGTCTCGGTTCTGGAGAGAGCTGTGTCGTCTACTCAGCATTGAGTTAAATCTCTCCTCAGCATATCATCCCGAGACGAATGGGTTGGTAGAGAGGGCCAACCAGACCTTGATCACATACTTGGGCATCCTTGCTACCGTGGGCTGAGTTCACTCTAAATAATGCTGTGGCTGACTCCACCGGACAGACCCCATTCCTCCTGAACTACGGTCAGCATCCGCGGGTACCAGTGCCCATGCCCATGTCTTCTGCCGATTCCAGGGTGGCAGACTGGGTTGTGGAGGCACGGGACATTTGGGACCACACCCAGGATGCTATTCAGGCATCAAGAGAGGATGAGGTCTTCGGCCAATGCCCATCGGCGCCCCGCTCCTACTTTTGCTCCGGGTGACCTAGTGTGGCTCTCTGCCCGAAACATCAGGCTACGTGTTGAGTCCACCAAGTTGGCACCTCGCTTTTTGGGTCCCTTTAAAATTCTTGAGCAGGTGAACCCGGTGGTTTACCGCCTAGCCCTTCCGCCTCGCCTTGGTATCACCGACACCTTTCACGTGTCCCTCCTGAAACCCGTGGCCATTTCTCGGTTTTCCGAGTCATCTGCCGGGACGTCGGGTTCATCTACCCACGATCATGAGGTGAACGCCATTGTTGGGTGCAAGGTGGTACGAGGCAAAAAAATTTATTTGGTGGATTGGAGGGGTTATGGGCCTGAGAATAGGTCCTGGGAGCCTGCCGAGCATATTCACGCTCCGCAGCTCATCGCTGCCTTTGAGCGCAGCGAGGCCCAAAGAAGGGGGGCCCTAGGATGGGGGTAATGTTAGGGTTCGAGTTACCTACGTTGGTCCTAGACGCCTCGTCACAGCCTGAGAAGTTAACTACACCTAAAGACAGAAAGAGGAGAACTATCTGCCCCGGAGCAGATCCCCAAAGAACATAGAAAGCCCCCAAACATGTAATGGCGGTTAGGCAAGAGGAAATACAGACACAGACAGAAAATAGTATGAGCAAACGTTGGGGCCCAAACTTCCTAAATAGAAAAGGATAGGAAGGACACTTACTGCAATCCCAAAAAACCCTGAAAAGTACCAACTCTACTAATTACAAAAACACCTGAGATCACACGACCTCTACCACCTAAATTAGTTCTCTGGTGTAACAAAACTAAACAGCAGCCACTGAAAAAACTGGAAAAGGCAAATGAACAAACAACAGTGGCTGAACTAAACTGAGAGGAGCACAAGCTCCCGGAGGGGACCCGGCAGACCCCCACAGAAGTGCAGGACAAAATGCAAAAAGCAAGCACAAAAAAACTAAAAGAAGAAAATGACTTATCTGTTAGCAGAAGATGCAGGCACGAAACAGCAAGCTACAAAGTGAACAGGAATCAAAGATGAGACCAGAACAATTGATCACCGGCAACCCTGATGGGAGGGAACCTCCCTTATATAAGACCAGTCAGTAACACCTGATCGCCAATCTTCACAATCTTCATTGGATAGTTCAGTACTGTTTGTAACCACCAGAGGGAGCTTCTGCTCAGAATTCATTTCTTGCACATTCAAATCAAGAGCCACTGTTGTTTGTTCATTTGCTTTTTCCTGTTTTTTCAGTGGCTGCGGCTTAGTTTTGTTACACCAGAGATCTGATTTAGGTGGTAGAGATCGTGTGATCTCAGGTGTTTTTGCAATCAGAAGAGTTGGTATTTTTTAGGGTTTTTTTTTGGATTGCAGTGAGTATCCTTTCCTGTACTTGTCTGTCTAGACAGATTGGGCCCCAGCGTTTGCTCATTCTATTTTCTGTCTGTGTCCGTGCTTCTTCTTGTCTAACCGCCATTACATGTTTGGGGGCTTCCTATTTTCTTTGGGGATCTGCTCCGGGGCAGATAGCTTTCATCTTTCTGCCTTTAGGTGTAGTTATCTCTCAGGCTGTGGCGAGGCGTCTAGGATCAACGTAGGAACGCTCCACGGCTACCTCTAGTTGTGTGGTTAGTTCAGGTTACTGCAATCCAATAGGTTCCAGCCTCTCTGGTGTATTGCCGTTTTTGCTTATTCTCCTCAGCTACCAAAACATAACAGTATCACCGGCCAAAACTGAAAATTGTATGGTACTCACAGAAGGGAAAAATAGTGTGGAAAAAAAAAAAGTTGTCAGAGTTGTCAGAGGTTTTTTTTTTTCCCTGTTTGTTGCATTTTTTTCCCTCTTTTTCTCTGGGTGCTGAGGAGGATTTTTTTTTTCTCTCAATGGAGCTTGCACAGTTGTCTGGCCGTGTGGATCAACTTGCCACTGAGGTTCGGAGTATTGCTACCTATCTTGCTGGGTTGCCGGTTGTGGAACCTAGGATTCCCATGCCAGATTTGTTTTTGGGGGATCGGGCTTAATTTCTGAATTTTAAAAATAACTGTAAGTTGTTTTTTGCCTTAAAGCCTAAGTCCTCAGGGAACGCAGCACAGCAGGTTCAAATTGTCATCTCTCTCCTGCGCGGCGACCCTCAGGATTGGGCTTTTTCCCTGACACCTGGGGATCCTGTTTTGAATGATATTGATGTATTTTTTCTGGCTCTGGGGTTATTGTACGATGAACCTAATGTCACTGATCAAGCTGAAAAAACCTTGTTGGCATTAAATCAGGGTCTTGAAGACCCTGAGTTGTACTGTCAGAAATTCCAAAAGTGGGCAGTCCTGACCAAATGGAATGATGATGCTTTGGCAGCCCTTTTTCGGAAGGGGCTGTCAGAGAATGTAAAGGATGTTATGGTGGGATTCCCTGCTCCCTCTGGTCTCAATGATTCTATGTCATTGGCTATTCAAATTGACAGATGTTTGCGTGAGCGCAGAGGTATGCGTGAGATAGTGTTGCCTTGTGAGCCAGCTTCTGAGCCCATGCAGTGTGATAGAGTGATTTCTGGGGCACAGCGTCATGAGCTTCGAAAGCGCAATGGGTTATGTTTCTACTGTGGTGACGCCTCTCATGCTATTTCAGTCTGCCCTAAGCGGGGAAGACGTTTTGCACACTCAGTTGTCTTGGGTAGTGTTCAGACTAAATTTCTGTTGACTGTTACCCTGATTTGCTCCCTGTCCACATTTTCTGCTCAGGCTTTTGTTGATTCAGGAGCAGCTATTAACCTGATGGATTTTGACTTTGCCAAACGTTGTGGGTTTCCCATGATACCCCTGCGGAAGTCTATTCCCCTACTGGGCATTGATTCTACCCCTTTGGCGGAGAATAAACCCCAGTTTTCTACTCAGGTGATAATGAGGGTTGAACCAGATCATCAGGAGAGTTGCAAATTTCTGGTGCTGTATAATCTGCATGACAGTATTGTACTAGGTTTCCCTTGGTTACAGTCTCATAATCCTGTTTTGGATTGGAAATCTGTGTCTGTGACCAGTTGGGGCTGCCAATGTGTTAATGCCGACACTCCTGTTTTTTCTGCCTCTCCCCAGTCTCAGGATGTTCCTGACTTTTTGACTGATTTTTCGGATGTATTTAGTGAAAGTAAATCTGCATCCTTGCCCCCTCACAGGAGCTATGACTGCGCTATTGAATTAGTGCCTGGTGGTAAATTTCCTAAAGGTCGCCTTTTTAACTTGTCTGTACCTGAACACGATGCTATGCGATCTTATATCAAGGAGTCATTGGAGAAGGGTCATATCAGACCATCCTCTTCACCCTTGGGTGCCGGTTTTTTCTTTGTGGCCAAAAAGGATGGTTCATTGAGGCCGTGTATTGATTATCGTCTCTTGAATAAGATCACTGTGAAGTATCAATATCCGTTACCCTTGATTTCTGACCTGTTTTCCAGGGTGAAAAGTGCCAGTTGGTTTACCAAGTTTTACCTCAGGGGGGCGTATAACCTTATTCGCATTAAGCACGGGGATGAATGGAAGACGGCGTTTAATACCCCAGAGGGGCATTTTGAGTACCTAGTGATGCCCTTTGGGCTCACTAATGCTCCTTCCGTCTTCCAATCCTTCATGAATGATATTTTCAGGGATTTTGTGGATAAATTTCTGTTTATTTGGATGATATTTTGATTTTTTCCAATGACTGGGACTCTCATGTGAAAAATGTTCGGACTGTGTTCCAGATTTTGAGAGAGAATGCACTGTATGTGAAGGGATCAAAGTGTCTTTTTGGCGTACAGAAGGTCTCATTTCTGGGATTCATTTTGTCTCCGTCTGTTATTGAAATGGACCCGGTCAAGGTTCAGGCCATCTGTGATTGTGTCCAACCTACTTCATTAAAGGCTCTTCAGAGATTTTTGGGTTTTGCCAATTTTTATCGTAAATTTATTGGTAATTTCTCCGGTATTGTTAAACCATTGACTGATTTGACCAAAAAGGGTTCTGATGTGGTGAATTGGCCTCCTGAGGCAGTCTCTGCGTTTTAGGAACTTAAGCAGAGATTCACTTCTGCTCCTGTTCTACGGCAGCCTGATGTTTCTTTACCGTTTCAGGTGGAGGTTGATGCCTCTGAAATTGGGGCAGGTGCCGTTTTGTCCCAAAGAGATCCAGAGACCTCTAAGAGTAACCCTTGTGCCTTTTTCTCTCGAAAATTTTCTCCAACTGAACGTAATTATGACGTGGGTAATCGGGAGTTATTGGCCATGAAGTGGGCCTTTGAAGAGTGGAGACATTGGTTGGAAGGAGCCAAACATCAGGTGGTGGTCCTCACAGACCATAAGAATCTGGTTTATCTCGAATCAACCAAGCGACTTAATCCTAGACAGGCCAGGTGGGCCTTGTTTTTCACACGTTTTAATTTTGTGGTTTCTTTTCTTTGGGCACTAAGAATGTTAAGGCGGATGCCCTCTCGAGGAATTTCTTTGCAGACTCTCCTGAGTTATCTGATCCTACTGTTATTTTGAAAGAGGGTGTAGTTCTTTCCGCCATCTCGCCCAATTTGAGACTGGCTCTGGAAGGGTGTCAGGAGGATAAACCTGAGCGCTGCCCTATTGGGAAATTGTTTGTCCCAGACCAGTGGAAGAAGAGTGTGATGTCTGAGATTCATTGTTCCGCATTGGCTGGTCATCCCGGGATTTTTGGTACCAGAGACTTGGTGAGTCGGTCCTTTTGGTGGCCTGCTTTGTCTCGTGACGTCAGGGAATTTGTGCAGTCCTGTGGGACTTGCTCTCGCTCCAAGCCTTGCTCTCGCTCTAGTGGTTTGTTAATGCCATTACCTGTGCCCAAGAGGCCATGGACCCATATCTCTATGGATTTTATTTCCGACCTCCCTGTTTCTCAGAGAATGACCGTTATCTGGGTAATCTGTGATAGGTTTTCCAAGATGATATATCTTGTGCCATTACCTAAGTTACCTTCCTCCTCTGAATTGGTGCCTTTGTTCCTTCAGCACGTGGTTCGGTTACATGGCATTCCGGAGAACATTGTGTCTGACAGAGGAGTCCAGTTTGTTTCCAGATTTTGGAAGACGTTTTGTTCTAAACTTGGTGTTCAATTATCTTTCTCCTCTGCTTTTCATCCTCAGACCAATGGACAAACCGAGAGAACAAACCGAGAGAACAAATCAGACCTTGGAGACTTATTTGAGATGTTTTGTGTCTGCTGATCAGGAAGACTGGGTCTCTTTTTTGCCTTTGGCTGAGTTTGCTCTTAATAGTAGGGCTAGCTCTGCCACCTTGATGTCTCCATTTTCTGCAATTTTGGGTTTCACCCTCGATTTTCTTCGGGACAGGCGGAGGCTTCTGTCTGTCTGGGTGTTGACTCTGTTGTGGAGCGAATGCAGCTGTAATGTATGTAGTACAGTTCATAAAGCATCTTGCTAAGCCTGATTATTCTTTCCAAAGGCTCCAAGTGGACCATATCACGTTGCCTAAGTGTAATGTATGTAGTACAGTTCATATAGCGTCTTGTGCTTGGGTGCGATGAACATACATGAGACACAGGTTTGATATAGAAAAGTCCTGTATTACTTCATACAAGTTGGCAGAAATAGTCACACAGTTTGCAGACACAGAAACAGGAGACACAGCAGGCCAGAGTAATCCAAGCTCAGCAATCACTCTCCAATACAGATTCAGGATCTTCTTCTCTGTTACCGTAAGTCCATGCAAACGTGGGTCTTTCAAAGAGCAGGGTTCAGAGTCCACAAGTGCTTCAGAGTTCCTCAGTAGGAATAGCTGGAGTACAAGGTCCAAGGCTTACAGGAGTCAAGTCACAGGTTCACTGCAGGCTAGATTCTGAAGCACTGATTGCTCAGCTGTGGCTGCTTAAGAAGCAAAGGAGAGAATCAGGGCGGGAACATGCAAGCTGGAAACTCCATTTTGACTGAGGGCAAGATAGCTGCAGCAAGACAGAAAGTAAAATGGCTGACGAACAAACTGAGTTTCAGGAATATATACATAGAACCTTACATTACTCCCCCCTTAAGGACAACCTCCGGATGACCTCAGACCAGGCTTGTGTGGGTACCTCTGATGAAACTGACGGAGCAAGCGAGGAGCATTAACGTTATTGACCGGTTCCCATGAGTTGTCCTCCACTGGGTAGCCCTGCCATTTAATCAGATATTGTAACTGATTTCTATACAACCTGGAATCTAAAATCCTTTCCACCACAAATTCTTCCTGACCATCGACTAGCACTGGGTCAGGGCAAGGAGAGGAACGTCCAGGAAACGTATTGGGTGTCGCAGCCTTTAGTAGGGATACATGAAAGACAGGGTGGATTCTCATAGTTCTGGGCAGTTGAAGACGACAAGCAACGGCACTTATAATTTTACTGATTTTATAGGGTCCAATGTACTTATGTCCCAACTTAGACGATGGAATCCTTAACTTAAGATTTCTGGTTGACAGCCAGACCAAGTCTCCTACCTTGAAAGCTGGTGCAGGTTTACGAAATTTATCTGCTGCTTTCTTGTACCTTTCTTGAGCCGATTCCAGATTTTCCTTTAGAAGATCCATATTCTTCTGTAAAGACGTGATTCTTTCAGCCACTGCTGGTAAAGGCGTTTCTATGGGAAATCGTGGTAGAATGTTAGGATGATAACCTAGATTAGAGTAAAAAGGAGACTGTTTAGTGGAGGCACTCTGAGAGTTGTTATACGAGAACTCAGCTAATGGAAGTAGATCCACCCAATCATCCTGTAGGTGGCAGATAAAGCAGCGGAGATACTGCTCCAGGGTTTGATTGGTTCGTTCGGTCTGTCCATTAGTCTGGGATGAAAAGCAGAAGAAAGGTTTACTTTAATGTCCAATGCTGCACAGAAATTTTGCCAAAACCTAGAAGTGAATTGCACCCCTCGATCCGAAATAACCTCATCCGGTACTCCATGTAAGCGAAACACATCTTTAATCATCAAATCTGATGTCTGTTTTGCAGTGGGTAAGCCGACACAAGGGATAAAATGAGCTGCCTTTGTTAGATGGTCAACCACCACTAGAATGGTGTTCTTCCCCTGAGAGGTTGGTAACTCCACAATGAAGTCCATAGAAATGGATCCCCACGGGCGGGACGGGGTGGGAAGAGGCTGTAACAGACCAGTTGGTGAGGAGCGAGGTGTTTTGCATCTTGCACAGACCTCACATGAAGTGACATAATTCAAAACATCCTTCCTGTAAGTGGGCCACCAAAAGAAACGAGAAAGAAATTCCTGTGTCTTTAGAATTCCTCTATGCCCAGCTATCTTGGAATCGTGAATGAGTTGCAATACTCTTAATCTGACTGTTTCAGGAATATACAGACGTTGTCCCTGAATCCACACACCATTCTTAAAGACAAGACTTACGTCCCTTGGGGGTTGTGCCAAAAAGGAATCCGCATGGTATGCTTCCTTGATGTCCTTAAGTAGGTCTTGATTATGAATTACTCCTAGGAATCTAGAGTCAGGAAGAATAGTCTTAGGAGGAGTAATTGGACGTGTCTCTGCTGAGTAAATCCTAGAGAGTGCATCAGCCTTTCCATTGCGCGATCCTGGTCTATAAGAGATGATAAAATTAAATTGGTTTAAGAAAAGATTCCAGCGAGCCTGGCGAGGAGTCAGGCACTTAGCCAACCTGATAAACTCAAGGTTACGATGGTCTGTCAGGACGACTATTTGCTGTGCAGCTCCCTGAAGAAGGTGTCTCCATTCTTTGAAGGCGGCAATAATGGCCAACAACTCTCTATTGCCCACATCGTAGTTCCTCTCAGCCGAAGACAACTGCTGGGAAAAGAAGGCACAGGGATGCAAGACATTCTTCTCACCTGTTCTCTGAGAGAGTATAGCTCCAACGGCACAGTCTGAAGCATCCACCTCTATTATGAAGGCAAGCTCGGGGTTGGGATGTACTAGGATAGGTGCAGTGGTAAATTTATCTTTTAGACGGGAAAATGCTTCCTGGCTTGGGGAGTCCAGGAAAACCTAGACTCTTTCCGGGTAAGTTGAGTGATAGGTGACACTACCTCAGAGAAATTTCTAATGAAACGTCTATAGAAGTTGGCAAACCCAATGAAGCGCTGTACCTCCTTCACATTTCTAGGACTTGGCCAATCCTTGATGGCTTGGGTTTTGCTTCCATCCATACTAATTCCTTGTGTAGACAGTACATACCCCAGAAATTGAATTTCGGTCCTATGGAATTCACACTTTTCAAGTTTGATGTAAAGATGATTTTGTCTTAGACGTTCCAAGACCATTCTCACATGTCCATGATGTTTCTCTGTGGAGTTAGAAAAAATTAGAATATCATCCAAATAAATTACCACGAATGTATCTAGGAGATCCCTGAAGATGTCATTCACCAAGTGTTGGAAAGTGGCTGGGGCGGTACTCAGACCAAAAGGCATAACTAGATATTCAAAGTGTCCATAGCGTGACCTGAATGCAGTCTTCCATTCATCCCCAGGTCTAATACGGACTAAGTTATAGGCCCCACGAAGATCTAGTTTAGAAAAAATTTTGGCATGTCGCACTCTCTCCAATAACTCAGGGATTAAAGGCAATGGATAACGGTTTCTAATAGTAACCTTATTGAGTTCCCTATAGTCTACGCATGGTCTCAGAGATCCATCTTTCTTCTTTACAAAGAAGATGGGTGCACCTGCAGGAGATGAAGAGGGGCGTATGAAGCCCTTGGCTAGATTTTCATCTATGTAATCCTTTAAAGCCTTTAGCTCGGGCCCCGCCAGGGGGTAGATCTTACCAAAAGGTATCTCTGCTCCAGGCAATAATTCAATTGGACAATCATATGGACGGTGAGGAGGAAGCTGGTCAGCGTTCTTCTTGTCACATAAATCCACATAGTCCTGGTATACAGCTGGTAGTTCAGGGACTGACATGATTCCTTTAGGAACAGAGCAAGCTGAAACTTTTGGACTCATCTGTTTCTCTGGAAAGTGTAATTCCTTGGTCTCCCAGTTAATGGTAGGATTCTGAGCCTGCAGCCATGGTAGCCCTAGAATAATGGGAAAGTGGGGAGAAGAGATAAGCATAAAGGACAGTTTCTCTTGATGATCTTTACCCATAAGAACCCTCAAAGGCTCTGTTTCCTGATCCACTGGTCCAGAGGTCAGCAGGGAGCCATCCACAGTTTCCATCTGTACTGGAGTAGCCTTCTTCACTGAACGTATTCCCTGTTTCAGAGCAAAGGAGACATCCATAAAATTTCCACTTGCCCCTGAGTCGATCATAGCAGAGCTAGACACCCAAGCTGAGTCAACCCAGAGTTTGATGGAAAGAAAGCAATGAGAATTGTTTTTCTTACAACTCAGCTGGGACACCGCTGAGGAAACTTGAAAAATGGCAGCGTTTACACAGTCAACGTCCTCAGAGGTAACGGAGTTTAAGTCCGAGAAATCAAGATATGTTGCTGCAGATCTCTCTGGAGCCTGAGGCTCGGACCTGACAGATCCCCTCTCGCAACACTCACAATGAATGAGTGCTGTGTTGTGAATGGGTTTGAGATGAGTTCTGAGCAGAGGCTCCCTCTGGTGGTTACAAGCGGTACTAGTGAGGATTGGGAATCAGGTGTTACTGATTGGTCTTATTTAAGGGAATCATTTTCCCATCAGGGTTGCCGGTGATCAATTGTTCTGGTCTGAATCCTTCTTTCCAGTTTCCCTTGTAGCCTGCTGTGTCGTGTCTGCATCTCCTGCTATCAGATAAGACAATTTCTTATTTTGTGTTTTTGCTATATTTTTGCATTTTGTCCTGCACTTCTGTGGGGGCCTTCTGGGTCCCCTCCGGGGCTTTTGCCCTCTCAGTTTAGTCCAGCCACTGTGTTTTGTACTTTTGCTTTTTGCAGTTTTTTCAGTGGCTGCTGTTTTTGTTACACCAGAGAACTAATTTAGGTGGTAGAGGTCGTGTGATCTCAGGTGATTTTGAAATTAGTAGAGTTGGTGTTTTTTCAGGGTTTTCTGGGATTGCAGTAAGTACCCTTCTTGTCCTTTCTATTTAGATAGTTTGGGCCCCAGCGTTTGCTCATACTATTTTCTTTCTGTGTCAGTATTTCCTCTTGTCTAACCGCCATTACATGTTTGGGGGCTTTCTATTATCTTTGGGGTTCTGCTCCGGGGCAGATAGCTTTCCTATTTCTATCTTTAGGTGTAGTTAGTTTCTCAGGCTGTGACGAGGCGTCTAGGACCATCGTAGGAACGCTCCACGGCTGCCTCTAGTTGCGGTGGTTAGTCAGGGTACTGCAATCTCATAGATTCCAACTGCTCTGGTGTATTTCCTTTTTTACCTGCACTCCTCAGCTACCGTAACATAACAGTATCACCGGCCATAAAAATTGTATGGTACTCACAGAAGGGAAAAAATATTTTGAAGGAAGAAAAGTTGTCAGAGATATTTTTCTGTTTGTTGCATTTTTTTTTTTTTTTTTTCCCTCTGTATCTCTGGGTGCTGGGGAGGATCTTTTCTCCCAATGGAGTTTGCACAGTTGTCTGGCCGTGTGGATCAGCTTGCCACTGAGGTTCAGAGTATTGCTGCATATCTTGCTGGGTTGCCTGTTGTGGAACCTAGGATCCCCATGCCAGATTTGTTTTCAGGGGATCGAGCTAAGTTTCAGAATTTCAAAAATAATTGTAAATTGTTTCTTGCCTTAAAATCTAAGTCCTCAGGAAACGCAGCGCAGCAGGTTCAAATTGTCATCTCTCTCCTGCGCGGCGATCCTCAGGATTGGGCTTTTTCCCTCACACCTGGGGATCCTGTTTTGAGTGATGTTGATGCATTTTTTCAGGCTTTGGGGTTATTGTACGATGAGCCTAATGTCACTGATCAAGCTGAAAAAGCCTTGTTGGCATTAAATCAGGGGCTTGATGACGCTGAGTTATACTGTCAGAGATTCCGTAGGTGGGCAGTCCTGACCAAATGGAATGACGACGCTTTGGCGGCCCTTTTCCGGAAGGGTCTGTCGGATAATGTAAAGGATGTTATGGTGGGATTCCCTGTCCCCTCTGGTCTCAATGATTCTATGTCATTAGCGATTCAAATTGACAGACGTTTGCGTGAGCGGAGAAGTATGCGTGGAGTGGTGTTGCCTTGTGAGCCAGCTGCTGAGCCCATGCAGTGTGATGGAGTGGTGTCTGGGGCACAGCGTCATGAGTTTCGAAAGCGCAATGGGTTATGTTTCTACTGTGGTGATGCCTCTCATGCTATTTCAGTCTGCCCTAAGCGGGGAAGACGTTTTGCACGCTCAGTTGTCTTGGGTAGTGTTCAGACTAAGTTTTTATTAACTGTCACTATGATATGCTCTCTGTCCTCATTTTCTGCTCAGGCTTTCGTTGATTCTGGAGCAGCTATTAACCTGATGGATTATGATTTTGCTAAACGTTGTGGATTTCCCTTGATACCCCTACAGAAGTCTATTCCCCTACTGGGGATCGATTCTACCCCTTTGGCTGAGAATAAACCCCAGTTTTCTACTCAGGTGATAATGAGGGTTGAACCTGATCACCAGGAGTGCTGCAAATTTTTGGTTCTATATAATCTGCATGACATTATCGTGCTGGGTTTCCCTTGGTTACAGTCTCATAATCCTGTTTTGGATTGGAAATCTGTGTCTGTAACCAGTTGGGGCTGCCAATGTGTTAATACCAACACTCCTGTTTTTTCTGCCTCCCCCCAGGCTGAGGATGTTCCTGACTTTTTGTTTGATTTTTCTGATGTGTTTAGCGAAAGTAAATCTGCATCCTTACCTCCCCATAGGAGCTATGACTGCGCTATTGAATTAGTGCCAGGTAGTAAATTCCCTAAGGGTCGCCTTTTTAACTTGTCTGTACCTGAACATGACGCTATGCGGTCTTATATCAAGGAATCATTGGAGAAGGGTCATATCAGACCATCCTCTTCACCCTTAGGTGCCGGTTTTTTCTTTGTGGCCAAAAAAGATGGTTCATTAAGGCCGTGTATTGATTATCGTCTCTTGAACAATATTACTGTGAAATATCAATACCCGTTACCCTTGATTTCTGACCTGTTTTCCAGGTGAAAAACGCTACTTGGTTTACCAAGCTTGACCTCAGGGGGCGTATAACCTTATTCGCATTAAGCACGGGGATGAATGGAAGACGGCATTTAACACCCCTGAAGGGCATTTTGAGTACCTTGTGATGCCCTTTGGGCTCACTAATGCTCCTTCCGTCTTCCAGTCCTTCATGAATGACATTTTCAGGGATTTTGTGGACAAGTTTCTGATTGTTTATTTGGATGATATCTTGATTTTTTCTAATGACTGGGACTCTCATGTGAAACATGTTCGAACTGTATTCCAGATTTTGAGAGAGAATGCTCTGTATGTGAAGGGATCAAAGTGTCTTTTTGGCGTACAGAAGATCTCATTTCTGGATTCATTTTGTCCCCATCTGTTATTGAAATGGACCCGGTCAAGGTTCAGGCCATCTGTGATTGGGTCCAACCTACTTCATTAAAGGCTCTTCAGAGATTTTTGGGTTTTGCCAATTTTTATCGTAAATTTATTGGTAATTTCTCTGTTATTGTTAAACCATTAACTGATTTGACCAGAACGGGTTCTGATGTGGTGAATTGGCCTCCTGAGGCAGTCTCTGCGTTTCAGGAACTTAAGCAGAGATTCACTTCTGCTCCTGTTCTACGGCAGCCTGATGTTTCTCTGCCATTTCAGGTGGAGGTTGATGCCTCTGAAATTGGGGCAGGTGCCGTTTTGTCCCAAAAAGATCCAGAGACCTCTAAAAGTAACCCTTGTGCCTTTTTCTCTCGAAAATTTTCTCCTACTGAACGTAATTATGACGTGGGTAATCGGGAGTTATTGGCCATGAAGTGGGCTTTTGAAGAGTGGAGACATTGGCTGGAGGGAGCCAAACATCAGGTGGTGGTCCTTACGGACCATAAGAATCTGGTCTATCTGGAATCTGCCAAGCGACTCAATCCTAGACAGGCCAGGTGGGCCTTGTTTTTCACACGTTTTAATTTTGTGGTTTCCTTTCTTCCTGGCACTAAGAATGTTAAGGCGGATGCCCTCTCGAGGAGTTTCCTTGCGGACTCTCCTGAGCTATCTGATCCCTCTGTTATTTTGAAGGAGGGTGTAGTTCTTTCCGCCATCTCGCCTAATTTGAGACTTGCTCTGGAGGGGTGTCAGGAGGATAGGCCCGAGCGCTGCCCTGTTGGAAAATTGTTTGTCCCGGACCAATGGAAAAAGAGTGTGATGTCTGAGATTCATTGTTCCGCATTGGCTGGGCATCCCGGAATTTTTGGTACCAGAGACTTGGTTAGTCGGTCCTTTTGGTGGCCTACCTTTGTCAAGGTAAAATATAATTTTCTACTATACTTTTATATTTATAGTGTGTATATGTATTTTGTAAACACGAAGTTTCCCTTAAATGATATTATTACAATGTTAGTATCTGCTGGTGTTTGTCTCCATCTTGTGTCCTATCACTGTATTACACTAAATTGAAGTGGATCTACTGAAATGCCCCCACCTTTGGAGAATTGAGGAAATACATGATACACGAGAACAATAGAATCTTTCTTCAAGAAACGAAACTGAGGATGACAACACATCAAGGAGGACTTAGAAGAAGATCTAAGGACCAATTAGGATGACTCAGCTTATCTCTTTCTCCTCAATCCCGCCTTTACTCCACCCCAATATTCTGTGTATGTAATCTTATGTACGTGAATAAAAGTTCAGTGCTTACTGGAGATGGCCGCCTAATAGCACCATTTTCTTTAGGGCACGTTCTGAAGTCTGAACCAGCGTATTGCCTGATTCATTCTCGGTCGACCCGTGCTCTTAGTCTATTTTGGAGTGACTGGAGGATGAGTGGTTTGTCATTTTGAACCCGACAATTGGCGCCTAACACGTGGGGCCGTGGATTGCCGCCCGTCCGGACCCGTCTTGAGGACTTTGCGGTGGTGCCCGCGGTGACTGAATGCGAGGACTGCAGCCTCCGTTGAACACGGTAAGTTGGGATCATATACTTTATATGCGTCCCACTTGCCTGTGTGTCAGTCATTGTGGGTTTAAGCTGTATTGTCTTTTTGGGTCTGGATGGGTGACCGGTTGAGTGGTGAGACCAAGGGCAATCCCACGCCACGAACCAGCAAGTCTGACCGAGTGACGTTGCATTCCTGCACGTTCTCGTGAAACACCACGTTCCTCCTCCTCCGGTCATTGTACCTTTATGCAGATAGTTGCCTCCCGTGATTATTTGGTAGTGTCTAAATTTCTAGTATTGTATAGAGAATTGTGGGAGGGGTGCGCATACCTAAATTTTGCTAGGAGACAAATGGAGGGGGTACTCTTTGTCCAACCCGGGAAGTCTCATTAGGAGAAGCCCAGGTGTCAGCATATGGAGGGGGACTCTGTGCTGTGTAGAGTGTCACGGTGTACTGCGCTTTAAAGTCACCATCCACAGTTAGGGAAAAAGACAGTATGGAGGGGACTCTTTGTCTTGTCACAGTATTGAGGGGGACTCTGCAGTGACGGGTGGTGACCTGCGAGTGACGCCGGTGGTCTGAGTCGCGACAGATCATTACACTCTGTTAATATTATGATGCGCATGTTTAAATCAAACAAAACCCACAAGTTAGAGGGTGGTGCTTTGGGAGTGGTTGAATTGATGAAATCACGTGGAGGCAAGAAGGCTGTTAAGAGAATGAGCTTACCGAGTATGAGCAGATTTCAGCCTTCAGTGTAGAAGGATTATGTAGCATAGAAGAAAGGAAAGTTGGGTGATAAGGGACTTCTGCATCAAGCCCAAGCACATTTGAGAGTAGTAAATGATTTGAAAGTTGAGGGTTGGAAAGAGGTAGATGGAATAAGGAGGTTCGGAAAGTGCTGAGCCTTTGTTCGGATATGTAAAATGCTCTGCATATGATCTTGTTGATGTAACTAAAATGGCCGCTCCAAGCCCTCGGCCACCGCCCTATAATGGTGCCGATCTCAGAACAAAGGGAGGTTGGACCTGTCATGTGTGTGGTGAACAGAATCCGCCCTGGGCGGAGACCTGCCGTGTCTGTGGGGCGGGTCGCTCCTGGTGTAATGCCCAGCCCATCGCCCCTCCCACACCCAGCGGCCATTTTGGTAAACCCAGTGGCCATCTTAATACACCCGGAAATGGCCAACACCCCATCTCCTCCGGCGGCCATCTTGGGACACCCAAGCACACCCAGTCAGGCCTATATCCCTTGCTGATACCAACCAGGGCCTACTACCAGCCCCCGCCTGCACCTGTGCAGGCCACAGCTCCCAATATGGCACCAGATGCAACACCATTGTTCCCTTTCACACACCCCAACCCGGCCATTGCTGCAATGCATGAATCTTCAGTTTTTCAAACAATGATCAGAAGCCGCCGCCATGATATTATGGGATCTAACGAAGGGGAGGAGGATCAGGAGAGAGAAGAGGGGTGGGCCCCTTAACAGCCACCACTATCCCCAGCAGCACCAGTATCTTTTCTTCCCTCCTCCATTCCCCCACCATCATTGTCAACCCCTGGTCCTAGGGCCTATTCCACCCCTACTCCAGAGATGGGGCACCTTCCTCTCCTTCACAAATCCTCAGAGAGGACAGTCGCTCTGTAAGGTTCACGGAAAATCTGGTCAGGCCCTCAGCTCCCGGTGTACTTGAAAACTGGTATCCCTGCCATTCACAGCATTACACAGACCGCAACGGAAATCCAGTGACATTATCCATAGGGTACGGTGATATCCTGACTCATCGGGTTGGTGCTATAGTTAGTCCTGCCAACTCCAACTGCTCCAATAAAGGGGTCTGGCTCTATTAATAGCCCAAGCTGGTGGTCCCATCGTCACTGCAGAATGCATGGCTCATATATACACTCATGACCCTTTGCCACCTGGACAGACTCTGACAACCCATGCAGGGGACCTTCCCGCTGATATCATCATCCATGCAGTAGGTCCAGTCCATGATCCTTTAAACTCAAATGAGTCACGGGCCACCCTTCGGGCCACCATACATTCAATACTCCATCATGCTGGTATGTTAAAAACAGAAGACATTAGGCACCAGGAATTATTTGAAACCAATGATAAAATAGCAAATTTGTGATTGCTTTGTCTAAAGAGTTAACTAACACCCACTCTGCAGTGTCTGCTTTCTCCCAGAATTTACAGGTGACACGGTGCATGATTTCTCGCCTGATGACCTTATATATATAAAAATTTATGGGAAGAGACTGTCTCCAGCCCAGATTTGAGGGTCCCTACTCTGTGGTCCTGACCACCCCTACTGCCGAAGCTCGAGGGCAAGAGCACCTGGATTCACGCCTCCCATTGCAAGAAGGACAAGATTAATCAGCAGTCATGAAGTTTCTGATATACATATCCTTTTGAGCTATATCCTGATCTCCAGTAGTGCCAGTATGCCCACCTTCTGGGTTAATACTACAACCCCTGTGGTTATCTTTAAGTTCGATTTCTATCAAATATTCAACTGTGATAGGAATGATTTCAAGGGATCAATATATTAAACTTAGGGGAAAAGGGATATTTTATCTCTATGTCATCCGCCCAGGGAATGAAAACTGTTATGATTGGTCAGATGTGGGATAGAAAACAGAAAAAGGGAAAATTGGCAGATGAAGCTAGATACAATAGATTGATAAATGAGATATACAAGTGTTATATTTGTAGGAACGGATCTAAGAATGCAGGAGTCAGTGACAGCAAGCAAAGGTATAAGGGAGGGAGGAAGTGCTGGTAGCAGCGAGATGGTATTTTGCTGTACACCAAGGTCATTCTACAGATAAGGAAGCTGAAGGCTGAGGGAGAGCACACTAACAAACTGCGCAGCGACCCGACTTACCCCTCCCATCAGGCATTCAGCATAGAGACGCAGAGCCAGAGTGCAGTAGTTTTCAGATTTTGTTGAATAGGTTTTTGGAATAGACACAGTACGTAAGAATCGAAGGGCTAGGCATGTGAATAGAAGGTCAGTGTATGTGAGAAGAAAGATAGACAGGCAGAGAAAGGAAGTGACAGAAAGCTGAAAGTAAGTAGACCGGATTAGAGATCAGTTAAAGCAGAGGATCTAGCCAGAATAGCACAGGGGCACAACATGATTAGTGCAGGCAAAAAGAGTAGCTTGCACATGAACCCCCTTGTAACATAGTAACATAGTTATTAAGGTTGAAGGAAGACTTAAGTCCATCTAGTTCAACCCATATCCTATCCTAACCTGCCTAACATGTGATCCAGAGGAAGGCAAAAAAAACCCAAGTTGTCTCCTTACCCCCCACTCCTAATTGCACAGTACAGGTGAACCTACCAGGGGGACATGAGGTTGAGTTCCAAGTGGACACGGGGGCAGAAAATTCAGTAATTACAGACAACTCTCCATCTATCCTGCTCCCCGTCACTAAAAAGATTCCCCTGCAAATTCAAGGAACCACTGTACACACACAGTTAATGGTATTACCACGGGGTCAATGTAATCTTTTAGGATGTGATGTGTTGTTACAATTACAAGCACATATTGAGTATCATCTTGATGGGACTGTCACTATGACACCAGAACTGAAGCAGAGCACTCTTTGTAAAATCATGTCGCTAGACGTTGCTAGTACAGAGGAAAGAGATTATCCACCCGTCAGAGACAGGATACACAGAGGAAAGAGAAGATTTTCAGGAAATATATTCCAATGTTATTCCTGGACCCCACTGTCATGATGTACTCTTTAGGATAAGGACAGGGGATTTTACGAAACAACATGTTGGGGTCATAGTAGATGCTGCAAATAATCAACTCCACTATGCTGGAGGACTGGCCGCAACAATTTCACAGAAAGGAGGACCCATGATACAGGACGAATCTAATTCGTATATACAAACGTGTGGTCAGGTAGAAATAGGACAGGTCCCAGCAACCAGAGCAGACAGCTGCCGTGTCAATATGCAATATATGCAATGAAATCACGATATACTTCTACTAATATGCCTAGGTCCCAACAATTACTTACTGAAGCTGTCCAGAATGTAATCCTGTATGTTTTCCCTGTCCACTCCGAACAATCATTTTGCAAGCAGGCAGCTGCAGGTCCAAGGACAGTTCTTATCAGTGCCCACATAGCAAACTCCAGCCCCCCTTCAACTTAACCCTGTGTACGGGTTGGTACAAAAATTATGGGCAGTTAATGCAGCTACTGATCTGGAAACTCCAGTGGTGTCTAATATATATATATACACTTTTGTTCCAGATATCTCAGGATGCTGCTTAGTTTACAGTTATTGATTTTGCCAATGTTATTTTTATAATATGTTGATGATTTACTGATTTGTGTTCCTCCAGGAAACAGTGTCGTATTGCAACAATATTACTCATGTTGTTTTTGTACCAAGCAGGTTGTAAAGCGTTGAAGGATAAACTGCGATTCTGTAAATCTTCAGTTGTCTTTTTGGGACATTGCATTACACTGGGGGCGCGACATCTGACCAGCGCTCGCAAAGAAGCTGTACAGAACTTTCCTATGCCTGTTAATGTTGCCGCTCTTAGGATATTTCTTGGACTGATTTTCTACTGCAGGCAGTGGATTCGTGCTGTGTCAATCCTCATGCAACCTCTCTATGATTGTATCACCATTGTGCTTTTTAAACTAACTCCTGAAGGTATAGACTGTTTTCATTCCCTCAAAAACAGGATTGTGACAGCTCCAGCGCTAGGAACCCCCAACTATGAACTACCATTCACCCTGTATCTCCATTAGCAGCAGGGACACGCGGCAGGAGTATTGACTCAGTTACATGGTGACAATCAAAGGCCTGTAGCCTATTTCAGTGGAAGACTAGATGCAGTGGCTAGAGGTACCCCGTCCTGTGTACGGGCGGTACATGCTGTAGGACTATTGCTCCACAAATCATCAGATATCGTTCTTGATTATCCACTGACAGCACTTACACCTCATGATGTATACACCATACTGAACCAGGTGCAACCGGCACACCTTTCAGCTGCACGTCACCTTCGATTGCAATGTGCACTTTTAATGCCTCCAAATGTTTCTTTGCAGAGATGTACCACACTTAATCCTGCCACATTGTTACCTCTCTCGGATCTAGGGGGGAGGTCAGGTATTGTACAAAGAAGATCCAAGAGAGGAGATTCCTTATGATTATGTTCAGCTTATGGCACAGGAAACAGCAGGTCTACCCACAGTGTTTGAAACTGAAAGACATAATGTTGACTTTAAATCTTTTGTAGAACTCGCTACCAAGATGACTCAGGTGCCTTCCACACCAGGTATGCCATCGTCTCCCTGAATGCAGTAATCAAAGCAGAACCAATGCTCCCACATCAGTCGGCCCAGGAGGCTGAACTTAAGGCTCTGACCGAGGCCTGTAAGATAGCTGAAGGTAGAATTGTTAACACCTACACAGATTCTAGATAAGCATTCGGTATAGCTCATGATTTGGGTCCAATTTGGAAGTCTAGAGGATTCCTGATGGCAGCAGGACATCCCATTAAAAATGCTGACGCAGTCCAGCAGTTAATTGATGCATTACAATTACCAAAAGAAGTAGTTGTCAAAAGTTAAAAGCACATACCAGATGCACTGATCAGGTGAGTAAAGGAAACGCAATGGCCGATGCAGCAGCAAAAACAGCAGCCAGTAGACCACTCCAAGGGTAACGATGCACCAGGTAAGCGCTCCCAAAAATCCCTTTGTGTCGGAGGATGCCTTAGCCCAGATGCAGGCTCAGGTGCGCCAGGAGGAAGTAGAAAAGTGGGAAAAAGAAGGTGCATGTCTGAATGCAGCAACTGGGTATGGGGAAGAGGGATGCGTCGATGCCTTCCAAGAGCGTTGTACCCTGTGGTCGCCCAGATGTTACATGGGCCAACCCACCAGTCCAAAACTGCTGTGATGAGCGTGATGCAGAAGCATTGGGCGGCACCAGGCTTTTCCACCTGTATAGAAGGTTTGATCCAGGGATGCATGGTATGTGTTACACATAATCAGAGAAGGGTAGTCAAGACACCACCCAAACACACCCCTCGGCCCTTCTATCCTTTCCAGAGACTGCAGATTGATTATATTCAGTTGGCAAAATCAGGTTCATGGGAGTACGTGTTGGTGTGTTTTTGATTTATTCTCAGGTTGGCTGGAGGCTTTCCCGATTGCCAAGGCTACGGCTGCGGCAACCGCAAAGAAGCTGCTTGTGGAGGTGGTGTGCAGGTATGGAGTACCAAAGGTGATCGAAAGTGACAGAGGTACACATTTCACAGGTGAAATAATGAATGAAGTCTTGACAGCGCTGGGAATTCAACAAGTTTTCCACACCCCATATTACCACAAAGTGGTGTAAAAGTAAAAGGACTAAATAGGATATTGAAGTTAAAAATCTAAAAGGCCATGGCTGAAACAGGGAAATCTTGGCCTGAATGTTTACCATTAGCCCTATACTCAGTAAGGTACACTCCAAGTAGGAAAACTGGACTTTCTCCGTATAAAGTACTATTTGGCAAAGTGCTTAGTTTAGGATGTTTCTTTTCCCAAGCATTGGAAATAAGTAACCATGTATTAAGCTCATATGTAAGGGATTTGTATAAAAGACTCAAGAAAGTATATGATAATGTTTTCAGTTCTCTTCCAGATCCGAACCAGGATCCTGGGAGTCACAGCCTGCAGCCTGGAGACTAGGTAGTCATTAAAAGACACGTGGGAAAGAGTCTGGATCCGAGAATATAGCTCCACTGATATCCAGAAAAAGAAGGAGTCTGGGTCAGCTGCACACCAGTTATGCTGAGGATCCCAAAGTTTATATGGATTCCATAGGTGTTCCTAGGGGGGTCCCAGACGAATACAAAGCTCAGAATCAGATCCTGGCGGGTTTCCGTTCTCTCATCCCAACTGTGCAGATCAATTACAATGTAGATTGGATAAAATATATATACTACACCAAGCAAAGATTTATCAATATCGATTTTAGTCAAGATGCTTTCCAGGGTATAGTTGAGAAACTGGGCCCAAAACAAAAGACTGACTCTTCAAAATAGACTGGCCATTGACATGATTCTAGTTGAAAAAGATGAAGTCTGTGGGATGATAGGGGAAGAATGTTGTACTTATATTCCTCAGAATTCTGGAGTCAATGGTAAAACTATAGTGGCCCTTACAGAGATTAAAAATCTGGCTCAGGAAATAAAAGCCAATGCAGAAGTAGATACCTCTTTCTTCTTAAGATGGCTTGAAGGACTTAAAGAATTTCTCCAACAAGCCTGCTTAGTGGTAACAGGGCTTTTGGTGCTAGGATTGATAATTCTATGTTGTGTGATATCTATGTATAGGAAAGCTGTGACCAATGCAGCCGCCTCCTCAGGTACTTTCCTTCATCAGGAAGTTGTGTCGCTACTATATGAAGACACTGATAAGGGTGATATGGAGAAATATACTCCGCAGGATAAACCTGATAAAACCCCCTATAACAAAATACAAATGGAAATAAGAGATTTAGTTTAGGGATAGTGGGAGAACTCCATGTGCATGTTTGGTAGGGACTTGGTTGTTTGGGGCGGTCCATAAGGGGCCAGTTTCTAAAATGACCAAGCGAAGAAATCCATTACCCCTGTCCCCACACATGGACAGTCTCGAAGGCCGCATAAATTAAGGGAAAAACTTAGTGTTTAGGGGGGATTGTCAAGGTAAAATATAATTTTCTACTATACTTTTATATTTATAGTGTGTATATGTATTTTGTAAACACGAAGTTTCCCTTAAATGATATTATTACAATGTTAGTATCTGCTGGTGTTTGTCTCCATCTTGTGTCCTATCACTGTATTACACTAAATTGAAGTGGATCTACTGAAATGCCCCCACCTTTGGAGAATTGAGGAAATACATGATACACGAGAACAATAGAATCTTTCTTCAAGAAACGAAACTGAGGATGACAACACATCAAGGAGGACTTAGAAGAAGATCTAAGGACCAATTAGGATGACTCAGCTTATCTCTTTCTCCTCAATCCCGCCTTTACTCCACCCCAATATTCTGTGTATGTAATCTTATGTACGTGAATAAAAGTTCAGTGCTTACTGGAGATGGCCGCCTAATAGCACCATTTTCTTTAGGGCACGTTCTGAAGTCTGAACCAGCGTATTGCCTGATTCATTCTCGGTCGACCCGTGCTCTTAGTCTATTTTGGAGTGACTGGAGGATGAGTGGTTTGTCATTTTGAACCCGACACCTTGTCTCGCGATGTCAGGGAATTTGTGCAGTCCTGCGGGACTTGCTCTCGCTCCAAGCCTTGCTCTCGCTCTAGTGGTTTGTTGATGCCATTGCCTGTGCCCAAGAGACCATGGACCCATATCTCTATGGATTTCATTTCCGATCTTCCTGTTTCTCAGAGAATGACCACCATCTGGGTAATTTGTGATAGGTTTTCCAAAATGATACATCTTGTGCCATTACCTAAGTTGCCTTCCTCCTCTGAATTGGTGCCGTTGTTCCTTCAGCACGTGGTTCGTTTACACGGCATTCCTGAGAACATTGTGTCTGACAGAGGAGTCCAGTTTGTTTCCAGATTTTGGAGGACTTTTTGTTCTAAACTGGGTGTTCAATTGTCTTTCTCCTCGGCATTTCATCCTCAGACCAATGGTCAAACTGAGAGAACAAACCAGACATTGGAGACTTATCTAAGATGCTTTGTGTCTGCTGATCAGGATGACTGGGTCTCTTTTTTGCCTTTGGCTGAGTTTGCTCTTAATAATAGGGCTAGCTCTGCCACTTTGATGTCTCCGTTTTTCTGTAATTCTGGGTTTCACCCTCGATTTTCTTCAGGACAGACGGAGGCTTCTGTCTGTCCAGGTGTTGACTCTGTTGTTGAGCGTATGCAGCAGATTTGGGACCAGGTAGTGGAGAGGTTGTCCCTCTCTCAGGAGAAGGCCCAGCGGTTTGCTAACCGGCATAGGACTGATGGTCCTCGGTTTAAAGTGGGGGACTTGGTCTGGTTGTCCTCAAAGAATATTCCTATGAGAGTAGCATCTCCTAAATTTAAGCCTAGGTTCATTGGACCTTATAAGATCATGGAGATTATTAATCCTGTTTCTTTTCGTTTGCTTCTTCCAGGGACATTTAAGATCCATAACGTGTTCCACAAGTCCTTGTTGAAGAGGTTTGTTGAGCCAGTGGTTCCTGCTGCTGTGCCTCCTGACCCTGTTTTGGTTGAGGGCAATCTGGAGTATGTGGTTGAGAAAATATTGGATTCTCATTTTTCTAGACGAAGACTCCAGTATTTGGTTAAATGGAGAGGTTATGGTCAGGAAGATAATTCTTGGGTGTTTGCTTCGGACATCCATGCTAGGAGACTTATCCGTGCATATCATAGAACTCATCCTGACCGACCTGGTTGCTCAAATGAGGGTTCGGTGACCCCTCCTCAAGGGGGGGGGTACTGTTGTGAATGGGTTTGAGATGAGTTCTGAGCAGAGGCTCCCTCTGGTGGTTACAAGCGGTACTAGTGAGGATTGGGAATCAGGTGTTACTGATTGGTCTTATTTAAGGGAATCATTTTCCCATCAGGGTTGCCGGTGATCAATTGTTCTGGTCTGAATCCTTCTTTCCAGTTTCCCTTGTAGCCTGCTGTGTCGTGTCTGCATCTCCTGCTATCAGATAAGACAATTTCTTATTTTGTGTTTTTGCTATATTTTTGCATTTTGTCCTGCACTTCTGTGGGGGCCTTCTGGGTCCCTCCGGGGGCTTTTGCCCTCTCAGTTTAGTCCAGCCACTGTGTTTTGTACTTTTGCTTTTTGCAGTTTTTTCAGTGGCTGCTGTTTTTGTTACACCAGAGAACTAATTTAGGTGGTAGAGGTCGTGTGATCTCAGGTGATTTTGAAATTAGTAGAGTTGGTGTTTTTCAGGGTTTTCTGGGATTGCAGTAAGTACCCTTCTTGTCCTTTTCTATTTAGATAGTTTGGGCCCCAGCGTTTGCTCATACTATTTTCTTTCTGTGTCAGTATTTCCTCTTGTCTAACCGCCATTACATGTTTGGGGGCTTTCTATTATCTTTGGGGTTCTGCTCCGGGGCAGATAGCTTTCCTATTTCTATCTTTAGGTGTAGTTAGTTTCTCAGGCTGTGACGAGGCGTCTAGGACCATCGTAGGAACGCTCCACGGCTGCCTCTAGTTGCGGTGGTTAGTCAGGGTACTGCAATCTCATAGATTCCAACTGCTCTGGTGTATTTCCTTTTTTACCTGCACTCCTCAGCTACCGTAACATAACAGTGCTGCAGTAGTCTTACGAGAACGGCTGGGGCAGTTTATAATGAAGTGCCCTGACTTACCACAATAGAAACATAGATTCTCCTTAAAACGATGTTCCTTGCGTGCATCACTAACCCGTCGTTGTAAAGAGTCTACCTGCATGGGTTCAGGTTCAGGTTCCCGTGTAATCCTACTCAAAGGTTCCTTAGCTGGAGAGGAAGGTAGGAAAAGGTTAGTACGATTGCTTTCGAACCATCTCTCTTGCCTGCGTTCAGTCAGACGAGTATCAATACGGATGCAGTAGTTAATAAAGTCACCTAACGCAGTGGGAGGGTCGGCACGAGCAAGTTCATCCTTAATCAGTGGAGATAACCCCTTTCGAAAAATAGATTTTTTGGCGGAACTGTCCCAGGTGGTATCAAGGGCCCATCTCCTGAAATCCAAGGCATATTCAGCTACCGAGTGCTTACCTTGGCGCAAAGCTAACATGGCTGCTTCAGCTGTTGCACCTCGATTGGGGTCATCAAACACCTGCCCCATGGCTGAAATAAAATCATCAAGGTGATTCAAACAATCATCCTCAGTCTCAATCAGAGGGTTTGCCCACATCAAAGCCTTGTTGGTAAGCAACATAATTATAGTAAGCACCTTAGATCGTTCAGTGGGAAATTGTGAAGCATGTGCAGAAAAAAAAAGATTGCATTGATTAATAAATCCCCTGAATTTCTCACGTTCACCGCCAAAACGAAAAGGGGCAACTTGGGAATCCCAGCACTCGGGGCTACGGCAGGAGCCTGGACTCGCCCCTCTAGAACCTCAATCCTGGCTCGCAAATCCTGGGTAGTCTGTCCAACCACTTGCAAATTGTGATTATTGAGGTCCTGTAGATTTGTAAAACGGGTCTTTATATTCTGCAAATCTGCAAGGATATTATCAGTCACTCCGCAAAGTTCCTTTATGCGGGCCTCCATTTTCCAGATCTTTTAAGACAGGATTACTGGAAGAAGAGGAGAGAAAAAAAAACAATAGTGTTCACCTGTGGCAACACTGCAGAGAGAAAAAAAATTAAGGGAACTGCTCACCTGGAATGGTTGTGAGAAGTCACAACCACTATCATCACAGAAAGTTTCAACCAGACATCTGATATCCAGAGTTACAGCAGACAAAAAAGAGAAAAGAAAGGAAAAAAAAAAAACAATAGTGTTTACCTGTGGTAACACTGCAAAAAGAAAAAACTTAAGGGAATTGCTCGCTCACCTGGAATGGTTGTGAGAAGTCACAACCACTGTCATCACAGAAAGTACAACCGGACGTCTGATATCCACAGTACAGCAGACACAGCCTTCCAGACCCAGCAGACACTAACGTTTTGGCTTCAGAATCTTGTAATGTATGTAGTACAGTTCATATAGCGTCTTGTGCTTGGGTGCGATGAAAACACAGGAGTCACAGGTTTGATATAGAAAAGTCCTGTATTACTTCATACAAGTTGGCAGAAATAGTCACACAGTTTGCAGACACAGAAACAGGAGACACAGCAGGCCAGAGTAATCCAAGCTCAGCAATCACTCTCCAATACAGATTCAGGATCTTCTTCTCTGTTACCGTAAGTCCATGCAAACGTGGGTCTTTCAAAGAGCAGGGTTCAGAGTCCACAAGTGCTTCAGAGTTCCTCAGTAGGAATAGCTGGAGTACAAGGTCCAAGGCTTACAGGAGTCAAGTCACAGGTTCACTGCAGGCTAGATTCTGAAGCACTGATTGCTCAGCTGTGGCTGCTTAAGAAGCAAAGGAGAGAATGAGGGCGGGAACATGCAAGCTGGAAACTCCATTTTGACTGAGGGCAAGATAGCTGCAGCAAGACAGAAAGTAAAATGGCTGACGAACAAACTGAGTTTCAGGAATATATACATAGAACCTTACAGCAGCAGATTTGGGACCAGGTAGTGGAGAGGTTGTCTCTCTCTCAGGAGAAGGCCGAACGGTTTGCCAACCGGCATAGGACTGATGGTCCTCGATTTAAAGTGGGGGACTTGGTTTGGTTGTCCTCAAGAAATATCCCTATGAGGGTTGCATCTCCAAAATTTAAGCCTAGGTTCATTGGACCTTATAAGATCATGGAGATTTTTAATCCTGTTTCCTTCCGTTTGCTTCTTCCAGGGACATTTAAGATCCATAACGTGTTCCACAAGTCCTTATTGAAGAGGTTTGTCGAGCCAGTGGTTGCTATGGCTGTGCCTCCTGACCCTGTTTTGGTTGAGGGCAATCTGGAGTATGTGGTTGAGAAAATATTCGATTCTCGTTTTTCTAGACAGAAACTCCAGTATTTGGTTAAGTGGAGAGGTTATGGTCAGGAGGACAATTCTTGGGTGTTTGCTTCGGACATCCATACTGGGAGACTGATCCATGCCTATCACCGAGCTCATCCTGATCGGTCTGGTTGCACAAGTGAGGGTTCGGTGACCCCTCCTCAAGGGGGGGTACTGTTATGAATATGCTAGAGATGGTTTCTGAGCAGAGGCTCCCTCTGGTGGTTACAGACAGTACTGAACCTTTCAGCGAGGAATGGCAATCTGAGATCACGGACTGGTCTGATATAAGGGAGGTTCCCTCCAATGATGGTTGCCGGTGATCAATTGTTCTTGTCTCAATTGTGGTTCCTGGTTCATTTGGAAGTTTGCTTAGTCTTGCCTGCATCTTCTGCTATCAGATAAGATATTTTCTGCTTTTATTTTTGTGCTTGCTTTTTGCATATTTCCCTGCACTTCTGTGGCGGTCAGCCAGGTCCCCTCCGGGGGCTTGTGCTCCTCTTAGTTTATCTGGAGCCACTGTTGTTTGTTCATTTGCTTTTTCCTGTTTTTTCAGTGGCTGCGGCTTAGTTTTGTTACACCAGAGATGTGATTTAGGTGGTAGAGATCGTGTGATCTCAGGTGTTTTTGCAATCAGAAGAGTTGGTATTTTTTAGGGTTTTTTTTGGATTGCAGTGAGTATCCTTTCCTGTACTTTTCTGTCTAGACAGATTGGGCCCCAGCGTTTGCTCATTCTATTTTCTGTCTGTGTCCGTGCTTCTTCTTGTCTAACCGCCATTACATGTTTGGGGGCTTCCTATTTTCTTTGGGGATCTGCTCCGGGGCAGATAGCTTTCATCTTTCTGCCTTTAGGTGTAGTTATCTCTCAGGCTGTGACGAGGCGTCTAGGATCAACGTAGGAACGCTCCACGGCTACATCTAGTTGTGTGGTTAGTTCAGGTTACTGCAATCTAATAGGTTCCAGCCTCTCTGGTGTATTGCCGTTTTTGCTTATTCTCCTCAGCTACCAAAACATAACACCTGGCCATGCCTACTGGCCCATGCATCTGTTGTGAGGTGCACCTTTCCACTCAATGATTGTTTGAGTGCATGGACAATGCGGTCTTTCACATGCAATAGACTGCAAGGGCAATGCAGTGCTCTGGGTGAATGTACCAGCAGAATCAGATAGCAGTGACTGTGCATCAGTGCACTCCATGTCATATTTATCTTGGACTGGGGAATTCAGGATTTCACTTGATAACCCAGGCATGGTATGTGAAAAGAGCTCCAGGGAGTAATCTGAAGTGTGGCCTGCTGCATCCTTCACTTGTGGTGGGGGTGAAGGACACAAGGAAAGGAGTTGTTCCTGACCAGGTGCTTGCATTTTTTGAAACTTCAGAAGAGGAGGCGATAGAGCTGGAGGCTGTTTCGGCAATGTAAGCCAAAACCTGTTCCTGATGCTCCGACTTTAAAAGCGGTTTACCTACTCCCAGAAAAGGGAGTCTTCCAGGCCTTCTGGAGCCAGATGATGACGCAAGCTCAACACCTCCTGCCTTAGGTGCTATTGTGCTTTTGGCACTACCAGCAGATGCACCACCACCATCAGTCCCAGCTGCCCCCCCCCCCCCCCGCCCACGTCCGCGGCCTCTTCCACTATACTTCCTCATGTTTGGGAAAATGTACCAAAAATACCATAATAGCACGAAAAACACATGCGACTAGTGGAACAAATCATCATGCAGCATAATATATAAATATCAGTACCATTATAACACTAGTCCATATAGGATAATATATGACACACTGAGATTATCAAAGATACCAAAAACAGAACAAATCAGTGCAATGTCAACGAGAATAATGTAGAAAAAATCCTTTATTAAATATCAGCATAGCAAGGTAAAAGGGATAACATGAGGGCTACAAGTAACACGCATATCCAGCATAAGCCCGGGCAGAGAAAAGCTGCAACAACATACGGAAGTACCATATAATGTAAATGACAGGTATCTAAAAGTAAAGAGCATAATATATTAGGGGCATACAGACTCATAAGACCCCATCATACCTGCCCTACCATGATATATAATGTATTAATCATGTAACCAATGTATCATATGCCAAACGTTGGCAAAGTAATCATGGTACATACCGGGTGTCACAGCGTCTCCCGCCCTCCCCGACGTTTGTACGCTTCTTTCCTTGGATCCTGAATAGTAAAATGACATCTGTCTCTGTCAGGAGCATCTTTGGAAGCAACACGTGGTTAGATCAACTTAGATAACAGCTGTCCATTCACCATAGTGTCAGAGTAAAACTTCCCTGGAGTGCCTTGAAGAGAGTGAAGAAGAGAGCCCCCCTCCCTTCGTGTAGCCATGTTATATATACATCCCTCAAAGCACGTGGTCTCTATATATGGGGTTGACATTTTACCATACAGAAATAACATATGTAATGTCAGCGAAAGTCAATGTGCTTGGTACAGAATTGAGTGTAATAAGAATAAATCCATATCCAATAATTAACATTTAACAATGATATGATATGAATAAGATATGACATGATATGAATCAGATATGATATGATATGATGTGAATCAGATATGATATGATAAGAATCGGATATTATATGAAATTATATGATATGAATCAGATATGATATATAATATGAATCAGAAATGATAGGATATGAATCAGATATGATATGATATGAATCAGATATTATATGAATCAGATATGATATCATATGAATCAGATATATGATATGAATCAGATATGATATGATATGAATCAGATATGATATGTTATGATATATGAACCAGATATGATATGATATGAATCAGATATGATATGATCTGAATCAGATATGATATCATATGATATGAATCAGATATGATATGATTTGTCCCTTATTCCTTCACTCCCCCTTTTTGCCCTGCACAGGGCACAATTGATCAGGGATCTGACCTTGTTTTCAGAGACAAAGCGAAGGCCGACATCATGTTTGAATAATCATTGATGATATTCTGCAAAATATTAATCAGTTGGGAACTAGTATCAAGCTCCCCATTCAACTGATTAATAACGGCATCACTAGCTGCTGCCTCGTCCTTACAAGATTTGATCTCAGCCCCAGACTTAGTCAGCTGTGCTTCCATATCAAGACAATGATTTTTCATTTCCAGCAGTTGTTATTCAAGCCTAGAAATCTGCTTTTCTCTGTCCACATTATACTGATGGTTCTCTGCCAGTTGTGTCTGTAAATAGTGGGAATATAGAATATACCGCACACTCTATGGAATTCCATGCAAAATAATACATTTTATTTATGTCAAAACAGGGAGCAGTATATAAAGCAATTAACGGAATGGCTGACGTTTCGACTCGCCCGAGTCTTAATCATAACATCGCTAAAGAAAGACAAAACAAGATATGAGCATCATAAGTCATAAATATCTATGCAAAAATATCAATGTAAAGATAAAACATCAAATAACACATCAAAACAAGTGAAAATCTCAAAAAACATAGAACACAACCGACACCAATTGACAAGATGCATAAAAACAATGAAACCAAAAAAGGGAAAAGGAAAATGGTGAAGGCCCAAGCCAATATATACAAGGAGAAGGTTCAGAAGAGTAAAAAAAAAGACAAAGGTAAGTATGTACATGGAGCAAACAGGATTACCTTTAATCATATGAAAGTAGATTCCTATAGGAGAATGAAAAGAGATTCCATGGGAGAGAGTGCAGTGTTAGGCTGGAGTCACACACAATGTCTAAAAAATCTGACCGTTTTAGTGGGACGATTATCGTATAAAACTTTCATGAACATTGATGCTTCTAGCATCCGATTTTCCATCGCTGATGCGATTTAGTCGCATGTGAGAGTACGTTTCACATCCGATTGCCATCCGACTTGCGATTTTTTGTGGCATCATACCAAAATGGACAAATAACGGTTTTGAGGCCTGCAAGTAATTTAAATCATCAGCCATACCCATATTTAAGGTGTCTCCAACAGGTGTGAGCCTCCCAACTTAGCAGTGGACTCATTGGGTTATTTGTGCTTAGTGCTTTATTGCTGCTTTGTCCCAATCATGAGCGATAGACTGATCTTTAATACCACTGACTGTGTGCTGTACAATTGGGTTATATCCAGACGTTTTGGGAGCCATACCCCATTGTTGCAGCTCCCAGAATCCGCCGAAGAGTGTGGGTGCATCCACTTTTGAGACGAAGGATCAGTAAAGGGCATTTTCACCGCCTGTATTCGACGCTGCGTACCCATCCCAACAAGTTTTTTCAGTATTGTCGAATGAGCCTTGCTACTTTTGATAAGTTGCTGGGGATTGTGCGCCCTGGGATCACCTTTCAGGACACCAGGATGCGTCCAGCTATTTCTGCTGAGTGACGCCTTCTCCTAACATTACGGTATGTGTGTGAACGATATATTGATGATGTTTTCTACAACATAGCTACTTTCCCAGTGTTGTCACTTACTTCATGTTAACATATTTTCAGGAATGTTTTTACCACACTTACCCATGTTTCCTATTTGCTTGTGTGTACCCCTCATAATGCATTGAATGTAATTGCATTTACTGAATGCATGCTTACAGAAATCTCCTAATTTTAAATGTGGGTAATGCTGTGCTTGTTGTTTGCTGTGCTGATGTGTACATGTTTGTTGTTGTTTCTGTATTGCAGGTTCCTTTCCACTGGCCTGTCATATGCTGCTCTGCACTTAGAGTTTTTAATAGGCAAATCCACCATTTCAGGAATTGTCAGCTCTACTTGTGCGCTAATTAGGTCAAGACTAAATAAAGAGGTCATGCCTGAGCCCAAAATGGCAGACTGGTTGAGGATTGCATGTGGATTTGAAGAAACATGTCATTTTCCACACTGTATTGGAGCCCTGGATGGGAAGCACATTCGTGTGCGTAAGCTGCCGAACTCTGGCTCCCAATTCTACAATTATAAACAATTTTTTTCTGTAGTGTTGTTGGCCTTGGTCGACAGTCACTACAGGTTTATAATTGTAGACATTGGGGCCTATGGAAGGACTGAAGACTCCAGAGTCTTCAATTCTTCCATTATGGGTCGGCGGCTATGCAATAACCAATTGGACTTACCACCACCATGTCAGCTTCCACACTCCAATATGGATCCAGTGCCTTATGTTCTTGTAGCGGATGAGGCGTTCCAATTGACACTTAATGTTATGCAGCCATATCCAAGTTGCAATTTGAACCATCGGCGTCACATATTTAATTTTCGCCTTTCACGTGCACGACGCCTGGTGGTGTTCACCTTTGGTATACTTTGTGCCAAATGGCGGGTACTCCAATCAGCCATTCAGCTTAGTGAAGCAAATGTTAATGTGGTAGTAAAAGCATGTGTGGTCCTACATAATTTCACAAGAATGCATGAATGCTCCTCACCTGATGTGCCTGACCTTGTGTCTTTTAATGTGTCTATGCCTAAGAGACCACTCATCCATCCCCATCGTCCCCCTTCTGGCCTTAAAGTCCGTGATGTGTTCACAAATTATTTTGTTTCCCATGATGGTGCTACTCCCTGGCAAGAGGAGGCCTTAGCTATGTAGTGTGCTTGTTTTCTTGTACCATAAACACACTTTTCTTTACATCATTGATGTTGTACTGTTGTTCCTACTGTCCATTTCCCTGTACGTTACACAGGACATCACATATAATAATAATAACATACAACCAATGCGACTTCACAAATTTAATTCATTTGTGTAATTTTTTTTTGGTGGCTCTTAAATTATGCGTACTGGACAAATACGTCCAAAGGTTGCATTCGCCTTTCTTGTAAACCAAAAAACAAACAGTCAAGTATATAAGGCACTTAAACAAATACTCAAACATTGAGTAAATACATGTCATCTACAAGTTATGGTAGGTGGGGGTGGTGATTATGGAGGCCCAGGTTGGGTGGGTTGCCTTGCTGGATCAGCAACCAGTGTGTCACCCTGACTTGTGGCAGACTGCAGTGTTACTTGTGGGTTTCTGCCTGGATCCTGATAGGGGTTTGGGTAGGGGTAGTCATAGGTATATGGCTGACCAGTTTGATAATGACCCCCAATATGCCCATGTCGACCATACCCATGTTGTGGCCAGCCTACAACATTGGGTATGTTCGAGTGGGCATATTGGGAATGGCCACTCTGTCCCATGGGTTGGAGCTGCTGAGGTAGGTTGGAGTAGGAAGGAGCTTGAGGAGGAGGAGTTGGTATCTGTTGGACACAAGGAGGAGGTGGAGGAGGAGGATGATGATGAGGAGGAGGTTGAGAGGCTGAAGCACCCTCTGTGCGCTGGCTTCTCAACAACCGTAGTAGATTTTCTGACGAAAGCTGCCACCTTTCGAGAAAATCTAATACGGTGTTGGGATTATTTGGTGTGGTTCCTGCACCAAGAAGAATTTGGACTCCACCTCTGATCCGCAGTCTGTGCTCACGTGGAATACCCCTGAGGTAGCGTGCCAGACTGCGGCCAAATGCCTCCTCCCCATCATCATGTGCTACATTGGACAAATAGTCCAGAACTCCTCTGTCCACCTGCCTCCTTGTCCCAGAACCAACTCCTTCGCTTCGGCGCCTGCCTCGCCTTGGAATAAGGGAATGTGGAGGAGACCCATCATGAGGCCTAGTAGGGCTACTGCTCACAGCATGCTCCTCTTGCTGTTGAGCCTGGGTGTCTGACTCCTCAGCTGCAGTAGGTGGTGGTGGTGATGCTGCTGCTTGTGTGGAAGATGAGGCTGCAGAGGAAGGGCCAGCCTCCTCAGAACCATCACCAACAGGGTCTATGACGACCTCAGAATCCGACCTTGTCTCCCTCTCCGTAAGGTTTGACTCCATCCTATATAGGAAAACAAAAAAGATAATTAATATTTGATATCCAAAACAATCATAGGGTTTCAACAGACATGCACTTACGCTCGCAGATCCATAACTGGCACAAGGAAATTGAGGCAGTCAAAATAAAGGTACTTCCTCTTCCTTGTTGCTGGGCCCCACTCTGCGCCCTCAGCTGCCTCTCCCTGCGGTAGCAGTCTCGACAGCTGCGCCACCGCCTTGTCACATCTGTCACTGCAAAGTGAATACAACCAGAAGCCAAAATATTACTGCTATGGACTTTTAAAACACTTCATACATCTGTCGCTATGAACATCCACATTTTTGTGATGTGTCTTGCTATGTGTAGACAAAAACACCTAAAAACTTGTATGCTATTCAGGGTGGCTAAGTACAAAAATCAGAGTACAAGGGTAGATGCATACAAACATATGCGTCTGAGGTACAGTACAGACCAAAAGTTTGGACACACCTCATTCAATGATTTTTCTGTATTTTCATGACTATGAAAATTGTAGAATCACACTGAAGGCATCAAAACTATGAATTAACACATGTGGAATTATACATTACACTTTACAAAAAAGTGTGAAACAACTGAAAATATGTCTTATATTCTAGGTTCTTCAAAGTAGCCACCTTTTGCTTTGATTACTGCTTTGCATGCAGAAAAGGTGAACGGATGGATTCTACATGCCTGGTTCCCACCGTGAAGCATGGAGGAGGTGGTGTGATGGTGTGGGGTGCTTTGCTGGTGACACTGTTGGGGATTTATTCAAAATTGAAGCGGTGAGCGGTCCAGCTCACCCCAAACCATCTCGATTGGGTTCAGGTCTGGTGACTGTGGAGGCCAGGTCATCTGGCGTAGCACCCCAACACTCTCCTTCTTGGTCTAATAGCCCTTACACAGCCTGGAGGTGTGTTTGGGGTCATTGTCATGTTGAAAAATAAATGATGGTCCAACTAAACGTAAACCGGATGGAATAGCATGCTGCTGCAAGATGCTGTGGTAGCCATGCTGGTTCAGTATGCCTTCAATTTTGAATAAATCCCAACAGTGTCACCAGCAAAGCACCCCCACACCATCACACCTCCTCCTCCATGCTTCACGGTGGGAACGAGGCATGTAGAGTCCATCCGTTCACCTTTTCTGCGTGCAAAGCAGTAATCAAAGCAAAAGGTGGCTACTTTGAAGAACCTAGAATATAAGACATATTTTCAGTTGTTTCACACTTTTTTGTAAAGTGTAATGTATAATTCCACATGTGTTAATTCATAGTTTTGATGCCTTCAGTGTGATTATACAATTTTCATAGTCATGAAAATACAGAAAAATCATTGAATGAGAAGGTGTGTCCAAACTTTTGGTCTGTACTGTATGTGTAGCAACAACTACCATCAATTTTGGCCAAAGGTTGCCCCTTAACAAAAGGGGCACAGATTAAGTTCCATACCTACACATTTCATGTGTGCTCAAGGTGGCACCATTTCACACACTAAGTAGACAACCATCAGGGATGGATGTGAAGATTTGGCTGTTGTTTGGGGACACACAGAACCAAATGTGTCATTGTCATTATAAAGCGTGGCATAATAATGTATTTTTGGGACAATATGAATGGATAAGACGAAAATATAAGATTGGTGTGTGCAAATACAGTGACATACATGAGGTTTGTTATGGTTTGAAGTATTGTACTTACTAATGCGGTCTTGGTCCTCCCTTGATCTCTGCCCAAAATCTGGGAACATTTGCCCACAAATTTTTCTCGAAGCTGCCTCCTTGCGTGACCTGTTAGAATAATGGGCATCGCTCTGGTCCCAAAGTTCTGGCCTCTCCTGGACCAGAACTATTAAAATTTCCACATTAATGTGTGTGCCCATGGTTATGGAGTCCGTGGAGGCGTTTTCCTGTTTTGATTTGATCTCTGGTAGCCTAATTAGCATGTGAAGCCTTCCTGACAATTACTGATGCAATTTCCTGTCACCTGGAATAGTGGTGCGATTTAATCGCAAGTCACACGTGTGGTCCGTTTGTAATCCGATTTTTCATCGCACCCATAGACTTGCATTGGCGATTGTCGACCCACAATCGGTGACAATCGCAGCATGCTGCTATTACACTCACACGTATAAAACGGACCACAAAAAATCGGATACTGGGAGCTGCTCCATAGATTAACATAGGTCCGACTGCAATGCGATATTTCATCGCTTTGCAGTCGTCCGATTTTGTCGCCAGTGTGACCCCGGCCTTAGAATCAAAGTAGTGTCTGTAAGGCACACACTCTCTGCACATTAGTCACATTACTCACACAACACTGATAGTGGAAATTTGTGGAATCTGTCTTACACAGGGATCTAATATATAAAGCTGAATGTATGTATGTGTGTATGTATGTGGGTATGTTTGTCCGGGATTGGAATCCGCACCGTCGCACTTACGGGCATGAAATTTTGCACACCCGCACGTCTCGACCCCGAAAGCGTCCTAGGCTATGTGTTGAATGGAAATTTTAACCCCGCGCGTTCCAAATCGCCAAACAATTTTGGCCCTATCTACATAATGGGGAGAAAGCTGAATGCTTGTGTGTATGTCCGGCATAGGAATCTGCATTTACGGGCATGAAATTTTGCACACCCGCACGTCTCGACCCCGGGAGCGTCATAGGCTAGGTTTTGAGTCGAAATTTTAACCCCGCGCATTCCAAATCGGCAAATAATTTTGGCCCGGGATAGGAATCTGCACCGTTGTACTTACGGGCATGAAATTTTGCATGCCCGCACATCTCAACCCCAGGAGCATCATAGGCTATGTGTTGAATGGAAATTTTAACCCCCGCACGTTCCAAATCGCCAAACAATTTTGGCCCTATCTACATAATGGGGAGAAAGCTGAATGCTTGTGTGTATGTCCGGCATAGGAATCTGCATTTACGGGCATGAAATTTTGCACACCCGCACGTCTCGACCCCGGGAGCGTCATAGGCTAGGTTTTGAGTCTAAATTTTAACCCCGCGCATTCCAAATCGGCAAATAATTTTGGCCCGGGATAGGAATCTGCACCGTTGTACTTACGGGCATGAAATTTTGCATGCCCGCACATCTCAACCCCAGGAGCATCATAGGCTATGTGTTGAATGGAAATTTTAACCCCCACACGTTCCAAATCGCCAAACAATTTTGGCCCTATCTACATAATGGGAGAAAGCTGAATGCTTGTGTGTATGTCCGGCATAGGAATCTGCATTTACGGGCATTAAATTTTGCACACCCGCACGTCTCGACCCCGGGAGCGTCATAGGCTAGGTTTTGAGTAAAAATTTTAACCCCGCGCATTCCAAATCGGCAAATAATTTTGGCCCGGGATAGGAATCTGCACCGTTGTACTTACGGGCATGAAATTTTGCATGCCCGCACATCTCAACCCCAGGAGCATCATAGGCTATGTGTTGAATGGAAATTTTAACCCCCACACGTTCCAAATCGCCAAACAATTTTGGCCCTATCTACATAATGGGGAGAAAGCTGAATGCTTGTGTGTATGTCCGGCATAGGAATCTGCATTTACGGGCATTAAATTTTGCACACCCGCACGTCTCGACCCGGGAGCGTCATAGGCTAGGTTTTGAGTAAAAATTTTAACCCCGCGCATTCCAAATCGGCAAATAATTTTGGCCCGGGATAGGAATCTGCACCGTTGTACTTACGGGCATGAAATTTTGCATGCCCGCACATCTCAACCCCAGGAGCATCATAGGCTATGTGTTGAATGGAAATTTTAACCCCCGCACGTTTTGGTGTGTGATTTTTATGTGCAGAATAAATTTTTGTTAACATAGTCTATTTTGTTACAGCTAACAGCAGTTATTAATTAACCCGGGCGAAGCCGGGTACTACAGCTAGTTTCTTATAAACACAGATCAGTTTTGCTAACATCTAGGTTCGACTCCTGGCTGGCTCACCATTGTTAAAGGGAGTGGGTGTTTCCATGTCAGAAATAACTACAAAATTACAGTTATTAACCCCTTTCTGACCTTGGACGGGATAGTACATCCAAGGTCAGATCCCCCACTTTGATGAGGGCTCTGGCGGTGAGCCCGCATCAAAGCCGGGACATGTCAGCTGTTTTGAATAGCTGACATGTGCCTGCACTAGGTGCAGGTGGAATCGCGATCCACCCACGCCTATTAACTAGTTAAATCCTGCTGTCAAACGCTGACAGCGTGTTTTAACCAGCACACACACGAGTTCTGCAGTGGCATGTGTTGGAGAATTAAAGACTCCTGCACGGGCGGTTGGAAGGGAGGCTGAGTCTTCCAGAGATAGTGGTTTATTCCCTCCGATGGTGGCTAAAGATCAGTGCAACACCCAGAGGAGTTCCTTGAACAATCGAGGTGTCCAGGGTAGTCACGACGGATGCCAGTCCCTAGGGGTGTGGAGCCCACCTGGACGAACACTGCCTACACGGGACTTGATCACAGGAGGAGAGGTTTTTCTCCTCAAACAACTGGGAACTCTTGGCAGTAGACAGAGCGTTGGACAGACTGTTGCCCTTCCTGCGGGGCTACCATGTGAGAGTACTCTTTGACAACCGGGCTACGATGGCCTATAATAATCCCAAGGGAGGTACTTATTCCCACCAGCTGATGTCGGTGACAGAGAGGGTATTTGCAAGGGTAGAAAAATATTTCCTCTCATTGCCGGCCCTGCATATCAAAGTGCAGAGAATGTCAGGGTAGATTTCCTGAGTTGCAATCGACTAAGTCAGGGAGAATGGTTCCTGAAAGACAGTGTGTTCAAGCAGATCATTGAGATGTGGGGTTGTCCCCGGATAGACCTTTTTGCCTCCAAAAACAGGAAGGTCCGAAGGTTCTGCTCGCTAGATCCAGGAGACAAGCCTCACATGGTCTACGCTTTCAGGATGAAATGGACCTCAGGACTATTCTATGCCTTTCCTCCGATATATCTCATTCCGCCTGTCTTGAGGAAGATCCGAAAAGACAGACCAAGGATCATCCTGATAGCTCCCTTTTGGTCGAAGAGGCCATGGTTCTATTGGCTGAGGACAATGTCTGTGTCGGATTCGTGGGTCTTTCGAGAGGATCAGGATCTTCTGTCTCAGAGGCCTTTTCTACATCCTCAGATGTCTTGGCTGCATTTAACAGCCTGTAATTTGAGATGGCAATTTTAGACGAGAAGGGTTTTTCAGCTAGATTAATTTCTACCCTGCTCAGTAGCAGGAAGCTGGTGGCCACTAAGATCTATGGGAGGACTTGGAGAAAGTTCCTATCTTTTTCAGGGAGAGAGCCGGGGTAGGCTCCTGTTACATCTATACTAGAGTTCCTCCAGAAAGGACTAGAATTAGGCCTCTCTGTGAGTACTCGCAAGGTTCAAGTCTTGGCCCTGGGGGTGCTGCATCACTGTGACCTAGTGGGCAATAGATGGGTCTCCAGGTTTATTAAGGCATATACATGTAATAGAGCAAAGTCGGTCCCTATGTGTAGAACCCCTCCATGGGATTTGAATTTGGTGTTAAATGAGCTGACAGAGAGCCCCTTTGAGCCATTGCATTCAGTCTCAGAGAAGATAATCTCGTTAAAAACGTCCCTACCGGTGGCGCTTACTTCAGCATGCAGGATTAGCGACATACACACTTTATCAGCGGATACTCCTTACACTCAGATCATGGAAGACAGGGTGATTTTAAGATTAGACCCAGCATATCTCCCTAAGGTGGTTACCAGGTTTCATAGGACACAGGAGATAGTATTGCCATTCTTTTGTTACAATTCCAGCAATCAGAAGGAGGAAAGCCTACACACTCTAGATGTCAGGAGTATCTGTAGTCAGAGGTGACAGAACCCTGGAGGAAGCAAAGGGCCCTATTTGTATCTTTCCAGGGAGCTAGGAAGGGCTTTAGAGTGTCTAAACGGACCTTAGCGAGATGGGTTAGAGAGGCCATCAAGTTAGCTTATGTTAGTGCAGACAGGGCCATTCCTGAAAGTCAATAGGCCCAGTCCACAAGAGCTGTGGCTGCATCCTGGGCAGAGAAAGCAGACGCCTCCATTGACCAGAACTGTAAGGCGTCACATGGTCCTGTCCATCCACCGTCTTTAAGCACTACAGGCTGGATCTATCGGCCTCCTCTGACATCATGTTCAGGAGAAAGGTTCTGCAGGCTGTGGTTCCTCCCTAAGAATATAAGTCTCTGTTATTCTCTCGTGGTGCCGTCATGGGTGACTGAAAAACACAGATATTACTTACTGGTAATGTGTTTTTTCGTAACCCATGATGGCACCCATATATACCCTCCCTATCTATCACTCTTTTTAGGCTCTGTGAGTCTTCGTTTTATTAATTCACTCCCTTTGGATTTTGGTGGTTAAGAATGATTAAGAATATAGATATATGATTTGTGTGGGTACACTAACCTGGGAGTTTCCCATTGTGCTCGGTAAACCAACTAATGCGCTAGAGTCATCTATCGGCACCCGCTGGGATCCAGTGCCGGCTGCTCTGTGGTCTGCACTTTCACGGAAAAGAAGTAATTACCATTCAATGCTGCAGCAGGACCGCTGCAATCTGTGACTGGCCACCAAGATGATGTGACTTCAGAGCTCACAGACAGGAAAAAGGACTTAAAAATCCTGAAACATTTTTTTTAGCAAAAACGCAACATGAAAAGTAGCCTTACCAAACCTTGTCAAATGACCATTGCACTAGCAGGATGCAGCAGGCTCCCACAGATAAAGGCTGGAGCAGCACAGGTGCCCTCCACTGATGAGAACAGCCACCCTATCACAAAAATAGTGATGATGAAGGCGTTACCTGCCTAGTGGAAAAAAGCACACAGATAGGGCTTGCTTAGGACATAAGTCACACAGGAAAATGTGATGCATAGTGTCTGGATAGCAGCCTATTTATAACGCCTATAATGGAAGGCACTATATATGCATTACACAGAAAACTAAGCCATAAAAAAGGAGCCTAGCTGCATCCTGCAAACAATGATAAAAAGTGCAATAAAAAAATAATGCATATGTTAAATGCATCAAATGAGGTATTGGTTATTATTTTGGCCAAACAGATAAGCTCGCAACCCAACGCCAAGGGTCCCCATTATATTGCGAGTATCTAACTAAACATTAATTCAAAGCTCACAGACAGGAAAAAAGGACTTAAAAATCCTGAAACATTTTTTTTTTAGCAAAAACACAACATGAAAAGTAGCCTTACCAAACCTTGTCAAATGACCAGGCTTGAGCAGCACAGGTGCCCTTAGTCCTAAGCAAGCCCTATCTGTTGTGAATGCTCTGGATCTGACTTCTGCGTTTGGGATCCCCCTGGTGGCTGCTGATAGTAATGAAGCTGCTTTGGCTAACACATGTCTATCAGCTGGGGGCGATGATTGGCAATCAGGTGTTTCTGACTGGGGAGATATAAGTGAGCAACCTTCCCATGATCCTTGCCGGTGATTTGTTTCTTCCTGGTCCCATTTGGAAGTCAGCTTACTTCCTGCTTTGTCCTGCAACTTTCAGATAAGTGATTTGCTGTTTATTTCTGTGGCTTTTGTTTTTGTCCATCTCAGTTTTCTGACCTTCTAGAGTTGGTGCAGCCACGTTCCCTACGGGGCCTGCGCTGTTTCTCATTTGCCACTTTTTATGTATTTTCAGTTCCCTGTTATTTCAGTATCTGCTGATTTGTTACCAGTTCACACCAGAGACAGTTTATGTATTTCCAGCTCCCAGTTATTTCAGTGTCTGCTGGTATTCTACCAGTACACCCCAGAGTTCTGATCTAGCAGGGGCGTGTTGGAATTTTTCTTAGAGTTTTTGCTGGATTGCAAACAGTTTTCTTTCCTGTCCTGTTCTATCTAGACAGTTTGGGCCCCAGCATTTGCTTACTCTATTTTCTGCCTGTGTTTGTATTTCATCTTGTCTCACCGCCAATATATGTTTGGGGGCTACCTATCCCTTTGGGGCTCTATTCTGGGGCAGTTAGCCGTCCCCTTTCTCTCTTTAGGCTTAGTTAGCCCTCCGGCTGTGTTGAGGCATCTAGGGCACCGTAGGCACGTCCCACGGCTGCTTCTAGTTGTGCTGTCAGTTTAGGGGTCATACAATCATAGAATCATAGAATGGTAGAGTTGGAAGGGACCTCCTGGGTCATCTGGTCCAACCCCCTGCTCAAAGCAGGATTCACTAAATCATCCCAGACAGATGTCTGTCCAGCCTCTGTTTGAAGACTTTCATTGAAGGAGAACTCACCACCTCTCGAGGCAGCCTGTTCCACTCATTGATCACTCTAACTGTCAAAAAGTTTTTTCTAATATCTAATCTGTGTCTCCTCCCATTCAGTTTCATCCCATTGCTTCTAGTCTTCAGTCCGCTAGTTACCAACCTCTCTGGGTGTCTGGTTGCCTGGTCTATTTTTGCTGCTGTCCTCCTCGGCTACCAAATCAGAACAGAATCACCGGACTGACTGTAAATTTTATGGTACTCAAAAGAAGGAAAGAATAGTAAAAAAAAAAAAAAAAAAAAGTTGTCAGTTTTTTTATATATTTTTTCCTCTTTTTCTCTGGGGGCCGTAGGAGGATTTTTTCTTCAATGGAGATTAGGCAGTTGTCTGATCATGTTGAGCAGCTCGCTGCTGAAGTTCGGGGAATTTCTGTCTATCTCACTCAGTTGTCTGCTTTGAGACCTAGGATTCTGTCATGTGTGCATCGCCACGAAGATCGTCGCGGTTGCACATTCTGACTTCTCACAGCTGAGTTGCTGTTTCTTTGTGTTTGGCAGTGAGGGAGTTAATTCTGTCTGTGCTCGGTTCTGGGACTGGGTTCAGTTTCTCCCGGCTGCAATTGATTATTTGTTGATTGGTTTCCTTTAAATCCCTGGTTGTCTGTTTTGGGAGTTGCCAGTGAAATTCTTCATGCAGACCACAGATAGGATTGAATCTGTATAGACTTAAGTTAAAGAGCTCCTTAGTTGTTTTAAGCTCAACTTGCTTAGAGTTTTATATCCCAGACCATTTATGTTCCTTCTGTGTTTGAGTGTGTATGCGAGTCTGTGTTTTCTCCAGTCTGTCCTATATGTCTAATCTGTGTATTTAGCAGAGATCAGCCCATATCCCTTTGGTGGTAATCAGGGTCCTTCTTAGGACTGATTACAGGGTTCAGGGACTGATAGGAGACAGGGTTAGGCTGGAGACTTGGACCTCTGAACCATTATCAGTACCTCCAAGGTGAGGGATTAGTTAGGACCCCAGTTTTAGGGTCAGGTTAGACCCCGGTCCTCCTCTTTCCTGTGACAGCGTATCAAGTCCTCAAGATTAACCCTGAGTTCAACGGATATCGTGTCAGGTAAATCTATTCTATATTTACATGCTGAGGTTGCTAAACTATATGTTGTATAGAGTGTTGTTTCTGTAAGAATAGTTTACTGACATCGTACACATATCATTAGACAGTGTGACATTTTCACTGGCCAATAAAATTATCCCCAGTTGCCATGGATCCAGTAGCCCAGCTGGCTCTGCAGTTGCAGGGATTATCCATGGAGCTGACGGACATTAAGTCCAAAGTTTTGTCTCCCCTGGAGCAAACCAGATTTGAACCTAAAGTAGCTCTCCCGGACAGGTTCACTGGTGGGCGAGACAAATTTTTCACATTCCGGGAAGCATGTAAATTGTATTTTCGGCTTCGGCCTCGATCATCAGGGAGTGAAGAGCAGAGAGTGGGAATTGTTATCTCGCTCCTACAAGGGGACCCTCAATCCTGGGCATTCTCCCTTCCTCCGGGATCCCCGGCTCTACAGTCTGTAGATCGATTTTTTACTGCCCTGGGTTTGGTATATGATGACCCAGATCGGGTCTCTCTTGCTGAGACAAAATTACGTAAGATACAGCAGGGAGATCGTCCGGCAGAGGAATTTGCTTCTGAGTTCCGTAGATGGGCCACAGATACTCAGTGGAATGACCCAGCTCTTAGGAGTCAGTTTTGTCATGGGCTTTCTGACAAATTAAAGGACGTTTTGGCTCAGTATGATTCTCCTCCATCACTGGAGGCTGCTATGGCCCTAGCTATCCGTACTGATAGACGGCTTCGGGAGAGGGGTGAGGTAACTCCGCCCCCGGTAGTTGCTCCACCTACTACAAAAGTCCCTTATGTTGAGGTTCCCCTTGTCTGTTCAGAGGAGCCTATGCAATTGGGAGGGACATCATTTCGTAGGAGGGGATTGGTGGTACGCAGCAGGACTAGAAGGTGTTTCTTCTGCGGGAAAGAGGGACATTTTGTTGGGGGATGTCCATCCCGTGCCTTGTTGAGCAAAAAGTTGCCGGAAAACTGTTAATCCCAGGTTGTGTGGTGGACGACAACCTGGGAGTATGTATTTCGTCCGCTAGTTCTTCTCAGTTCCTTGTACCAGTGGAGATGGTGGTTGGTACGAGAGTGGAGAGATTTTCTGTTCTTCTTGATAGTGGGTCCGGGGCTAATCTGGTTGACGCTCAGTTTGCTCAGGCTCAAGGTATGCCTCTGAGTGTATTGGCCAAACCGATCCCTATATTCTCCATTGACGCCAGGCCTCTCGGCCAAGGTAGCTTTGTTCATGAGGTCCATAACATTGATATTCGGGTAGGGGCGATACATAGGGAACAATTATCTTGTTATGTGTTGGAGGGTCTACCTACTCCTATTGTGTTGGGACTTCCTTGGTTGGTTAAACATAACCCTGTGATTAATTGGCAGTCCAGAGAGATAAGCCAATGGGGTGAGTTTTGCAAAAGTAACTGCATGAACACAGTCATCAGTGCGGTCGTGCCTAGTACATTGCCTCCTTTTTTGGAGGACTTTGGGGATGTGTTCTCTGAGGAGGGGTGTCAGGAGTTGCCTCCTCATCGCGTGTATGACTGCTCTATTAATTTACTTCCTGATGCTAAGTTACCTAAAGCTAGGTTATATAACCTTTCTGGTCCTGAGAGGCAGGCTATGAAAGACTATATTTCGGAAAGTCTGGCCAAAGGGCATATTAGACCTTCATCTTCCCCAGTGGCCGCGGGGTTCTTCTTTGTGAAGAAAAAAGATGGAGGCCTACGCCCTTGCTTGGATTTCCGCCAACTTAATCGGATTACTGTTCGAGATCCGTATCCTCTCCCTCTTATTCCTGATCTCTTCAATCAAATTGTGGGCGCCAAATGGTTCTCTAAATTGGATCTCAGGGGGGCGTATAATTTGATTAGGATAAAAGAGGGGGATGAGTGGAAAACGGCGTTTAACACGCCGGAGGGACATTATGAGAACCTTGTCATGCCTTTTGGTCTGACTACTGCACCAGCAGTATTCCAACATTTTGTTAATGACATTTTTCGTCACCTTGTGGGGCTGTTTGTGGTCGTATATTTGGATGACATTTTAATTTACTCGCCAGATCTTGTGTCTCACCATGAGCATGTGAGACAGGTGTTGCAGATCTTGCGAGACAATAAACTATACGCCAAACTGAAAAAGTGTGTATTTGCTGTACAGGAACTTCAGTTTTTGGGTTTCTTGGTGTCAGACTCCGGTTTCCGTATGGACCCTGAAAAAGTGAGAGCAGTGCTTGAATGGGATCAGCCAGAGGATCTTAAGGCTCTGCAGCGTTTTCTGGGGTTTGCTAACTACTACCGGAAATTTATTTGTAATTTCTCATCTGTCGTCAAACCTCTCACTGACATGACAAGAAAAGGGACGGATTTTTCTAAATGGTCGGACAAAGCTTGCCAAGCTTTTTCCTCTTTGAAAAAATGTTTTGCTTCGGCACCCGTTCTCATCCAACCAGATGCATCACAGCCGTTCATTGTGGAGGTGGACGCGTCTGACGTAGGGGTGGGTGCAATATTGTCCCAGGGTCCGTCCCCTGGTAAATGGCATCCGTGCGCTTTCTTTTCTAAGAAGTTGTCGTCCGCCGAAAGGAATTATGATATCGGCAATAGGGAACTTTTAGCCATTAAGTTGGCTTTTGAAGAATGGCGTCACTTTTTGGAGGGGGCAGTCCACCCGGTCACCGTCATTACTGATCACAAAAACCTGCTGTATTTGGAATCTGCTAAGCGTCTGAATTCCAGACAAGCTCGATGGTCGTTGTTTTTTACCAGGTTTAATTTTGTCGTCACATATCGCCCTGGGTCTAAGAATGTTAAGGCTGATGCCTTGTCTCGCAGTTTCCCAGGGGCCGGGAAAACGGATGACCCGATTCCTATCCTTCAGGAGGGGGTGGTAGTGTCGGCTGTATGTTCTGAGCTTGAGGAGGAGGTATTAGAGGCTCAGGGGGACGCCCCTGCAGGACCTTCAGGGAGACTGTTTGTCCCAAATCAGTTGAGACAAAAGGTTATTGAGGCACATCATAATTCTGCTCTAGCAGGACATCCAGGGAGTAAGGCTACTTTAGATCTCCTTTCTCGCCGGTTTTGGTGGCCTAACGTTAATAAAGATGTTATAACTTTTGTCGCGTCCTGTGGGGTTTGTGCTCGCTCTAAGACCCCGCATACCCGTCCGTCTGGGACCCTCTTACCCTTGAAACTTCCGGAGCGTCCATGGACTCATTTGTCTATGGACTTCATTACGGATCTTCCTCTGTCGTCAGGGAAAACTGTCATACTGGTGGTTGTTGACAGGTTCAGTAAGATGGCACATTTCATTGCTCTTCCTGCCCTCCCTAATGCTAAAACTCTGGCGCAGGTGTTCATTGGGGAGATTGTGAGACTTCATGGGTTGCCTTCTGATGTGGTGTCAGATAGGGGGTCTCAGTTTGTGTCTAAATTTTGGAGGGCATTTTGTTTACGTCGGGGGATGCAATTGTCATTTTCCTCGGCTTTTCATCCGCAGACCAATGGTCAGACAGAGCGTCTGAATCAAAGCCTTGAGACTTATCTTCGGTGTTTTGTCTCAGGCTAGTTTCACACATCCGTTTTTCCCCTTGCGGCGCCCCCGGCATTTCCCCGCAGCGCCGCATCTGAAAATCTGATGCGCCGCATGCGGCTTTTTTCGCATTGACATGCATTAGCGCCGCATGGCGCCGCATGTCAATGCGTTGCATGCGGTTTTGTCCGGATGCGGCGCAAATGTACATTGCGGCGTCCGGAAAAAACGCTGCATGTAACGTTTTTTTTTTTTGCCGGATGGTTTCTTATCTCTCCAAGCATCAGAAACCATCCGGCAAAAAACCGCATTTTGGGCGCCGGAAGTGTGAAAGCTTTTCACATGCGGCGCTGCGGTAAAATGCCGGGGGCGCCGTTTAGGCGCCCGCCGGATGTGTGAAAGAGGCCTCAGAGAACCAGGAGGACTGGTCTTCTTTCTTGCCTCTGGCAGAGTTCGCTCTTAACAACAGGCGGAGCGAGTCCACTGGTAAATCCCCGTTTTTTGGGGCATATGGTTTTCATCCCCAGTTTTGTACTTTCAATGGGGGGGGCCCTTCTGGGGTTCCTGAGGAGGAGCGTTTCTCGTCGTCACTTGCTTCAGTGTGGAGAGGTGTATTGAATAATCTGAGTGCTATGGGGAACCGTTATAAACGTATGGCTGATAGGAGGAGAGTTTCTGGTCCAGATCTGAATGTGAACGATCTGGTATGGTTGTCTACCAGGAATATAAAACTTAAAGTTCCCTCCTGGAAACTGGGTCCCAGATTCATCGGGCCGTACAGGATCAGTTCCATAATTAATCCTGTGGCATTTCGTCTGGACCTCCCTCCTACGTTTAAAATCCACAATGTGTTCCACAAGTCATTACTTAAGAGGTACGTGGCACCAGTCATACCGTCACCTCTACCTCCTCCTCCAGTGGTGGTCAATGGTAACTTGGAGTTTCAAGTGTCAAAGATCATTGACTCACGTCTGAATCGCCGGTCCCTTCAGTACTTGGTGCATTGGAAGGGGTATGGTCCAGAGGAGAGGACGTGGGTTCCTGCGTCTGACATTAACGCAGATCGTTTGGTTCGGACCTTCCACAGAACTCACCCGGGCAGACCTGGCCCTGAGGGTCCGGAGGCCCCTCGTAGAAGGGGGGGTACTGTCATGTGTGCATCGCCACGAAGATCGTCGCGGTTGCACATTCTGACTTCTCACAGCTGAGTTGCTGTTTCTTTGTGTTTGGCAGTGAGGGAGTTAATTCTGTCTGTGCTCGGTTCTGGGACTGGGTTCAGTTTCTCCCGGCTGCAATTGATTATTTGTTGATTGGTTTCCTTTAAATCCCTGGTTGTCTGTTTTGGGAGTTGCCAGTGAAATTCTTCATGCAGACCACAGATAGGATTGAATCTGTATAGACTTAAGTTAAAGAGCTCCTTAGTTGTTTTAAGCTCAACTTGCTTAGAGTTTTATATCCCAGACCATTTATGTTCCTTCTGTGTTTGAGTGTGTATGCGAGTCTGTGTTTTCTCCAGTCTGTCCTATATGTCTAATCTGTGTATTTAGCAGAGATCAGCCCATATCCCTTTGGTGGTAATCAGGGTCCTTCTTAGGACTGATTACAGGGTTCAGGGACTGATAGGAGACAGGGTTAGGCTGGAGACTTGGACCTCTGAACCATTATCAGTACCTCCAAGGTGAGGGATTAGTTAGGACCCCAGTTTTAGGGTCAGGTTAGACCCCGGTCCTCCTCTTTCCTGTGACAGCGTATCAAGTCCTCAAGATTAACCCTGAGTTCAACGGATATCGTGTCAGGTAAATCTATTCTATATTTACATGCTGAGGTTGCTAAACTATATGTTGTATAGAGTGTTGTTTCTGTAAGAATAGTTTACTGACATCGTACACATATCATTAGACAGCGTGACAGATTCCTATTCCTCATTTTTTTTCTGGGGATCGGTCTAAATTTTTGAACTTTAAGAATAATTGTAAGTTGTTTTTTGCCTTGAAACCTAAGTCCTCGGGGGAACGCACCGCAGCAGGTAAAATTGTCATCTCCCTGTTGCGCGGCAACCCTCAGGACTGGGCCTTTTCCCTGACACCTTGGGATCCTGTTTTGGCTAATGTTGATGTGTTTTTTCAGGCTCTGTATGATGAACCTAATGTTATTGATCAAGCTGAGAAAACCTTGTTGACATTGAACCAGGGTCAGGAAGCGGCAGAGTTATATTGTCAGAAATTCCGAAAGTGGGCAGTCCTCACTAAATGGAACAATGATGCCCTAGAGGCTCTTTTTCGGAAGGGTCTGTCAGAAACCTTAAAAGATGTTATGGTGGTATTTCCTGTCCCCTCTGGTCTCAACTACTCTATGTCATTGGCCATTCAAATTGACAGACGTTTATGTTAACGTAGAAATATGCAAGAGGTGGTGATACCTTTCGAACGAACCTCTGAGCCCATGCAGTGTGATGGGGTTGTGTCTGGGGCTCAGCGTCGAGAATTTCGAAAGCGTAATAAGTTGTGCTTCTATTGTGGGGACGCTTCTCATACTATTTCCGTCTGCCCTGGCCGGGGAAGACGTTTTGCGCTCTCATTTGTTTTGGGCAATGTACAGTCTAAATTTTTCTTAACTGTTACCTTGATCTGCTCCTTAACCTCATTTTCTGCTCAGGCTTTTGTCAATTCAGGAGCACCCCTGACCCTGATAGATTTTGACTTTGCCAAATGTTGTGGTTTTCCCATGGTACCCCTGCGGACCCTATTCCTTTGCTGGGTATTGATTCTACCCCTTTGGCGGAGACAAAACCCCAGTTTTGGACCCAGGTGATAATGCGGGTAGCCCTGGACCACCAAGAGAATTGTACATTTTTGGTGTTACATAATTTACATGACATTATTGTACTGGGTTTTCCTTGGTTGCAGACCCATAACCCTGTTTTGGATTGGAAGTCTGTGTCTGTGGTCAGTTGGGGGTGTCAATGTGTTCGTGGTGACACTCCTGTTTTTTCTACCTCTCCCCAGTCTCAGGATATCCCCGACTATTTGGCTGATTTTTCTGATGTGTTTAGTGAGATTAAGTCTGCGTCCTTGCCTCCCAACAGGAGTTATGATTGCGCGATTGAGTTAGTGCCCGGTTGTAAATTTCCTAAGTGTCGGCTCTTCAATTTGTCTGTACCTGAGCATGATGCTATGCGATCTTATATCAAAGAGTCATTGGAGAAGGGTCATAATAGACCGTCCTCTTCACCTTTAGGTGCCGGCTTTTTCTTTGAGGCCAAAAAGGATTGTTCATTGAGGCCATGTATTGACTATCGTCTCCTTAATAAGATCACTGTTAAATATCAGTATCCTTTACCCCTGATTTCCGATTTATTCTCCAGAGTGAAAGGTGCTAGTTGGTTTACCAAACTTGACCTTAGGGGGCGTATAATCTTATTCACATTAAGCACGGGCATAAATGGAAGACGCGTTTAATACCCCTGAGTGGCATTTTGAGTACCTAGTGATGCCTTTTGGGCTCACTAATGCCCCTTCCATCTTCCAATCTTTCATGAACGATATTTTGTGGATAAGTTTCTGATCGTTTACTTGGATGATATTTTGATTTTTTCCAATGACTGGGATTCTCATGTGGAACATGTTCGGATGATATTCCGGATTTTGAGAGAAAATGCTTTGTATGTATAAGGGATCAAAATGTCTCTTTAGCGTACAGAAGGTTTCATTTTTGGGATTCATTTTGTCTCAGTCCGCTATTGAAATGGACCCAGTCAAGGTTCAGGCCATTTGGGATTGGGTTCAGCCCACTTCCTTGAAGGCTCTTCAGAGATTTTTGGGTTTTGCTAATTTTTACCGTAAATTTATAGGTAATTTCTCTGGTATTGTGAAACCACTGATGGATTTGACCAGGAAGAGTTCTGATGTAGTGAATTGGTCTCCAGAGGCAGTTTCGGCCGTTTCAGGAGCTTAAGCGGAGATTCACTTCTGCTCCTGTTCTATGGCAACCTGATGTTTCTCTACCATTTCAAGTGGAGATAGATGCTTCTGAGATTGGTGCAGGAGCCGTTTTGTCCCAAAGGGATCCTGTAACCTCTAAGAGTAACCCTTGTGCCTTCTTCTCTTGAAAATTTTCCCCAGCTGAACGTAATTATGATGTGGGGAATCGGGAATTATTGGCTATGAAGTGGGCTTTTGAAGAGTGGAGGCATTGGTTGGAGGGAGCCAAACATGAAGTTGTGACCACAAGAACTTGATCTATCTCGAATCAGCCAAGCGATTAAATCCTAGACAGGCCAGGTGGGCCTTGTTTTTCACGCGTTTTTATTGCCCTCTCTAGGAGTTTCTTTGTGGATTCTCTTGATGTGACTGAGCCTACTGCAATTCTGAAGGAAGGTGTGGTTCTTTCCGCTATCTCACCCGATTTGAGACTGGCCATGGAGGAATTTCAGGGGGATAAATGTCTGAAATTCATTGCTCCACGTTGGCTGGTCATCCAGGTATTTTTGGTACCAGAGATTTGGTGAGTTGGTCGTTTTGGTGGCGTACTTTATCTCGTGATGTTAGGAATTTTGTGCAGTCCTGTGGGACTTGTTCTCGGTCCAACCCCTGCTCTCGCTCTATTGGATTGTTAATGCCACCGCCTGTGCCCAGGAGGCCATGGACCCATATCTCTATGGATTTTATTTCCGACCTCACTGTCTCTCAGAGAATGACTGTTATCTGGGTTTATCTGTGATAGATTTTCCAAGATGGTCCATCTTGTGCCACTACCGAAGTTAACATCCTCTTCCGAGTTGGTGCCCTTGTTTTTTCAGCAGGTGGTTCGTTTGCATGGCATTCTGCAGAACATTGTGTCTGACAGAGGAGTCCAATTTGTTTCCAGATTTTGGAGAGCCTTTTGTTCTAGACTGGGAATTCAGTTGTCTTTCTCCTCTGCGTTTCACCCTCAGACCAATGGGCAAACTGAGATGGACAAAAACAAAAGCCACAGAAATAAACAGCAAATCATTTATCTGAAAGTTGCAGGACAAAGCAGGAAGCAAGCTGACTTCCAAATGGGACCAGGAAGAAACAAATCACCGGCAAGGATAATGGGAAGGTTGCTCACTTCAATCTCCCCAGTCAGAAACACCTGATTGCCAATCATCGCCCCCAGCTGATAGACTTGTGTTAGCCAAAGCAGCTTCATTACTATCAGCAGCCACCAGGGGGAGCCCAAACTCAGAAGTCAGATCCAGAGCGTTCACAACGTCTATATGTGTGCTTTTTTCCACTAAGCAGCTAACACCTTCATCATCACTATTTTTGTGATAGGGTGGCTGTTCTCATCACTGGAGGGCACCTGTGCTTCTCCAGCCTTTATCTGTGGGAGCCTGCTGCATCCTGCTAGTGCATTGGTCATTTGACAAAGTTTGGTAAAGCTACTTTTCATGTTGTGCTTTTGCTAAAAAAAAAATGTTTCAGGATTTTTAAGTTTTTTTTCCTGTCTGTGAGCTTTGAATTAATGTTTAGTTAGATACTCGCAATATAATGGGGACCCTTGATGTTGGGTTGCGAGCTTATCTGTTTTGGCCAAAATAGTAACCAATACCTCATTTGATGCATTTATCATATGCATTATTTTTGCATCTTTTTATTGCACTTTTTATCATTTTTTGCAGGATGCAGCTAGGCTCCTTTTCGATGTCTTAGTTTTCTGTGCTATGCATATATAGTGCTGAACAGCCCGCCTTCCATTATAAACATTATAAATAGGCAGCTATCCAGACACTATGCATCGCACTTTCCTGTGTGACTTATGTCCTAAGCAAGCCCTATCTGTGTGCTTTTTTCCACTAGGCAGCTAACACCTTCATCATCACTTTTTTGTGATGCAGTGGCTGTTCTCATCAGTAAAGGGCACCTGTGCTGCTCCAGCCTTTATCTGTGGGAGCCTGCTGCATCCTGCTAGTGCATTGGTCATTTGACAAGGTTTGGTATGGCTACTTTTCATGTTGTGTTTTTGCTAAAAAGATGATGTGACTTCAGTAGCACGTCATTGGTGCGATCAGCACAAACACAATGGTAAAGACACCAGATAACGGCAGCCAATCACAGCTCCCATGAGCCCTGCTACCGCTTTGTATGGTGACAACTTCCTGTAGACTCAGATCGTAGACTGGCCGGTGCTGGATCCCGGTGAGTGGCGGGAGGTGACTTTAGGTTTGTTATTTTTCAATACATCAAGCCATTCATAATATTTTCATTTTGCCCAGACAACCACTTTAATAAAAGTGCCCTCTTTCATTTTCTTGAAATAATCACAAAATTCCTGACAATATATTTTGCAGCCAGCAGATGTCACTGGGGGAGCATTTCACAATTATGAATTTCTCAGCTTTTCCCCTTTGTAGTTCCTATTAGGATGCCATGTTAGAATCTGTAAAGGTGGTTTCCACAATGAAGAGTCATTTTAGGCTTAAACTTGAACAAGTGTGTACATAGAAATCATGGAGCCCCCCCATAGCAGAAGTTTTAATTGGACCCCCCTCTCCCGCAAAAGAAAGGAATAATATTTTTCGGGGTCACTGAAGAGCATATCTCACAACTTTGCAACCTTTACAAAGTAATTTTCCTCCTACTGAAGTCCTAGATCCCCCTTTCATTGCACCCAATAGGGAACAATTAGTTAAGTTACACTGATGTTTTTAATTTCTTTTTTTTTTCTCTTTCAAACAAGAATTCATGCGTCGTATATAAGTTTATTGGATCCTCTCATCATTTATTATATATATTTTGTAATAATTATACATACATTATATTTTTGAGTAATGATTAATAATTAAATTTATGTGCAAAATAGAAAATGCATTTCCCATTGGAATAATATATCGTCTAATAACTATACACATATTTTTATGACAATTTTAAAATACTAGCTAATCACATTTTAAGACAATATTTAAACACAATATTTTGATCATATTTTTAATCATGTTTTCAATCAATTTTTTTATCAAAATAAAATATATTTTTTTATACAATTTTTTATATTTTGATCATACGTTGGTGATGATCTTTTTTTCCAATGATTATCATCTGACAATATGGTATGGATTCTGTATTTCTGTGGTATTTCCTGATGAAGAAGTCATTTGGACTTTGAAACGCGTTGATTATATCACCATTCTATATGTGAATCACATCTGGACCTACAATTATTCAGCAGCGCGGACTATATCCACAGTAACCCGTTTATCTATATACATAGAGAAAGTAGACACAAGCTTAATGAGTCTATTAGCCTTTGGACCCTATAGAAGCTTCTGTAACTGCGGTGGTCTGTACTATTATGTTCCTGCTCCTGAAGTCTACAATTGTGTCATGTGTATAGTGTCCTGTGCTATATATAAATAAATATATATATATATATATATATATATGTAATGTATAAGTACGATGTCTAGGGAAAAGTATAGAGTAAGACATAGGTTAGGCTTAAGACATAAAATAGACTCTGGAAAGGATTATAGGTATAATATGTGTAATGTATGTATACGTAACACATAGTGTTTGGGATGATGATCTGCTCAGCTACATACTGTAGGGACAGACCAAAAAAATTTGGGAATAGCCCATAGTGGGAAAGGGCAAATCCAGTAAAACAAAACTACTTCCTGATAGTTAGGTAGGGAAGTACAGTAACCAAGGTCAAGTTCAAGTTGCAGTGGGCAGTAAGCTATCATTCAAGGCATTGGGAAGCCTTATTGTAATCCCTTGCAGACATTCCTGAAAGTTCCGAAGTCAAGGGCTTTGTACAAGTTCTATAGACAGTGTCTTATCCGTACAGAGGAATATGGACATGGAACCACGTTAAGGGAAAATAACGGATCTGGGGTGTACTGCAGGCTAGATGGGAAAAGTCTAGGGCTGGCAGATGCAGTGAACATGGGGATAGTCCAGGAGGAACAGAAAGTAATGCTGGAACCAGACTGTACTAAGGAAGCAAGGAGTAAGGCTAGGTTCAAATTAGCGTTTCTGTGCACAGCGTATCATCTGTATGCGCAAATGCATGCCAAAATGCATTTAAATGCATGCTTACGCTGCGTTTTTTATCCGCATCAGCTTACGCATGACGCCAAAAAAACACTGCGTGTGCATGCGTTTTTATGCATTTTGGCATGCGTTTGCGTTGTTTTTGCGAATGCGTTTGAAATTTGCAAGAGAATTTCCTTGACACAAGCCACGTCCAATGGGCGTGTCTCATGGGAATTCTGTATATAGACCCTTGCACAGATGAAATCCTCATCTTTTGCTGCTGTATCCAGCTGCAAGATGAATCTTGGCATCGAGAGCTTCTATCGTAATCTGGATTTGGCACTGAAATTGACTGCTGCCTTTGCTGTGGCTTGTGAAGAAGAAAGAAGAAGAGAAAGATGGAAAAGATGTCGTCGCTACTGGCAATACCCCATTGTTGAAGTTCCTGAGAGCCGTGGAGCCTACTACTCGTTGTACACTGAGCTGCGTGACAACCCTGAGAAGTTTTTCAACTACACGAGGATGTCAGAACAGAGCTTCGATTAAAAGAAAACGTCATTAGTATTATTGTTATAAAAGCCATGTACTGATTTTTTTTCCATTTTTCTGATCGGCAGATTCCTGGCTACTGGAGAGACCTTATCATCTCTACATTTTCAATTCCGGATTGGAGTGTCCACCCTCTCTGGGATTGTTGTAGACACCTGCCGTGCTTTATGTGATGTTCTGTATGAAGAATTCCTCCCCCAACCCACAACTGAACTGTGGCTGGAAAATGCTGCAAAATTCCAGGACATTTGTAATTTTCAAAACTGTTTGGGGGCTGTGGACGGCAAATACAATTCGGATTCTGAAACCTGCTAGAAGTGGATCCAAGTATTTAAATTACAGAAAATACTTTTCAATTGTTCTCATGGCGATTGCAGATTCTGACTGTCGAATTGTCGTCGTGGATGTTGGGTCATTTGGAAGAGGAAATGACTCTCAGACTTTCAAAGACTCTGGCATGGGCCAACATTTGTATGGTAATGATTTTAATTTTCCAACGTCACGACCTCTTCCGAACACTGAAGGTCCGCCAATGCCGTTTGGTGTGGTTGAAGAGGAGGCGTTTCAAATGTGTGCCAACCTCCCAAAACCGTTCTCGAGTCAGGCCTTGAATCACACCAAAAGAATTTTCAACTACCGACTGACAAGGGCATGAAGAACTGTGGAGTGTGCCTTTAGGTTTGCTGGCATCAAAATGGCACATTTTGGGAACACACATCAATCTAAAAACTGAGACATTTGATGAGGTAGTAAAAGCATGTGTTGTTTTGCAAAATTACATCCTGGTGAAAGAGCGACAACACTTAGAACTTGATGAACCTGTTGGCACCACATTGCGGGGTTACCAAGATCACCCTGTGAGGACTACAGTGGAAGTTGTGTGGCATGGCAAGACAAAATGGTTTAATCTGCTTGTAATTAAATGTACCTGTAATGTTTGCTTACTACACCCGTTACTACTTTAAGTCAACAATACAATACACACATATGTGTGTTTTCAAATAAAGAGACAAAGAAAACACAGGGATTGTGCAAAACAAAATATTTTTTTTATTTACCAACAACAATAAACAATTGTTTCTTTTCCATTAACCAATAACTTACAATTGGGTTAGGTTTGGGGTCTGTCTGATGGTGAGATATTGTGGACCTTGGGGGTGTCGAGCTGTGATGATTGTGTATGAGTCGATGGTGAAGGAGTTAGAGGGGAAGGGGCAATAAAATGCAGGATTGGCTCATGGATGGTGTGTTCAGCGATGTCATGCATTGGAAATAATTGGGGAGATGAGACATTGGGAGTAGACGACACATTAGGAGTTGAATCGTGGGAAGGGATAGACACATTGGAAGGGAGAGAGCCAAGGGAAGGTGTAGACAGATTTGAAAACAGACACATTATGAGGTGAGGGTTCAGGTAGTGAGTTCATTTTTGGGTGACCTTTTTTGCTTCGGGTCTTCATTTTCAGGTGCTGAGCATAGTCTTTAGTGGGCATCTGTCGTTTTGTGGCATATCTGCGTTTCTTGCTTTGATGTGTGGGAGTAGAGACCTCTGTAGCTTCCTGGCATGCTGCTGGACTCTGCATTGTGGTAGCTGCATGCTGCGGGGTTGCTGGACTTGGCATCATGGTAGATGCATGCTGCAGGGTGCTGCACTCGGCAGCGTGGTGGATGATGCTGTATGCTGTAGGGGTGCTGCACTCGGCAGCGTGGTGTAGCTGGGAACTGGAGGAACTGCCGTAATGTCCAGCTATGGTGGTGGTGGAGGATAGTTCGCTTGCGATGTGTGCAGTGGTGCTGACGTCTTCTGCCACTGATGCTGTGCAGGCCCTTGTTGCTGTGTTGGAAAAGAAAGGTGTGCCTGCTGGTAATATCCGGACTGCGGATGGTTGCTTTGGGACTGCTGTAATGCCTCACTGTAAGCAGATGGCAGGCCTGCATGATGTTCAACTGGAGTTCAGGTGGCAGGTTTTCCGACATGCCCCGCTCTATTGCGTTAAAAAATGTTGCGCCAGTCTCTGAAGGTCAGCTTCCAGGTGGTCAAGGTGTCTGTTGACTTCCTGGCAAAGTGTGTTCACATGAGTAAACCCACTGTCCAGTCTATCTCCAATCACCTTCATCCCATCCTGGAAGACCGAGCATAAGTGAATAAACTCAGGCATGACTGACCTCTCCCAGGCCCTCTGCCACAGGCAAGCAGACCCAACAAAACCAGTGGAAGAGGGGAAAACCTGATGGACCGGCTGCCTGTTCCCCAACCTGTGAAGCCGGCCTGGTTGCTCCATTGCTGATGGATGATTGGGACTGTTCGTTGGCTGATCGATGAGGGGCCGCTCCAACTGAGGACGATCCAGGTTCTGTGGTGCTGCTCCAGATACTGTGTGGAAAATAAATGAAAAACATTACTAAAAATAATATATATTTTTTATAAAGCACCAACATATCCTGTAGAGCAGAACAATTCAGATGTTAATAGACCATGGAATACAACACAAAGATACTTACATTCGATGTGCAAACGCAGGCCTCAGAAAAGACGGCATGCGATGATATTTGTATTGCTATATCTTTGGAGCAGCTCCACTTCAAACCCGAGTCTCCTCTCTCATATCCTTATTGAAGCGATACTTCATCTAAGGTCAACGGACTTTTACTCGCTTCACTGCGGGGGTAAAAAAATGAAAAAGAAATTGTTAAACAATGCACCTACATTTACAGCTTCACTGACGCGTCAGACCACATTGCAATACTTACAAAAATCCTTTCTGACTTTTGACGTGGCATGGACCCAATCATCCAACAGTGATCTGGCCACTTCTTCCCAGAGTCGTCGAATCACTACTAAGTCAGAATGCTGACGATGACGGGTGACCCACAATGCTACTCGCTCTTGCACAAGATTAATTTATTGTTCATTGTCAATGATGGGGTTGGTTTCCTCACGTTGTGGAACCTAGCCATCAATGAAACACAAAAAAAACAAAGCAAACAAAAATTTATAAGTCAATAGTTTTAAATATAAAACACTTAAACCAAAAACAATCAAGACTACTTACACGCCATCTTTCCACCTCAGGAACTTGGGCCTGACGACCCTGGGAAGAATCATTGCCACTCAAGTGCTCCTGCTCTTCCGCACTGGAAGGTTCCTGTAAAGAAAATACATGATTTACCACATATGTCGTATTGACAGTCAATACATACCAATCAGTATAGCAAATGTACTCACATAATCAGTGCCATGTCCACTCTGGGAAGCATTCAGCTCTTCACTTGAGGACATGTTGGAATAGAAGTCTGCAAGAGAGGCAGAGTACACACTGCATAACGTGACACACACAAAGAGACAGCGTACAGACTGCAGTGAGAGAGACAGACAGACATTTTCATAGCTTCTATACTCACATCCAGAGTCTTGAGATCAAATCCAGAGTCTTGATATCAAATCCAGAGTCTTGACAGCACATACAGGGTCTTGTGATCACAGCAAGAGTCTTGAGAATCCTGGACTTCCAGTGTCCACACCGCCTTTATATGCAGCTTTGTTTTTGGAATGGCTGAAACCAGTTCCTGGACATGTTCAGTCAGAAGTCATGCGCATCGAACGCATCCATGCACATGTCCTTGCATACCAATGCGTTCCCATACACAGTAATGCGTTGATTTGTCGCACTCATCCGCATGCGTATGTCTGCGCATATTTGACGCCTCAAAAAATGCAACAAGTTGCATTCGCCGGGCACTGCGAAATGATGCACGGAGACGCATCCACATACAAACTGATGCCAACGCATGTCCCTGTGTACACAATGTTAAAGATAGGTACGCAATATGCATGCAGATCTTAGGAAAGGAGTACGCAGGCCTACGCTGCGCACAGAATCGCTAATGTGAACCCGGCCTAAGACGTGTTGTGCCCGAAACTGCGTGTTACAGTCTGATGAACTTGAACTGTCCAGTAAACGTTTGCTTGTTACAATGAACTTGGTGTCCCCTGAGGATGGAGGCCTGGAGACAGCGGAGACTTGCGGCCTGCAAGTGAGTGTGATGCACCCGACACCTGACAGCACATTGGGACTGGGACACTGTTTTCACTACAAGGTAAGCAATGTGAAGTATGTCCACCATAATGTCACCAGCAGAATAGAGAGTGTAGCTCAGGAGTATAATACAGAAGGTATCTCAGGATCACTAATGTAATGTATGTACACAGTGACTGCACCAGCAGAACAGTGAGTGCAGCTGTTGAGTATAATACAGGATGTAACTCAGGATCAGTACAGGATAAGTAATGTAATGTATGTACACAGTGACTGCACCAGCAGAATAGTGAGTGCAGCTCTGGAGTATAATACTTCACATAACTCAGGATCAGTACAGAATCAGTCATCTAAAGAATGTACACAGTGACTCCACCAGCAGAATAGTGATTGCAGCTTTGGAGTATAATTCAGGATGTAACTCAGGATCAGTACAGAATCAGTAATGTAATGTATGTACACAGTGACTGCACCAGCAGAACAGTGAGTGCAGCTGTAGAGTATAATACAGGATGTAACTCAGGATCAGTACAGGATAAGTAATGTAGTGTGTGTACACAGTGACTGCACCAGCAGAATAGTGAGTGAAGCTCTGGAGTATAATACAGGATGTAACTCAGGATCAGTACAGGATAAGTAATGTATGTACACAGTGACTGCACCAGCAGAATAGTAAATGCAGCTCTGGAGTATAATACAGGATATAACTCAGGATCAGTACAGGATAAATAATGTAATTTATGTACACAGTGACTGCACCAGCAGAATAGTGAGTGCAGCTCTGGAGTATAATACAGGATGTAACTCAGGATCAGTACAGAATCAGTAATGTAATATATGTACACAGTGACTGCACCAGCAGAATAGTGAGAGCAGCTCTGGAGTTTATTACAGGATGTAACTCAGGATCAGTAATGTAGTGTATGTACACAGTGACTGCACCAGCAGAATAGCAAGTGCAGCTCTGAAGTATAATACAGGATGTATCTCAGGATCAGTACAGGATCAGTAATATAATGTATGTACACAGTGACTGCACCAGCAGAATAGTGAGTGCAGCTCTGAAATATACTATAGGATGTAACTCAGGATCAGTACAGGAAAATTAATGTAATGTATTACACAGTGACTCCACCAGCAGAATAGTGAGTGCAGCTCTGGAGTATAATTCAGGATGTAACTCAGGATCAGTACAGGATAAGTAATGTAATGTATGTACACAGTGACTCTACCAGCGGAATAGTGAGTGCAGCTCTGGAGTATAATTCAGGATGTAACTCAGGATCAGTAATCTAATGTATGTACACAGTGACTCCACCAGCAGAATAGTGAGTGCAGCTCTGGAGTATAATTCAGGATGTAACTCAGGATCAGTACAGGATAAGTAATGTAATGTATGTACACAGTGACTGCACCAGCAGAATAGTAAGTGCAGCTCTGGAGTATAATACAGGATGTAACTCAGGATCAGTACAGGATAAGTAATGTATGTACACAGTGACTGCACCAGCAGAATAGTGAGTGCAGCTCTGGGGTATAATACAGGATGTAACTCAGGATCAGTAATGTATGTAACACAGTGATTGCACCAGCAGAATAGTGAGTGCAGCTCTGGAGTATAATACAGGATGTAACTCAGGATCAGTACAGGATCAGTAATGTAATGTATGTACACAGTGACTCCACCAGCAGAATAGTAAATGCAGCTCTGGAGTATAATACAGGATATAACTCAGGATCAGTACAGGATAAATAATGTAATTTATGTACACAGTGATTGCACCAGCAGAATAGTGAGTGCAGCTCTGGAGTTTACTACAGGATGTAACTCTGGATCAGTAAAGGATAAGTAATGCAATGAGACTAGCTATTCAAGTCTATGATGGCGCAAAAAGATTGGGTAGCATACAGGTTGTCCATTTTCTTTTTAATTCGTTTTTATTTGGGTTTTCTCAAATTAAAACATCTGTAACTTTTTACAAACAAAGACTTAATTATATAATCAGTAGTTGCCAAATTGTCAATCAATCAATCAGTTTTATATGGCTAAATTACAATTATTTGGTAATTGTATTTGTTCTTGTAAATTTTAATAACTTCTGCAGTAGAAAAATAGATGACATATACGGTAGGTGTAATAACCGACATATTAATAAATCACGGTTGGAATATGGATCATCCCTTTATATCTGGATGAAAAACAGACAATTTATCACATGCTTGTCTGAACCCGTGAAGACATTTAGGGGATAATTTACAGAGTGGTGGGGTTTGACCATTGAAATGAATGGAGGCAAGGTCAGACATGTGCGCTGCGCTTCATTCTATCAGTGATAAAAGTTCTCCATTCTGCCAATTGGTGCAGGACCCAGGGGTCAAACTTCCTCCTTTTTAATGTATCACCTATCCTTGGTTTGATGATACTTGTTTTCACAGCCCAGCCCCTTTAAGTTAGTGTAATTTAATTAGTTACTTCATTCTATGTAATTAGGTAATACCTCCTAGTTTCTAGTATAGTTCTTCTGATTCACTTTGTTGCTTACCCCATGTGCAGGGCATTGCAGTAGCTTAGATCACTGGCGGACACAGACAGAAAAGGGCCCCTGTGCAAGAACAATATATGGGCCCTTTGCAGCTGCTTTGGAGGTATAAATGGGCCCCCTCACCTCTTGGGCCCCTGTGCGGCTGCACAGGTTGCACCAGTGATATGTCCGACCCTGGCTTAGATATCCATGGTTATGACCAGTATAGCTCATTAACTGTCATTATATGAGTGCTTGTAATCTTTGATACCTAAGCTACTGCAATGTCCTGCACATGAGGTAAGCGACATAGCTTATCAGAAGAACTATACTACATTTCTAATTGGAGGTATTTGCTAATATTATTATTATTATTACACCTACTACATATTGGGATATGATCTTACAGATGGGAATACCCTTTTCATCTTGCTGTCATGGATAAGTCATTGAGTCTCAGAATAAAACTGAGCAGTGGCAGGGTTCATATTCTGGTCTTTGGTGCCAGATATATTTTCTGTAAATGTTTTGACTGTTCCAATTCTATTCCAATAGAAGAAGTGACCTTAATTTTAGTAACTGAGACTGAGCGCTGGATGACCGAATCATCAGCTTTGAACATCAGTGACTCCATTTTATTACATATGAATTACATTAGAGAGAATGGCTTCAGGCGGCTTGCATAACATTGCTGAGGTTAAAAACACGGCAGCGCATAGATAAACACAATGAATAATGTCCGAGGACTGTTCCGGAAGCAATTTAAGCAGAGCTCTGGATTGGAAGAAAATGTTTCAATTTTCTTCTGTGAACGCTTTATATGCCTTTGATTTTGAATTATTCAATATCTTGCATCCATTGCAGCGCTAATGAAATTTAGGCATTGAAAATGGTATGAATTTGACAATATTCCTCATAGTGACAGAACATAGATCCGGTCTGGAAACCGCCTTAAGATCAATTCCATCAAAAACAACGACAACAAAGGATTTATATCAGTGGACTTAAAAGCAGAGGTGGCGAATACTCCAAAAACTAAAGTGAATCTGTCACCAGGTTATTGGAGAGCAGCATGATGTTGAGGCTGAGACCCCAATTCCGGCAATGTGTCAATTACTGGTCTGCTTGCTGTCACTATGATACAATCACTGTTTTCTCTGCTGCAGATCTAGAAGTGCTCAGAATGCTGATCCCTGTATAACCCCGCCCACACCAATGATTGGCTGCTTTCATTGTACACTGTTCATAGGCAGAAAGCTTCCGATCAGTGGTGGAGGAGGAGTTATACAGAGCAGTTGACTATGAGGAACAAGACTCCTAGTCCTATATTGATAATGTCCTGCTGATAAATCACTGATTTTATTGAAACAGCAAAACATATCCTAGTAAGTCAGGGGTGGGCAATGAATTTTCAAAAGGGGCCACAGGAGAGACCATGACTGTTGTGGAGGGCAGAACCAATAGGCTGAAATTAATTCTACTCAATATTAATATTAACATATTAATTACAATTATTTTATATTGATAATAATTGTATCACTTAATATTGAGCAGAATTAAGTACCGTATGTTGACATCCCCCTATATACCGTATGAGCCTACACACTGCCCCTATATACTGTATGAGGACATACACAGACCCCTATATTCTGTAAGAACACCCACACACACACACACCTTTATACATTATGAGCCCCCACACTGCATCCTATATACAGCATGAGCCCCCACATAGCTTCCTATATACAGCATGAGCCCCCACATAGCCTCCAATATACAGTATGAGCCCTCATATAGCCTCCTATATACAGCATGAGCCCCCACATAGCCTCCATTATACAGTATGAGCCCCCACATAGCCTCCTATTTACAGTATGAGCCGCCACATACCTTTCTACAGTATATACAGGCCACACATATCCTCCTAAATACAGTATGAGCCCCCACATAGCTTCCTTTATACAGGATGAGCCCTCACATAGCCTCCAATATACAGTATGAGCCCCTACATAGACTCCTATATACAGCATGAGCCCCATATAGCCTCCAGTATACAGTATGAGCCCCCACATAGCCTCCAATATACAGTATGAGCCACCACATAGCCTCCTACATACAGTATAGGCCTCCACATAGCCTCCTGTATATTGGCCACACATAGCCTCCTATATAATGTATGAACCCCGCATAGTCTCGCAATATACTGTGAGAGAGTGACCGGCATTATTGTAAATGGCTGGTATTTGTCGCAGAGGAGGTCCGCTGCGCTGTAAGCCAGTAATGTTGCTCTGGGATCTGTAGTCCTATGAGCCTTGTTTTTGTTTATAAGGGAGGCTTACAGAGTTAGCCGGAGAGCTGGGGGGACTTGTTAACCACATACCTCCCACCTATGGGGGTTGCTACAGTTACATAATGTGACTGAGGTCTGGTCACATGGTTCTGTGTTCTAAGGTCCTGCAAGACAGGACAGGCCTGTATGTTGGAAGGTCCTAGGAGTGGACGGACGTCCTGAAGAGCACATGGAGAGGCCGTGTACGTGCAGAGTCTGTGACGGCACTGCATTGGGGAAGCTACCGACCTACTGAGGGTCTGGAACTGTCGGGAGTGCCCTGGTCGCAATGACAGTGATCCCAGTAGGCAGCTTCCCCAGGAGAGAGGCCCGACAGGAGTCAGTGTGTGAAGAAAGAGCTCCAGGAAGGTAACTCCAGATAAAAGGGGTGATAATAACGGCAGAGAAGTATCTGCCATTGGAACAGACTGTCGGTGTTTATTATGTCCTGGTGATGTATATAATGGACTGTTCGTGGTGCGGTTTATGATTGCATAGTAAAGCGCGTGAACTTGTTTATGTGAGAAAACCATTACTGTGTGCCTTTATTCCGTTGCCAAGCGAGTGTCCTCCAACACACACAGTGAGCGCTATCTTACATATGGTGGAGAATGCGGGCAACGTTCCACGAACTCTGAGCAGCTTGCTGTGGATTGACGGGTCCACGAAAAATTTTTCAAGACAGCTGGCTGTAGATCGGCGGGTCCACGAACTCCAAGCATCTCGTGCTGAATCGGTGGGGCCACGAAGATTACAAGTTTCTCGCGGTAACTCGGCGGGGTTATGAAGTTTTCTGTAGCTCGGAGGAGAGTGCCGGAGCCGTGTGGAGGTCTGCAGAGACATTTAGAGGTCCGCTGAGCTGCCTGGAGCTGTGCAGAGCTGGGTAGTGCGGTACAGAGCCGTGCAGAGCGATGCAGAGCAGTGCGGAGCCTCGCTGTACAGAGCCGTACAGAGCCTTGCAGAGCCTGGTAGAGCGGTGAGGAGCTTTGCAGAGCAGCTGCAGGAGCTGCACAGCGGATGTGATCGGCAGCCTTAAGGTGTCAGGAGAGCCAGTGGCTGCAGAAGAGCGGGCAGCCAGCAGAGCTGGTGAGGTGTCATACGAGGACATCGGAGGTCCAGTTGTCAAATCTTAAGGGCCAGTGCAAGCCCAAAGAGATATCAGTACTGTGCGTAATGGGCCTGAGAAGGCTGTAGGGAGTCTACTGGGTGACCCCAGAGTGGCGTGGTGTCCCTAAAAGGGTAGAGTCCAAAAGGTGGCGGTGACACCAAACAGGATGGTTGCCCAAAAATGTGTGGAGTCCCCAAAGGGACGGTTACCCAAACAGGAATGGTTGCCCAAAAATGGGTGGAGTCCCAAAGGGGGTGGTGACCCTAAAGGGGGTGGAGTCACAAAAGGGGGCGGTAACCCAAATAGAAGTGGTGGCCCAAAAAAGGGCCGCCGCGAATGCGCCATGGGTCTATAGCCGGGAATAGCAAAGTTCATGCCATAGTTGGGATTGCTCAACCAATGAGGAGTCACGACAGTTTCCCTTATGGCTGGGTGGAGAACTGGTGACGGACTGATTGATCCGGGGAGTGGAGTGTCTTTAATGGGGACCCCTCCTGAACGTTCTGTGTTGCCTGGGACAAAGTTGAAAGAAACTGGCACATGTGAGGACATTAGAGGACCTTTGACAGCCTCCCTTTACATTTATGCGACTGAGGTGTCCATGGATCACGAAGTGGGGATAGTCCCGGACTTACTGTATAAAATTATAATAGGTCGGGGCTTGGAAGCTCTGTGGGACTGGTGGATAAAGGGAAAAGTGTCTGTAGAGGTAATCTGTACAGGAGGTAATAATATGGAGAATGCGCCCCCTAGAGTTGACAGGCCTAAGTTAGGCATGACCAAGGAGAATGGTGGACGGGCCCAACTTAGTGACATGACGGTGGCAGCAATACCCGAAAGTATGACCGGATGTGTGGGTCTGACCAACTCTGGGACTTGGCAGAGGTGACCAAAAGTGTGACCGTTGAAGACGGGGAAGCTCAAGAAATGGGGTCCGACACCTGTTTAAGTGGGGACTTGTCGTTCCAGAATGACAGGGTGGATGGTGGTGACTCCAATTCAGACTGTGACTATAACGCAAGTGAAGAAGAGTGCGGTAAGGAGAACCCGAGTAAAAATGGCAAGTCTTCTTCTCGTCGCCGGGGACACGGATGCCGCAGAAAGGCAGGGTCAGGTGCAAACAAATTAATGTCCTACATAAGGAAGTCACATTGCCGCTGACAAACCCCAGCACAGAGGTAGATGCTGATGTGCTGAAAATAAAACTGACACATTGTGACGGTAGAGTTCCATTAGCAGAGAGCGCAGGTGGAGGGAAATCCCACAAAAGTCATAGAGAACAGACCTGTAATAGACCCATGTCTGTGGTGACAGAGAGGGGTAAAATGGCTGAGTATGATGAAGGCTCCAAAGAACCTGATGCTGGAGAGTGTGGAGTTCCCTGAAGTTACAGAGAGTCGAGAGGTACCTAAGGGTGATCGAGCAGGGACTCAAGAGAGATTGAAGGTGTCGAGTGTGAAAGCTGCCAACTCCGCACAGCTGGATCAGGTGTGTCACCTGGAGTCCGAGCTCTCGGCAGTCAAGGCTCAGCTCGGAGAGAAGGAAGCGCAGGAGCAGAAGCTGCTCCATACCGTCAGCTCCACCGAGGAGAAGCTACGCTCTGCTCGGCAGGAGGACGCAGAACACGTGTCTCAGCTGGAGATGACCTGCTGCAACAAAGAGCAGGAGTTCCAGGACCTCAACAAAGAGTTGTCTCGTGAGAACCAAAAAGTGACAGATTTACAGACCGAAGTAAAGCATCTGAAAGAACAGAAATCTGAGGAAAACACGGCTTTGGAGTCTGGGAGCGAGAACAGTGATTCTTCAGAGAGCCTAGCAGAGACTCTAGAGGCAGTTGAAGGTGATAGACATAAGACCCCCGAGAAAGTGGAACCTTTTGATGAAGGAACAGGTAGAACGCTGAAGCGGCAGAGTGTGGGTGGGCAAGATGGCCCATTGGAAAATATAATTAAAGAAGTGATGGTGCGACATGTGCTGACAAAAAGAGAACAGGATCACGAAATAGAGCTGCTTAAAGAGACAGTGAAAGAGCATGTCGAACGAGCAAGGGTCCTAAGACAAGCGACTGAGCGCAGAGTGGATGAGCTGGAGAAGGAAGTCTCTGAGCTCAGAGGTCATCTGTCAACGTGTCAAACCGTGAACAAAGCCATATAGGAAGCTATGGAGGCGCTCAGAGAAGCATTAAGATGACTTCTGCAAGAGAAGGAGTTGGTGGTCGCAGACTTACAGCGGCAGTACCAGAGTGGTAACAAGGCGAAGCTGCATATGGGCATCTTAGCTAGGGGTTTCAAGAGTGTAAAGCTCAGGAAGAGTTTGTGCTAAGAGCTGAACAAGACTATCACCCGCTTGTGGCAGATGTCTTGATGAAAATGTCCGAGGCAAAGCGGGAGCAGTCTGTCCATGAAGAGAGTGAGACGTTGCTGTTCAAGTGAGTAATAGAGGTACCCGAAGACGTACGAGAAGTGTGTGCCAGTGAGGATGTGCATGAGGCCTTTAGAAAGGCAGTAGAAGCGTGTAGTGTGTACGGGGCACCAGAGACTCAGCAGTTGGTCATACTGTTGACTAGGGAAGACACAGTGAAGCGGGTGGCTATCCTGAGAGACATGCACCTACAATGTCTCCGCACGAAACAGATAATCCTGTTGAGGAATAAAGAAGCCGCTCGATGTTTGGAGCATGCCAGGAAAGCTCAAAGCCGTTCAAGTGCCCAGAAATCTGGTGATGAAAGTAATTGGGAGACTTAGAAAAGTGATGCAAGAAATCGTGAATAGATCTGGTGTGGTGAGAGTGAGATTCCAGCTGAGGACGAAGCCCAGGTAGCTGGTGAAGATGGGATGGTTCCATTCGTCATTGTCGGCTCAATGGAAAGCCTTAGGAATATCCGAATGCTCCTTGAATATCGGGTGACATACCAAAGGGAGATAGAGAAGCTAAGACTGGATAGACTGCAGATTAATAAACAGCTGCAGGACATAAGATGGCGGCCGCCTTCAACCCAAGGTAAAGGGAAGAGAAGGGGCCCTCCAAATAATGGAATTGCTGATAGCCAAAGACAGCCAGCAAGAAGACGCCTTGGTAATTCGACAAGACAAAGATGCAGAGAATCTGAAAGTGGCAGTTCTACTCTCAGTACAAAACTGAGGGGCATGTACAGTGGCCCCTGTAATGTATTAGATGGGTCAGACTCAGACCAGACAGTAGGCTCGACTGTAAGTGAGACACACGGCCACTGGAGACGGTCATGGAGAGAAAGGTCGGGTGAAAGGGCGTACTGGAGAAATGTGGAGACTAAAAAGAGTCTGGTGGCACAGACAGACTGTGACTCAAGGGCTGAAGCCCAAGGCCTACATACTGACCGCTGGGAGCGGGGGAGGCCTAACAAGGGTATGATGCTGAATGACACCCAAAACCAACTGAGACGGTCCTCTCGACTCATAGGGCAAGGTAATTCTCACGCTCGTGCCTTGGCAGATTGGCGCAAGCGAGGGGGTTGTGGACCCACTGTGCCACAGACCAGATTACCCTGGCGGGGCGTAACTAACGCAGCTACCTTGGTCTTCTCTGGAGCCTCTAATGGTGAGGTCAGGCTTGTGCGGCAGGTAGCTGCCAGGTGCCACTCCAGGGTGGTGTCTGGCTGTGGCTGCTGATCCCACTGGGGAACAAGACACTAGGACAGGTGCAACAGGCACGGCTGGTACTCTGGCAGGGGGTCATGGCTGAGACACAGGCAGGCACGGCTGGGACACTGGCAGGTGAACATGGTTGAGACACTGGCAGGCGGGCACGGCTGAGACACTGGCAGGCGGGCATAGCTGAGACATTGGCAGGTGGGCACGGCTGAGACACTGGCAGGCGGGCACAGCTGAGACACTGGCAGGCGGGCACGGCTGGGACAAGAGGTTCAGCAGCAGCAGAAGCAGAACAAAGCAGAACGGAGCAGAACCCCAGGAGTGTGGCGCAGAGGCAGAAAGTGGTTCAGCAGCAGGAGCGGAGCAAAGCGGAACCGCAAGGTATGCGGAGCGGATCTGCAGCAAGAGGTTCTGCAGCAGCAGGAGCGAAGCAAAGCGGAACCACAAGGTATGCAGATAGGAGCTGCAGCAAGAGGTTGTGCAGCAGACAGGTACAAGGCAAAGGCAAATGGCTTGGAGCAGTGAGTTGGTGTGTGGGAGATGGGAGGCCATGCAGTGATGCCGGCAGGGTTGTTACAGTACCCCCCGTTTACGCCCCCTCCTCTTCAAGCCTGCCAGAATGACTTGTAGAAGAAGGATAGGAGCACACACAGTCAGAGCCATCATGACATCTCTCAGGTAGAATGAAGTAGGTTTGACATCAGTGACATACAAAGACCAGGATCTCTTCCTCTTGGTTGGTGGAAAGCAGGGACTTGGAAACTTCTGATTTGATCTCTAAATCAACCGACCATCTGAAAACTGAATACACCTTCACTGGGTCCAACTTCAGTCTGTTATCCCAAGAAAACTGGGGCTCCTCCTTGGGATCAGAGGGAAACACCTCCGCCTTGGTATCTTCACCAACCGGCCACATGGAAGCTAAGGCTACCGACATAGGATTCATCTTCTGCTTGCTATCCAAAGAAAACTGGACCTCTTCCTCCGGGTTGGTAGAAAACAGAGATACAAAGACTTATGTTCCAACTTCTTCATCTGTGACGCCCCCGAGGGTTCAGTAGCCACAAAGGTATTGCACCTCATCCAGAGGTGTGATACCCCACTCTCAGGTAAGGAGGGAGCACTACCCAGGACTCTAATACCTGCACCCAACACAGACTGTAGCAGCCGGGCACCCTGGACGTACCCTAAGGGAGGATGGTCTCATCCCAGGCTGGGTAGTAAAGAGTGCATGGGTGGGTGGAGTTAGTAAGAAGAATGGGAAATGAAGCTTTAGGAAGCAAGACACGGAGTCTAGTCAGACAGTCTGGGAGGGGACCTGGAGCTGATAGGAGCTCGGCCCCAGACAGAGAACGTGAGAGAGAGAAAAGCACAGAGGGAAGCTTCTGGAAGGAGAGAAGGGGTCCTAGGGGCACGGATAGTGAGTGATCTATCCGTGGGGCCCGATCCAATTGTGGAGGGACCAGGTCGCAGAAGGGACACTGGCCCCTTAGCCTAATGGAGAACTTTAAGACTCAGCTAGCAAGCCGGAGGCAGTGGCATCTCTAGGTGCCTCAGCTACTGAATTATCTTCGCCGAAAAAGTGGCCATATAGGAGCAAGGAAATGCAGAGAGAGAACGTTATCCAACAGGTTCCGCGGCTACTGGCTTGGGACACTGATTGCGAGGTGTTGGCAGGAAGGAGAAGCGAGTAAAACAACACAGTGAGACGACAGCGAAGGGAACATATAGAAAGGAGTCCTGGAAAGTTGTTTCCCGATCTACCTGGGAGTTTGCTGAGCCCCTCACCTGGAGGACACTGTACCAATCGGGCATCTGTACTGCATGCACCTGAACTGTGAGTAAAGCCTTGGAAACTGCATCTGAATGTGTCCTCTCAAATTCTTCCTGCGGAACACACTCCACTCTGCTACATCTCCCAGCACCATTACTTTCTACAACATCTCTCTGCCTTGAGACAACAAGCTTCACCTGTGGGAAGCTATTCCAACTCTGCTGCATCACCATCAGTGTCAGAGGATCTGCACTGCAGCGCTGATCACCTCTGACCAGAAGCCACAGGTGGCGTCACGAACACTTTACAACAAACTCTATTATCCCCTGTAAATATTCCCCTTTTATTGGACGCCCAGGGCCACGGACCAGGTCACTGCCGCTGTGACACATCCCTTTAAGACACCGGCCCGGTACGAGTATCCCACTGCCCTGGCGGGCGATCCACATCCACCTGCCACATGGAATCTGAAGGCATCCTTACAGGATCCATCCTTTGCCCATGGTCCAGAGGGAAACTTTCAAGTGACAGGGATCTTCCTGGGAACTGGTCACTGGTATTGTCACAGGAGGTGTGTGGAGAGGGCGCCACTGCTTCCCTTTCTTCACTGACGTCAGCACATCATGACTCAATAGCCAGCAGATCAGGTGGAGAAGGTGACAACATTGTAGACTGACCTTGCAGTATTGGAACTAGACACCTCTGGTGACTAGGTGGTTCCAAATGCAGCACCACGCTGGGTCTTTGGTCTGGAACGGGCAGTAGAGTACCCGGCTCAGAACGACCGATGGGCAATCTAGTCAGCACGTGGAAAACGAACTTCTCAATATATAAGGCTCCAATTTGGAGCCGTAGTTGTCCCTTCAAGATTGGACTGTTCATCAGTAGGGCTCGGCCATCACCTAACACCGTCGCCGGATTCTGGAGCAGTTGGACAGAAACCACACACTGACCCCGTCAGGCTTGCAGCTTTAATACATCTGCAGGGCCGAAGCTCCCACAAGTCACCGGAACAGTCACAGACGTTGGTGGAGAGGAGGTCCTCTCGCCAAGGGCAGCCTGTTATGTTTCGGTAGCTGAGGAAAGCAGGCAAAAACGGCAATACACCAGAGAGGTTGGAATCGATTGGATTGCAGTACCCTGACTAACCACCACAACTAAAGGCAGCCGTGGAGCGTTCCTACGTTGGACCGAGACGCCTCGTCACAGCCTGAGAGATTAACTACACCTAAAGATAGAAAGAGGAAAGCACGACAGGCACGGCTGGTACTCTGGCAGGGGGTCATGGCTGAGACACAGGCAAGCACGGCTGGGACACTGGCAGGCGGGCACGGTTGAGACACTGGCAGGCGGGCATGGCTGAGACACTGGCCGGTGGGCACAGCTGAAACAATGGCAGGTGGGCACGGCTGAGACACTGTCAGGCGGGCACAGCTGGGACACTGGCAGGTGTGACGGCTGGGACAAGAGGTTCAGCAGCAGAAGCAGAGCAAAGCAGAACGGAGCAGAACCGCAGGACTGTGGAGCAGAGGCAGAAAGTGGTTAAGCAGCAGCAGAGCAAAGCGGAACTGCAAGGTATGCGGAGTGAAGCTGCAGCAAGAGGTTCTGCAGCAACAGGAGCGAAGCAGAGCGGAACGGCAAGGTATGAGGAGAGGAGCTGCAGAAAGAGGTTCAACAGTAGCAGGGGCGAAGCAAAGTGGAACCGCAAGGTATGCGGAGAGGAGCTGCAGCAAGAGGTTCTGCAGCAATAGGCAAGACAGAGGGAGTAAACACAAGGGTATGAAAGGCAGGTAATGACAGACCACAGCCTGGGCTACAACAGACACAGGTATAGGACAGAGTACAGGCAGGGAAAGGAACGAGACAAGGCACAGGAACAAAGACACAGAGACCAGGATATACAGCCTCCTGGAGGGCAGACAGACAGGTACAAGGCAAAGCTAGGAACAAGGACACAGAGACCAGGATATTCTGCCTCCTCGAGGGCAGACAGACAGGTACAAGGTAAAGCTAGGAATAAAGCCTCCAGAGAAGGCGAAACACAGGATAGGACCTGGCAACTCAGCAGCAAGACATTAACTGAGTAAAGGCGTTGCTCAGGCGGTTACCATAGGGTGGAGCTGCCGTAAATACAAAAGGCAGCTTGGTAATTGGCCAGGGAAACATTAGGCAGGTGCACACTGATTCCATAAGAATCAGAGAGTGCCGGCGCCGCCCCCTATGCACACAGCCAGGAAGAATGCAGAGAGCAGGCAGGAAGCAAGAGGCACATAGCATGGAGCCGGCAGCAGACAGAATTCACAGCATGGCCTGGAGCAGTGAGTAGAGGATGGGCTGCTATGCAGTGATGCCGGCAGGGTTGTTACAGTAACATGCGTGATCTGTCTCGAGACCCCTGGTGTATGACAAGTGTTCAACACCACAAATTTGAACGGGGGGGAATATATGAGACAGTGACCGGCATTATTGTAAATGGTCGGTATGTGTCGCAAAGGCGGTCCTCTGCGCTATAAGCCAGTAATGTTGCTCTGGGACCTGTAGTCCTACGAGCCTTGTTTTTGTTTATAAGGGAGGCTTACAGGGTTAGCCGGAGAGCTGGGCGGGACTGGCTAACCACACACATCTCCCACCTATGGGGGTGGCAACAGTTACATAACGTGACTGAGGTCTGGTCACATGGTTCTGTGTTCTAAGGTCCTGCAAGACAGGACAGGCCTGTGTGTTGGAAGGTCCTATAAGTGGACGGACTTCCTGAAGAGCACATGGAAAGGCCGTATATGTGCAGAGTCTGTGACTGCACTGCATTGGGGAAGCTACCGACCTATTGAGCGTCTGGAACTGTCGGAAGTACCCTGGTCGCAAGGACGGTGATCCCAGTAGGCAGCTTCCCCAGGAGAGAGGACCGACAGCAGTCAGCGTGTGGAGCAGGAGCTCCAGGAAGGTAACTCCAGACAAAGGGTGTTACAATAATGGCAGAGAAGTATCTGCCATTGGAACAGACTGTCGGTGTTTATTATGTTCCGGTGATGTACAGTGCCTACAAGTAGTATTCAACCCCCTGCAGATTTAGCTGGTTGACACATGCGGAATTAACTTGGCATTGTGACATTTGTACTGTAGATCAGCCTGGAAGTGGGAAATGCACTGCAGCAAAAATTTTTGTTTTAATTTTTTTTTTTTTTTTTTAAAACGTTAAAAGTTAATTCAGAGTGTCATTTATTATTCAACCCCTCAAACCACAAGAATTCTGTTTGGTCCCCCTAAAGTATTAAGAAGTAGTTCAGGCACCAAGAATAATGAGCTTCACATGTGTGGATTAATGATCTCTTTTGCCAGCCTTTTCTGACTATTTAAGACCCTCCCCAAACTTGTGAACAGCACTCATACATGGTCAACATGGGAAAGACAAAGGAGCATTCCAAGGCCATCAGAGACAAGATCGTGGAGGGTCACAAGGCTGGCAAGGGGTACAAAACTCTTTCCAAGGAGTTGGCCCTACCTGTCTCCACTGTTGGGAGCATCATCCGTAAGTGGAAGGCTTATGGAACTACTGTTAGCCTTCCACGGCCTGGACAGCCTTTGAAAGTTTCCTCCCGTGCCGAGGCCAGGCTTGTCCGAAGAGTCAAGGCTAACCCAAGGACAACAAGGAAGGAGCTCAGGGAAGATCTCAAGGCAGTGGGGACATTGGTTTCAGTCAATACCATAAGTAACGTACTCCACCGCAATAGTCTCCGTTCCAGACGAGCCCGTAAGGTACCTTTACTTTCAAAGCGTCATGTCAAGGCTCGTCTACAGTTTGCTCATGATCACTTGGAGGACTCTGAGACAGACTGGTTCAAGGTTCTATGGTCTGATGAGACCAAGATCGAGATCTTTGGTGCCAACCACACACGTGACGTTTGGAGACTGGATGGCACTGCATACGACCCCAAGAATACCATCCCTACAATCAAGCATGGTGGTGGCAGCATCATGCTGTGGGGCTGTTTCTCAGCCAAGGTGCCTGGCCATCTGGTCCGCATCCATGGGAGGATGGATAGCACGGCCTACCTGGAGATTTTGGCCAAGAACCTCCGCTCCTCCATCAAGGATCTTAAGATGGGTCGGAATTTCATTTTCCAACAAGACAACGACCCAAAGCACACAGCCAAGAAAACCAAGGCCTAGTTCAAGAGGGAAAAAGTCAAGGTGTTGGAGTGGCCTAGTCAGTCTCCTGACCTTAACCCAATTGAAAACTTGTGGAAGGAGCTCAAGATTAAAGTCCACATGAGACACCCAAAGAACCTAGATAACTTGGAGAAGATCTGCATGGAGGAGTGGGCCAAGATAACTCCACAGACCTGTGCAGGCCTGATCAGGTCTTATAAAAGACGATTATTAGCTGTAATTGCAAACAAGGGTTATTCCACGAAATATTAAACATAGGGGTTGTATAATAATTGACCCACACTTTTATGTTTAAAATTTATTAAAATTCAACTGAGCAACATAACTTTTTGTTTTGTAAGAGTTATGCTTCTGTTAATAAATCCTACTCTCGTTTGCAGTTTGAAGGCTCTAACTTATTTGCATCTTATCAAACCAGCTAAATCTGCAGGGGGTTGAATACTACTTGTAGGCACTGTATATAATGGACTGTTCGTGGTGCGGTTTATGATTGCATAATAAACAGCGTGGACTTGCTTTTGTGAGAAAACCGTTACTGTGTGCCTTTATTCCGTTGCCAAGCGAGTGTCCCCCAACACACACAGTGAGCGCTATCTTACAATACATAAAACATCTCATACACATGAAAAAGAAAAACACATACTCACCTCTCTCCCGTTCGCCTGCTTCTCTGGCTATGCTCCTGTCTCCAGTGAACCGACTCTCCGCAGTGTACAGCTGATGCACTGTTCCAGCCCTTCAGCTGTCTCGGGATCACATACTGCCCTCTTGCTGTTCCAGTCCGTCCCGTGGTTTGCAATTTGCCCATCCCTGTATTAAGTGATACATAGCTGGAATCAGGCTCTCAGCCCCTACATCATGCTTTTCTCAGATTACATAGCAAAAACACTTGCTGTGTGGTTCTTCCATTGATTACGGCTTATCGCAAGGGACCCTTCTAGTAATATCCCCTAAATTACCCAAGACTATGTACAAAGAGTATTTCTATGGCACTGAGTAAGCAACACTATGTACAATTCTATAGCAGAAATCATTAAAAGAATAAAGAAATAACAATTACTCAAATTCTCAGCCACTTCAGCTCCAGTGGTCCCCAGCGATCCTGCAATGATGACTTCCTGTCCATTAGTCACCTGCCAATCACTGGTCTCAGAGGTCAAGTGCTAAACACACAAATGACACCTCTGAGGCCAAAAATTGGTATTAGTTGTCAGGTGACTGATGGATGGGACATCATCACTGCAGGACAAGCAGCAGACACATTCCCCACCCTAAGAAAGAATATTTAACTTCTTTGGGACCGTACAATTTTTCATCTTGGCACTTTAGTATTTTCCTCCCCTTCTTCCAAGAGCCATATCTTTTTTTTATTTTCTATCTATATTGCTGTATCAGGACTTGCTGTTTATTAAATCATGCACTGAAAAAATGGGGCAATGTGGGGTGAAATTGTGAAATAATTGAAATTTTATTATTTTTGGAGTTTTGTTTTTATGGTCTTCATTGTGCAGTATAAATGAACAGGTCAGTACAATGATGGCAATATCAAACATTTACATATTTTTTTATATTCCAGAAGTGTTTTTTTGTTTTTTTTTACAAATTTCAGAAATTTGTAAAAAAAATAAAATTTTGCTTTTGTCAACATTTTCTAAGATCCCTAACTTTTTTTATTTTTCCAACGGATGAGCTGTGTGAGGTTTTGTTTTTTGTGACCCAAGCTGTTGTTTTCATTGATATCATTTTGGGGTACATTCAATATCTTTATTACAGAAATCTGACGTTTTGATTTTTTTTGTTTTCAGCATTCAACAATGTTTTAAACATTTTACAGACATGGTGATACCAATTATGTTTTTTTTAATTATTTATATTTAAACTTGAGAAAGGAAGGTGATTTAAACTATTTATATATATACTGGTAAAGTACTGAAGGGGAGGTATGTATCACTGAGGTTGTTAGCTTCAGTGATTATGAACCTAGGAAAACGCTGAAGGACACTAAGTGCTGAGAGGGGTTAATCGGCCATGTTTAAGGGCTAGGTTTAGTGAACAGCTGTGGGTAGAAGGCTGTTCACCATATCTCCACCCTAGGGAGGAGTGCAGATGATAAATACACAGCTTTCTGGTTCATTCAGTGTTGGGTATGTCTGGAGATGTGAGCTCCAGAGCTGTGGTGAAGATAAGGGATGTTGACCCTTTGTTTTCACCTATGTTTGTTTCCGTAGCGGGCGGATCCCCGCAGCAACATGGACTGTATAATTTGTTTTTGTTTTGTTTTCCCGTTAGGTCAAAAAGGCCATATTTGTGTTGCTAACCCTGCCTGGTTTATGCCGTACCTAAACAAACCAGTGAAAAATTTAAAGAAACAGAGTTCCTGTGTCTACCTCCATAAGCAGCCGAATGGTGCTGTACGTGCAGGCAAGATCCCCAGGAAGCAAGTGTGATGGCTGTGGACAAACTGCTTTCCCTGGGTGAAGGCGGCTATAGAGATTTAACAGTGGTCAGACAAAATGAAGGAGCTGATCAAGCACCTGAACCACAGTCAGCAGCAACTCTAGCAGCAGCAGCAGCAAGTCCAGCAGTAGACAAACTCGTGATGCAGTAGATCCAACAGCAGCAAAAAGAGAAGAAACTCCTAGCAGGTGATGTCCGCAGCAGAGAAATCGCCCCTCGCCAAGACAAGGTGATGGCTCATACATCCAGAAAGTGGTAATATGAGCTATGGAAAAAATGACCCCAGGTGATGATGTTTACGCATTTTTGACTGTGTTTGAAAGGGTGGCAGTACGAGAGAAGCTGCTGCAAGAGGAGTGAGCGCAGGTGTTGGCTCCCTATTTAACTGGTGAACCTCAAAAAAATTATTATTTTTTTGTCCCTTTAAGGAATTTGAACCTGTGATTGCTTGTGCTATATACTACATTATTATTACTATTAATGCATGGAAGTTTATAATAAAATTACATCTTCCTATGAGGCTCAGGTACCTGCCATGTTAGGTGCTATTAAATTACATGTCGGGAAGGGATAAATCCCATCAAATCTTTAACAGTCATAAGAGTTTTAAAATATTATTAATAATTCATACCTACATGACAAATATCTCAAGGGCTGTCACATTGTAGAGGGATCATCTTTATTCTCATTTGCACAAGGAAAGACTAGAAGCAATGGGATGAAACTGAATGGGAGGAGACACAGATTAGATATTAGAAAAAGCTTTTTGACAGTTAGGGTGATCAATGAGTGGAACAGGCTGCCACGAGAGGTGGTGAGTTCTCCTTCAATGGAAGTCTTCAAACAGAGGCTGGACAGACATCTGTCTGGGATGATTTAGAGAATCCTGTTTTGAGCAGGGGGTTGGACCAGATGGCCCAGGAGGTCCCTTCCAACTCTACTATTCTATGATTCTATGACACCCACCGTACATGTACGGCGGATGTCAGATGTGTGTGTATTGGCACAGTCAGGCGGCCGTATTACTCGTGCAAACATTGCATTGCAATTCTCAGACTGGCTGTCGGCTCTCCTGACCTAAGTGTGAGACCTGCATAGAAATACATGTTTTCACACTCAGGTCAGGAGAGCCGACAGCCAGTCTGAGGATTGCGATGCGACAGTCGCGCATGTAATACAGCCGTCTGACTGTGTCCTATGAAGTAGACTCAGTATCTGAGCCTGCACCATACATGGCAAGTGCCAACTGAGTTATACAGCCGGCACCAGCATCTAACAACAGCAATCAAAGATAGATGATGTATTTCTATGCAGCTGTCAAGCTCAGGTCAGGAGAGCCGACAGCCAGTACGAGTTTTACGATGCGATTCTCGCACAAGAAATACGGCAGTCTGTCTCTGCCCTTAAAAGGACTCTATCAGAACAGAATGACTGTTCAAACCAAGCACAGGCTCTCGATGCAACATGGTGTGGCTGACGCGCACCAAATACAGGGGTTCCAGGGCTATGGGGTACTCGGCACCGAGCCCATTGAAGTCTATGGGGAATGTCACTGGCAGCAGAACTCGGTCCGTAGCCCTGGGCGCTCATTCAAAGGGGGATATTTACAGGGGATTTTAGAATAGTTCGTGACGCCACCTGTGGTTTCTGATTAAGTAAACCAGCGCTGCAGGGTAAATCTTCTGAGGGGATGTTATTAGGCAGCTAGATGTTAAGTCCCCCACAGGTGGGACTGTTCCCTCAAAGTCTATGATGGTGCAGGGTGCAGATAATAAGCAGTCACACACAATTCAGTCTCTTTCCATACCTTTACTGATGTTGTTGGCAGGTATGTCCCGGGAAGCTGGTCAGGTTGGAGAATGCACATTCAGGTAATTGCTGAGCAGGTGTAAGGCCTCCTTTACCTTCGAAATATATGTGAGTCCTAACTTGCATGAAGTCAAATTTAACTCTTAATGCAACAGCTACGCCCGGCCGACATTGTGGTAGAGCCTTTTCTGTCTCTGATAATCAGATGTTGGAAAGAACTAAGTCGTTGTGGCTGATCAGGCCTACTCCGTCCCGTTCTCCCTGACTCCAGTTACGTATCAGCACTTAGGGCTACCTTCTGCGACTTGAAGTCCAGCAAGGCCTCCGGATTTTCTATCACTAGCCGTGAAGTACTAGCAATGCTTCGGACCCGGTGTCCGGTCAATTTGAGTGAAGGTGATCTGTCACCGAAAACACTCTTCCTTCTTTCTCCACTCGCCTGTCGCCCTGCTCTCACCCTTAACATAAGCACGGGTAGCAGTAGGTGTAGTTGTCAGCTTTCCTTCCAATGCTCACTGACCTGCTCTCAGTTAACTCGATGTTATAACTGCTGTAATTCCCTTCTTTCTTTCCTTCTAAACTCTGTCCAGAGCAGCTCACAGGACGTTCCGTCAGACTGTATACACGCTGTAGCTCCGAGAGTCACTTTCCACGTTCTAAGAGACTACAGGCAGCTTGTTCTGAGATAGCAGTTTTGGCTATAGCTCTGACTAGGCTAGAGTAATTCCTTTTACCCGTACTAGCCTCCACTTCAATTCAAGATGAGCTACAAAAGCTCTGTCAGGATTCAGTCTTCTCTCCTCTCCCTCCAAGACTAGAAACTGATCTGTTCTGTCCTGAGACAGGAAACATACTCAGACTAGACTCAGACTCCACTGGCTACTGCTACGTCACACTGACTTAAATAGTCTAAGATGCCCTCTGGTGGCAGTGTTGGAAATGTGTGAATGTGAATGAATATCAGGTTTCACAGTTACCTTATCTGTGCATCCTCCTGGAGACATGTGTACCAAGCGCAGCTGGGCCACACATCCCCCCCTAGTTATCATCAGCACTCCGGGCTGAAATAGAAAAGGAAAACATTTTTTTGCATTTAATAACATTAACATATAACTCATCCCTTGCGGGAGTTAAGGACTCTTTAACGTTACAATTTGTACACTGGCATTAGAAAAATATCAAAACATTTTTCACATAAATATGTATAAGACAAGATTCTTGTGGAGGACCCGCACCAAAAACCTCCCACGTGGGTCCTGGGTGGGCTGCAGGACTTCATTGCTGCAGACCTCACTCAAGGCCACACCATACGGGTTTTTCTTCAGAGGTAGTTAGGCTTTATGTAAAACCAAGATGGGGTACCGAAGTGCGAACTATTTACAATGAAAGTTTTTGGGCTGGCACAGTCCACAGCCACGCAGTCCTTGCTTAATGAAACACATTTCAAGAAATCACATTTCAATAATAATACTTCAATACTATTCACATTAGTACTATATTTCTTATTAACTCCTTTTAAATATTCCACATTACCCAACTGGGGTATTCTATGCATACTATGTAAACATCATCACATTTGGCAAATAACATTATCAAACACCCTTCACAATATTAATAAAGTGCAACTTCTTCATCTAACTTCTTCAACTTTGTACAGGTGCAGTAAACCCTGTCTGGGTCCTACTGATTTTCTTCTTTCTTGCAGATATTAAGGACGTCTTCCATTCCTGGGGCTGGAACGACGCAGTGCGTTTTCGAATGCATAACAAACAAGTCATGGCCTGCAATCTGCGTTTGCGTTGCCACAGTTCTTGTGCGTTCCACTTGGGACCTCATAGGTGCCTCATGCAGGTACAAATCTTCCATTGAAGACGCAGGCTTGTGCTGTGATTTAGCTGAGGACGCACCATCCGGTTGCGTTGCAGAATAGGACGCACAACCCTGTTGCACTGCTGGGTAGGATTCAGGTGTGCGCAGTGGCGCAGTTGAGGTCGCAGGTGGTGGTGCTGGGTAAGATCTTGATGCAGAGGAGGACGCAGGTTGCGAGGCTGGTGCACGGCCGGGTGCTATTGGAGCTGGGTCTCGGGACGCTGTGGCATGATGTAGATTACCGGCGTCGGGGACGGGGTCGCTGACACGGGTGATGTTTAAGGCATACCACCCTTTAAGTCCCCAGTGCCACGTATAGCTGACGATGTCCCCGTTTATGAGATCCCTTCCCGGGTGGCCCATGGGCAGATGCGATTCCACATCCCGGCGACTAACGAATACTCCTTGGTATAGGCCTGGCTCATGGATGAAGCCCCAGCCCTTGCGGAGTTTAAAATCGCTAACGCACCCCTGACGCCGCGGCTCCCGGAGCGTACCTTTATTCTTCCGGACATTCTCCTTGTCGGCGAGGAACTCCTCATGGTACCGCTGACGGAACTGCTGTACCTCTCTCTCTTCCTGCTGTCGTTGCCGCTCCTGCTCCCGGCGACGCCACTCATTCTCCATCTAGGCGGCGTATTCTATGTCGTCCAGGTACTCCATGTCGTCCCAGTCGACTCCCATCATGGACGGCTGGCTTCCCTCCGGTGTCCCTACCGGGGGACTGCATTCCGCTGCGGCCTCCAGGCCTGGCTGGCATTCCGGAACGAGCAGGGCCTCCTCAGCCTCCGTCCCTCCGACCGGATCATCGGTGGAGTCGGGATCAGCTCTTTCGGGGTCGGCCTCCGGTTTCTCATCAGCCGCTGGCTGTGGTGGCACAGGGATCACAGGTAATGGCTTCGTTCCTGGGGGAGAGAGCATTGCGTCCCACAGCAGCCGCTGTTTCCGGGCACGCCAGCTTCTCTCCGTCTCATCCATCTCTTCACGGCGCTGGATCATGTCCCTGAGCACCGCATTCACCTCCTCCAACTCCAACATAATTTGGTCGGTGTCCCGACCTGGGGACGGCTCAGGCACAGGCGGCATCTCTTCTGGGGAACGGGGCCTGCGCGCCGCCGCTCCTCCACACAGCGTCTCCTGTCCTTCCGCCATCTCTCTCCAGGCCAGACTGTGTTTTCCATCAGGAACAGCCTGGTCTCTTCCGTGGAGGCGGGATTTGCGCTTCCTCTTCTTAGCATAGAAAATAAAGAGGAGGCGGATCTCTTTAGCAGTGGGGCAGGCTCTCACATTATAGTAGCATTTGGAGAGGGCGCCCATTGCTTTCGCGCCACAGGGGGGGCACGCCCACGAATGTACGCCCACCTTCTTCACCAGCGCCTCAGGGCGCGAATATGGCGGCAAAATGGCGGAAAATGGCGCCAAAAATCACAAAAATAGCAAACAGTCTTTTTCACAAAAACAGTCCAATAGGCACACAGGACTCACATCCAGTAAGCTTCGGATCCTGTTCGTGACGCCAAAGATGAGCGCACCAAATACAGGGGTTCTAGGGCTATGCGGTACTCGGCACCGAGCCCATTGAAGTCTATGGGGAATGTCACTGGCAGCAGAACTCGGTCCGTAGCCCTGGGCGCTCATTCAAAGGGGGATATTTACAGGGGATTTTAGAATAGTTCGTGACGCCACCTGTGGTTTCTGATTAAGTAAACCAGCGCTGCAGGGTAAATCTTCTGAGGGGATATTATTAGGCAGCTAGATGTTAAGTCCCCCACAGGTGGGACTGTTCCCTCAAAGTCTATGATGGTGCAGGGTGCAGATAATAACGCAGTCACACACAATTCAGTCTCTTTCCATACCTTTACTGATGTTGTTGGCAGGTATGTCCCGGGAAGCTGGTCAGGTTGGAGAATGCACATTCAGGTAATTGCTGAGCAGGTGTAAGGCCTCCTTTACCTTCGAAATATATGTGAGTCCTAACTTGCATGAAGTCAAATTTAACTCTTAATGCAACAGCTACGCCCGGCCGACATTGTGGTAGAGCCTTTTCTGTCTCTGATAATCAGATGTTGGAAAGAACTAAGTCGTTGTGGCTGATCAGGCCTACTCCGTCCCGTTCTCCCTGACTCCAGTTACGTATCAGCACTTAGGGCTACCTTCTGCGACTTGAAGTCCAGCAAGGCCTCCGGATTTTCTATCACTAGCCGTGAAGTACTAGCAATGCTTCGGACCCGGTGTCCGGTCAATTTGAGTGAAGGTGATCTGTCACCGAAAACACTCTTCCTTCTTTCTCCACTCGCCTGTCGCCCTGCTCTCACCCTTAACATAAGCACGGGTAGCAGTAGGTGTAGTTGTCAGCTTTCCTTCCAATGCTCACTGACCTGCTCTCAGTTAACTCGATGTTATAACTGCTGTAATCCCCTTCTTTCTTTCCTTCTAAACTCTGTCCAGAGCAGCTCACAGGACGTTCCGTCAGACTGTATACACGCTGTAGCTCCGAGAGTCACTTTCCACGTTCTAAGAGACTACAGGCAGCTTGTTCTGAGATAGCAGTTTTGGCTATAGCTCTGACTAGGCTAGAGTAATTCCTTTTACCCGTACTAGCCTCCACTTCAATTCAAGATGAGCTACAAAAGCTCTGTCAGGATTCAGTCTTCTCTCCTCTCCTCCAAGACTAGAAACTGATCTGTTCTGTCCTGAGACAGGAAACATACTCAGACTAGACTCAGACTCCACTGGCTACTGCTACGTCACACTGACTTAAATAGTCTAAGATGCCCTCTGGTGGCAGTGTTGGAAATGTGTGAATGTGAATGAATATCAGGTTTCACAGTTACCTTATCTGTGCATCCTCCTGGAGACATGTGTACCAAGCGCAGCTGGGCCACACATGGCCAAACAGTTTAGTGCTCCTCCCTCTTGTATTACTCCCACCCACTATATTCTGCAATACAAAAGTATTGCAGAATATAATATATAGTACAAGTGATCAAACAATCAAGGTTCAAGTCCTCCGGAGTACGAAAAGGTAAGGATAAAAAAAATCCTCCTTTGGTGAGGATTCCACCGATTTATTTATTTTTTTCTATGTTCGTCATAAGTGTAGCCATGTTTTTTTTCTATATTTTTCTTCTTTGTAACTGCTGTGCTATTATAATCATATTACGCTGCTGGAATGACCTTGAAATACAGCAGCCGTGACCATTATAAATCTATGGAGCTAATTAAAGAAACCTGTTAGACCTTATTCAGACATCAGTTTTTCTCACGTACGATAAAAACGAACCAATTAGTTTGATCAGAGTGTGTCATCAGTTTTTCTCGTACAAGAGAAAAAAAATTTCTTTCTCCACCTTCTCCTTTCTGACAGCCCAAGAAAATCAGAACTCACATGGATGCCATCCGACTGCTTTCCGATTTTTTTAAGTGACCCATAGGTTTGCATTGCCGATTTTCATCGAACATTTAAATCCAAATCAAACATGTTTCTGTGATTGTGCACGGACTGTTTCCCCTTAGAAAAATCACAGACATGTGATTGGCTCCATAGACTATCCGTGAAATCCATGGATAGCACTCGTACGACAAAACAGGACTTGAGAATGAGGCCATAACCTGAAGGGGAAAAAAAAACAATTAATAGAACCAAAAATATAATCTTGATTTCACATTATAACACCTGAAGAACTAGAAAAATTGGTTCATTCTATGGGAAGGTATTGAAAGGCTGTAATTAATTAACTCTTTACTAACCAGGCATTTCTTTGCTTTTTGTGCTTTCATTTTTTTAGCTCACCTTCTTCTAAGAGTCATAACCTTTTTATTTTTCTGTCAACATAGGCATATGAGGGCTTGTTGTTTGCGGAGCCAGGGCAAGTTGTAGTTTTGAATGACACCATTTATGCTAAGTGGGATGAAATGGTGAAAACAATGCCAAACGCTATGTGTGGCGGAAAACTAACACTGCCCATCACCCTAAAAACAGTATCCCCACTGTGAAACATGGTGGTGGCAGCATCATGCTGTGTGGGGGCTTTTCTTCAGCAGTGACAGGATAGCTAGTCAGACTTGATGGGAATATGGATGCAGCTAAATACAAGGCAATCTATTACAGCACGGGTGGGAAATGGCCAATAGAGTCCCTTCCTCCGGGCCCTGGGCAGATTCCCAAGGACTGGAGTGCCTGGGATTATTTCTTGCAGTGCGAGCACGTACACACACCATGAGGATGTACTTTCTGGGCGGAGTCCGTGCGTTCTGCACTCCTGTCCCAACAAGACCGCAGTGACAGCCCCAGTTTCTCCTGTAATGTATATAGTCCAGAACCAGCCTCAGACTCTCTTATGATATGTATGCCTCCAGCCCCTCCTATGATGTATACGCCCCCAGCCAATCATGTGACGTATATGCCCTCAGCTCCTCCTGGGATGTATATGCCCTCAGCCCCTCCAGTGATTATATGCCCCCAGCACCTCCTGTGATGTATATGCCCTCAGCCCCTCCTGTGATTATATGCCCCCAGCCCCTCCTGGGATGTATATGCCCCCAGCCCCTCCTGGGATGTATATGCCCCCAGCCCCTCCTGGGATGTATATGCCCCAGCCCTCCTGGGATGTATATGCCCCCAGCACCTCCTGTGATGTATATGCCCTCAGCCCCTCCAGTGATTATATGCCCCCAGCCCCTCCTGGGATGTACAGTATATGCCCTCAGCCCCTCCTGTGATGTATATGCCCCAGCCCCTCCTGGGATGTATATGCCCTCAGCCCCTCCAGTGATTATATGCCCCAGCACCTCCTGTGATGTATATGCCCTCAGCCCCTCCTGTGATTATATGCCCCCAGTCAATCATGTGATGTATATGCCCTCAGCCCCTCCTGGGATGTATATGCCCTCAGCCCCTCCTGGGATGTATATGCCCTCAGCCCCTCCTGTGATTATATGCACCCAGCACCTCCTGTGATGTATATGCCCTCAGCCCCTCCTGTGATTATATGCCCCCAGCCAATCATGTGATGTATATGCCCTCAGCCCCTCCTGGGATGTATATGCCCTCAGCCCCTCCTGTGATGTATATGCCCCAGCCCCTCCTTGGATGTATATGCCCTCAGCCCCTCCTGGGATGTATATACCCTCAGCCCCTCCTGTGATTATATGCACCCAGCACCTCCTGTGATGTATATGCCCTCAGCCCCTCCTGGGATGTATATGCCCTCAGCCCCTCCTGGGATGTATATGCCCCAGCCCCTCCTGTGATGTATATGCCCTCAGCCCCTCCTGTGATTATATGCACCCAGCACCTCCTGTGATGTATATGCCCTCAGCCCCTCCTGGGATGTATATGCCCTCAGCCCCTCCTGGGATGTATATGCCCTCAGTCCCTCCTGGGATGTATATGCCCTCAGCCCCTCCTGGGATGTATATGCCCTCAGCCCATCCTGGGATGTATATGCCCTCAGCCCCTCCTGTGATGTATATGCCCCAGCCCCTCCTGGGATGTATATGCCCTCAGCCCCTCCTGGGATGTATATGCCCTCAGCCCCTCCTGGGATGTATATGCCCTCAGCCCTCCTGTGATGTATATGCCCTCAGCCCCTCCTGTGATTATATGCACCCAGCACCTCCTGTGATGTATATGCCCTCAGCCCCTCCTGGGATGTATATGCCCTCAGCCCCTCCTGGGATGTATGTGCCCTCAGCCCCTCCTGGGATGTATATGCCCTCAGCCCCTCCTGTGATGTATATGCCCCAGCCCTCCTGGGATGTATATGCCCTCAGCCCCTCCTGGGATGTATATGCCCTCAGCCCCTCCTGTGATGTATATGCCCCAGCCCCTCCTGTGATGTATATGCCCCAGCCCCTCCTGGGATGTATATGCCCTCAGCCCCTCCTGTGATGTATATGCCCTCAGCCCCTCCTGGGATGTATGTGCCCCAGCCCCTCCTGTGATGTATATGCCCTCAGCCCCTCCTGTGATGTATATGCCCCCAGCACCTCCTGTGATGTATATGCCCTCAGCGTCTTCTTTTCAAAATTCATCGTAAAAAGTCACCTGTTCTCCAGTCCGACGCAAATCTGAAAAATCAGTTATGAGTAGCAACATGATCTATACCACCTAACATCACACACCTCATCAAAGAGAAGCAGCTTCATTTGGGGTGTGTTTATATACCAGGATAAATATGCAGTGGATAATTTTCTACTGCTCCCAAATGATGGCATAAATATCAAAATGGGCCCTGGCAGAAAAAAGATTCCCCACCCCTGGTGTTAGAGGCTGCAAAAAAATTGAGACTGAGTGTAGGCTCAGCTTCCGGCAGGACAACGACCTTAAACATACTGACAGAGCTACAATGGATGGTTTAGATCAAAACATATTCATGTGTGTGAATGGCCCAGTCACAGTCCAGACCTAAATCCTATTAAGAATCTGTGGTAAGACTTGGAAATTGCTGTTCACAGTCCCCTCCATCCAATCTCACTGAGCGAGAGCGTGTGTGCAAAGAAGAAGGAGCACAAATTTCAGCTTCTAGATGTGCAAAGCTACTGTACATACTAGAGTCTGACCCCAAAAGAGTTACAGCAGTAAATGCTGGGAAAGGCACAAAGTATTGACTTAGGGGGGCTGAATACAAATGCACGTCACAATTTTCAGATTTATATTTTTAAAATCTTTGAAAAACGTGTCATTTTCTTTACTCTTCAGAAAACAGTGCCCACATTTTGTCCCCTAGAATGTAATATTGCCCTGTGTGCCCCTTTGACAGTCACAGTAACCTGAGTTCCCCTATAACAATAAGTGCCCACTTTACATTTAATAATATCCTGTGTCTCCCCCTGTACAGCTCCTTTATACACATTATGATGCTCTCTTATACACAGTATAATGCCCCTTCACTGTATATATACTGACCCCTTAATATCCTCAAAACTATTTAATGGCTCTAACACTGTATGATGGCCCCCTCACTGTAATTTCCACACTGTATGATGGCCCCCTAGATAGTATCCATATAGCATAATACACCAGATAGTCCTCAATATAGTATAATGCACTCCCCATAGGCAGCCTCTATGTTATAATAAACCCCCATAGGCAGAGTCTATAATATAATGCACCCCCATAGGCAGCCTTTGTATTATAATGCACCCCCATAGGCAGCCTCTGTAGTATAATGCACCCCCATAGGGAGTCTCTGTAGTATAATGCACCCCCATAGGGAGCCTCTGTAGTATAATGCACCCCATAGGGAGCCTCTGTAGTATAATGCACCCCCATAGGGAGCCTCTGTATTATAATGCACTCCCCATAGGCAGCCTCTGTAGTATAATGCACCCCCATAGGGAGCCTCTGTAGTATAATGCACTCCCCATAGGCAGCCTCTGTAGTATAATGCACTCCTCTTAGGCAGCCTCTGTAGTATAATGCACTCCCCATAGGCAGCCTCTGTAGTATAAAGCAGCCCCATAGTCAGCCTCTGTAGTATAATGCACTCCCCATAGGCAGCCTCTGTAGTAATAATAATAATAATAATAATCTTTATTTATATAGCGCCATCATATTCCGCAGCGCTTTACAGTTTATAATGCACTCCCATAGGCAACCTCTATATTATAATGCACTCCCCATCCCCATAGGGAGCCGCTGTAGTATAATGTACCCCCATCCCCATAGGCAGCCTCTGTAGTATAATGTACTCCCCATCCCATAGGCAGCCTCTGTAGTATAATGTACCCCCATCCCCATAGGCAGCCTCTGTATTATAATGCACTCCCCATTCCCATAGACAGCCTCTGTAGTATAATGCCCTCCCCATCCCCATAGGCAGCCTCTGTAGTATAATGTACCCCCCATCCCCATAGGCAGCCTTTGTAGTATAATGCCCTCCCCATCCCCATAGGCAGCCTTTGTAGTATAATGTACCTCTCATCCCCATAGGGACCTCTGTAGTATAATGTACCCCCCATCCCCATAGGGACCTCTGTAGTATAATGCACTCCCCATCCTCATAGGCAGCCTCTGTAGTATAATGCACTCCCCATCCCCATAGGCAGCCTCTGTAGTATAATGTACCCCCCATCCCCATAGGCAACCTTTGTAGTATAATGTATCCCCCATCCCCATAGGCAGCCTCTGTATTATAATGCACTCCCCATCCCCATAGACAGCCTCTGTAGTATAATGCCCTCCCCATCCCCATAGGCAGCCTCTGTAGTATAATGTACTCCCCATCCCCATAGTGAGCCTCTGTAGTATAATGCACTCCCCATCCCCATAGGCAGCCTCTGTAGTATAATGTACTCCCCATCCCCATAGACAGCCTCTGTAGTATAATGCCCTCCCCATGTCACGCTGTATAGCAGATATATATATATGTGATGTCAGTAATCTATATCAAAAGGGCAACATCCCAAATAACATGCGCATAGATATATGATAACATAGAATTACCTGACAATGTCCAGTGGGTCAATACGGAATCCGTTATACGCTGTCTCCGGCTAGAGGGTGACCGGGGTCTATGCTGACCCTAAACTGGGGTCCTAACTAATCCCTCTACCTGGAGGTACTGTTAAAGGTACAGAGGTCCAGGCCACCAGCGTAAACCCTGTCTCCTATCAATCCCTGCCAACTGTAATCTAGTCCTAAGAAGGACCCTGATTACCACCAAAGGGAATGAACAGGTAACGGTTAATGAACAGAAAGACATACAAGAAAGACAAGAAATAAAGTCTTACATACAACACTCACACACAGTAGGAACACCTAAGGTCTCAGAGATAAACTATAAGCTGTAAGAGTAAAAACAACTAAGGAGCTCTTAGCTTAAGTATTCTCAGAACCGATCCAGTCTGCTAGACTACATGAATGCTTTCACCGGCATCTAACAAGCAGACTGGCAGGTATATGAAGGAATCTAATTAGAACATAATCAAAAGCAGCCAGGCGAGGCTGGACCTAGTCTTAGCAAAGAGCTAGGTAAAATTAACTCCCTCATTACCAAACACAAAGAAACAGCAACTCAGCTGTGAGAAGTCAGAGTGTGTAATCGCGACGATCCTCGTGGCGATACACCCATGACAGTACCCCCCCCTCTACGAGGGGACTCCGGACCCTCAGGGCCAGGTCTGCCCGGGTGAGTTGTGTGAAAGGTCCGAACCAATCGATCTGCATTAACATCAGACGCAGGGACCCACGTCCTCTCCTCAGGACCATACCCCCTCCAATGAACCAAGTACTGAAGGGATCGGCGACTGAGACGTGAGTCAATGATTTTCGACCCATGAAATTCCACGTTATCATTGACCACCACTGAAGGAGGAGGTAGAGGTGACGGTATGACTGGTGCCACATACTTTTTAAGTAATGACTTGTGAAACACATTATGAATTTTAAACGTAGGAGGGAGGTCCAGACGAAATGCCACCGGATTAATTATGGAACTGATCCTGTACGGCCCGATGAATCTGGGACCCAACCTCCAGGAGGAAACTTTAAGTTTTATATTCCTGGTAGACAACCAAACCAGATCGTTCACCTTCAGATCTAGACCAAAAACTCTCCCCCTATCAGCCATCCATTTGTAACGGTTCCCCGTAACCTTCAGTCTTAACCGATCTGGAACTATCAGTCTCCCTGAAAGTCCCACAGGGGCGTCCCCCTGAGCCCCCAATACCTCCCCCTCAAACTCAGAGCATACAGCTGACACTACAACTCCCTCCTGAGGAATAGGAACCGGATCATCCGTCTTCCCGGCCCCTGGGAAAGTACGAGAAAAGGCATCAGGAAGCAACTTTATTGAGCCGTCATATGCGCGATGAGGAGGTAACTCTTTACACCCCTCCTCTGAGAACATCTCCCCAAAGTCCTCCAGAAAAGGAGACAAAGTCCTAGGCACAACCGCACCGATGACCGTGCTCATGCAGTTATTCCTGCAAAATTCACCCCACTGGCTTATCTTTCTGGATTGCCAATCAATCACTGGGTTATGTTTAGCCAACCAAGGAAGTCCCAACACAATAGGAGTAGGTAGACCCTCCAACACATAACAAGACAATTGCTCTTTATGTACTGCCCCTACTCGAAGATCTATGTTATGAACAGCTTGTACCAAGCTACCTTGACCGAGAGGTCTAGAATCAATAGAGACTATAGGGACCGGTTTGGCCAATACACTCAGTTGCATACCATGCACCTGGGCAAACCGAGCGTCCACCAGATTAGCCCCGGACCCACTATCAAGAAAAACAGAAATCCTCTCAGTTCTAGTACCAATCACCACCTCCGCAGGCACGAGAAACTGAGAGGGATTTGGGGACGAAATACACACTCCCAGGTTAACTCCTTTGCTCAAAGAGGCCCGGGATGGACACCCCCCAACAAAATGTCCCTCTCTCCCGCAAAAGAAACACCTTCTAGTCTTGCGGCGCACCGCCGATTCCCTCCTACAAAAAGATGTCCCTCCCAACTGCATGGGTTCCTCAGAACAGACCAGGGGAACCTCAGTATAAGGGACTTTAGTAGTAGGTGGAGTAATAACAGGGGGCGGAGTTACCTCGCGTCTTCCCCGAATTCGTCTATCAATGCGAATAGCGAGGGCCATAGCAGCCTCCAGTGATGGAGGAGAATCATACTGAGCCAACACATCTTTTAATTTGTCAGACAACCCTTGACAAAACTGGCTCCTAAGAGCTGGGTCATTCCACTGAGTATCTGTTGCCCATCTACGGAACTCAGAAGAATATTCCTCCGCTGGACGATTTCCTTGCCGTATTTTACGTAACTTTGTTTCAGCAAGGGAAACTCGATCCGGATCATCATATACCAGACCCAGGGCAGTAAAAAATCGATCCACTGACTGGAGATCTGGGGAGCCTGGAGGAATAGAGAACGCCCAAGATTGAGGGTCCCCTTGTAAGAGCGAGATAACAATTCCCACCCTCTGCTCTTCACTCCCAGATGACCGAGGCCGCAGCCGAAAGTACAATTTACATGCCTCCCGGAAAGTAAAAAATTTGTCCCGCCCACCAGTGAACCTGTCCGGGAGAGCAACCTTAGGTTCAGATCTGGTTTGCTCTGGGGGGACAAAACCTTGGACTTAATGTCTGCAAACTCCATGGACAACCCCTGCAACTGCCGGGCCAGCTGGGCTACTGGATCCATGACAGCTGGGGAGAATCTTTAGTATTGGCCGGTGAAAATGTCACGCTGTATAGCAGATATATATATATGTGATGTCAGTAATCTATATCAAAAGGGCAACATCCCAAATAACATGCGCATAGATATATGATAACATAGAATTACCTGACAATGTCCAGTGGGTCAATACGGAATCCGTTATACGCTGTCTCCGGCTAGAGGGTGACCGGGGTCTATGCTGACCCTAAACTGGGGTCCTAACTAATCCCTCTACCTGGAGGTACTGTTAAAGGTACAGAGGTCCAGGCCACCAGCGTAAACCCTGTCTCCTATCAATCCCTGCCAACTGTAATCTAGTCCTAAGAAGGACCCTGATTACCACCAAAGGGAATGAACAGGTAACGGTTAATGAACAGAAAGACATACAAGAAAGACAAGAATAAAGTCTTACATACAACACTCACACACAGTAGGAACACTAAGGTCTCAGAGATAAACTATAAGCTGTAAGAGTAAAAACAACTAAGGAGCTCTTAGCTTAAGTATTCTCAGAACCGATCCAGTCTGCTAGACTACATGAATGCTTTCACCGGCATCTAACAAGCAGACTGGCAGGTATATGAAGGAATCTAATTAGAACATAATCAAAAGCAGCCAGGCGAGGCTGGACCTAGTCTTAGCAAAGAGCTAGGTAAAATTAACTCCCTCATTACCAAACACAAAGAAACAGCAACTCAGCTGTGAGAAGTCAGAGTGTGTAATCGCGACGATCCTCGTGGCGATACACCCATGACAGTACCCCCCCCTCTACGAGGGGACTCCGGACCCTCAGGGCCAGGTCTGCCGGGTGAGTTGTGTGAAAGGTCCGAACCAATCGATCTGCATTAACATCAGACGCAGGGACCCACGTCCTCTCCTCAGGACCATACCCCCTCCAATGAACCAAGTACTGAAGGGATCGGCGACTGAGACGTGAGTCAATGATTTTCGACCCATGAAATTCCACGTTATCATTGACCACCACTGAAGGAGGAGGTAGAGGTGACGGTATGACTGGTGCCACATACTTTTTAAGTAATGACTTGTGAAACACATTATGAATTTTAAACGTAGGAGGGAGGTCCAGACGAAATGCCACCGGATTAATTATGGAACTGATCCTGTACGGCCCGATGAATCTGGGACCCAACCTCCAGGAGGAAACTTTAAGTTTTATATTCCTGGTAGACAACCAAACCAGATCGTTCACCTTCAGATCTAGACCAAAAACTCTCCCCCTATCAGCCATCCATTTGTAACGGTTCCCCGTAACCTTCAGTCTTAACCGATCTGGAACTATCAGTCTCCCTGAAAGTCCCACAGGGGCGTCCCCCTGAGCCCCCAATACCTCCCCCTCAAACTCAGAGCATACAGCTGACACTACAACTCCCTCCTGAGGAATAGGAACCGGATCATCCGTCTTCCCGGCCCCTGGGAAAGTACGAGAAAAGGCATCAGGAAGCAACTTTATTGAGCCGTCATATGCGCGATGAGGAGGTAACTCTTTACACCCCTCCTCTGAGAACATCTCCCAAAGTCCTCCAGAAAAGGAGACAAAGTCCTAGGCACAACCGCACCGATGACCGTGCTCATGCAGTTATTCCTGCAAAATTCACCCCACTGGCTTATCTTTCTGGATTGCCAATCAATCACTGGGTTATGTTTAGCCAACCAAGGAAGTCCCAACACAATAGGAGTAGGTAGACCCTCCAACACATAACAAGACAATTGCTCTTTATGTACTGCCCCTACTCGAAGATCTATGTTATGAACAGCTTGTACCAAGCTACCTTGACCGAGAGGTCTAGAATCAATAGAGACTATAGGGACCGGTTTGGCCAATACACTCAGTTGCATACCATGCACCTGGGCAAACCGAGCGTCCACCAGATTAGCCCCGGACCCACTATCAAGAAAAACAGAAATCCTCTCAGTTCTAGTACCAATCACCACCTCCGCAGGCACGAGAAACTGAGAGGGATTTGGGGACGAAATACACACTCCCAGGTTAACTCCTTTGCTCAAAGAGGCCCGGGATGGACACCCCCCAACAAAATGTCCCTCTCTCCCGCAAAAGAAACACCTTCTAGTCTTGCGGCGCACCGCCGATTCCCTCCTACAAAAAGATGTCCCTCCCAACTGCATGGGTTCCTCAGAACAGACCAGGGGAACCTCAGTATAAGGGACTTTAGTAGTAGGTGGAGTAATAACAGGGGGCGGAGTTACCTCGCGTCTTCCCCGAATTCGTCTATCAATGCGAATAGCGAGGGCCATAGCAGCCTCCAGTGATGGAGGAGAATCATACTGAGCCAACACATCTTTTAATTTGTCAGACAACCCTTGACAAAACTGGCTCCTAAGAGCTGGGTCATTCCACTGAGTATCTGTTGCCCATCTACGGAACTCAGAAGAATATTCCTCCGCTGGACGATTTCCTTGCCGTATTTTACGTAACTTTGTTTCAGCAAGGGAAACATCGATCCGGATCATCATATACCAGACCCAGGGCAGTAAAAAATCGATCCACTGACTGGGGGGATCTGGGGAGCCTGGAGGAATAGAGAACGCCAAGATTGAGGGTCCCCCTTTTAAGAGCGAGATAACAATTCCCACCCCCTTGCTCTTCACTCCCAGATGACCGAGGCCGCAGCCGAAAGTACAATTTACATGCCTCCGGAAAGTAAAAATTTGTCCCCCCCAACCAGTGAACCCGTCCGGGAGAGCAACCTTAGGTTCAGATCGGTTTGCTCCGGGGGGGGCAAAACCTTGGACTTAATGTCTGCAAAACTCCATGGACAACCCCTGGGAACTGCCGGGCCAGCTGGGCTACTGGATCCATGACAGCTGGGGAGAATCTTTAGTATTGGCCGGTGAAATGTCACGCTGTATAGCAAAATATATATATATGTGATGTCAGGGAATCTATATCAAAAGGGCAACATCCAAATAAAATTGCGCTAGATATATTTATTTAAAATAGAATTACCTGACATGTCCAGTGGGTCAATTACGGAATCCGTTATACGCTGTCTCGGCTAGAGGGTGACCGGGGTCTATGCTGACCTAAACTGGGGTCCTAACTAATCCCCCTCCTGGAGGTACTGTTAAAGGTACAGAGGTCCAGGCCACCCGCGTAACCCTGTCTCCCATCAATCCTGCCAACTGTAATCTAGTCCCAAGAAGGGCC
>JARQOD010000003.1:359423389-359448385 GCA_033576555.1 Oophaga sylvatica | reverse complement strand
CCGCGCCCTCCCCCGCTCTTAAAGGAGCCGCGCGCATTTTCAAAATTAGTCTCCGGCCAATGCCGGAGGACTCCACCCTATATTAAGGGCTTCCTCCTTAATGGAGGTGCCCGAGCAATGTTGTTGTTGCACTGTATAACTCTGCTTCAGCCCTCAGCTCCTGTTTCCAGTTGCCTGCCTGTTACCCGTCTGTTTGCTGTCTGCCATCTGACTGCAGCCCTCCCCGGAGGTTCGGACATCACCTGCAGTGATCCCCGGCGATTACAGAGACTCTTGCCTGCTCACTTGGGAGCGATCATCTGCCATCCGACTGCAGCTCTATCCGAGGGTTCGGACTTCATCAGCAGTGATCACCGGCTACTTCAGAGACTCTTGCCTGCTCACTTGGGAGCGATCATCTGCCATCCGACTGCAGCTTTATCCGAAGGTTCGGACATCTCCAGCAGTGATCACCGGCTACTCCAGAGATTCCTGCCTGCTCGCTTGGAGCGATCATCTGCCATCAGACTGCAGCCTACCAGGAGGCTCCAACATCTCAGGTCGTATAAGCCTGTCTATTCAGAAACTGTCCTGGTCACTTGCTGTGACAACCTGCCTGCCCAGAGACTGCCCTGGTCACTTGCTGTGACAACCTGCCTGCCCAGAGACTGCCCCGGTCACTTGCTGTGACAACCTGCCTGCCCAGAGACTGCCCTGGTCACTTGCTGTGACAACCTGCCTACCCAGAGACTGCCCTGGTCACTTGCCGTGACAACCTGCCTACCTAGAGACTGCCCTGGTCACTTGCCGTGACAACCTGCCTACCCAGAGACTGCCCTGGTCACTTCCCGTGAATTCCTGTCTGTATTCCCCGGGCGCCACCTGCTCTCTTACAAGTATACTGTCTTGTATAATAAAGCTCAGTGGTTTCACCTACCAGTCCCGTTACAGGCGTCATGTTGCGTTCGGAGAGCCCCTGATGTGCCTAAACAGTGGAAACCCCCACAAGTGACCCCATTTTGGAAAATAGAACCCCCAAAAGGAACTTATCTAGATGTGTGATGAGCACTTTGAACCCCCAAGTGCTTCACAGAAGTTTATAACGTACAGCCGTAAAAATAAAAAAATCTTGTTTCTTTTTACCAAAATGATTTTTTTTGCCCCCAATATTTTATTTTCACAAGGGTAACAGGAGAAATTGGACCACAAAAGTTATTGTGCAATTTGTCCTGAGTACGCTGATACCCCATATGTGGGGGTAAACTACTGTTTGGGTGCATGGCAGAGCTCAGAAGGGAAGGAGCACCGTTTGACTTTTTCAACGCAGAATTGGCTGGAATTGAGATCAGACGCCATGTCACATTTGGAGAGCCCCTGATGTGCCTAAATAGTGGAAACCCCCCAATTCTAACTCCAACCCTAACCCCAACACACCCCTAACCCTAGTCCCAACCCTAACCACAAACCTATCCCTAACACACCCTTAACCCTAATCCCAACCCTAATCCTAATTCTAACTTTAGCCCCAACCCTAACCCTAACTTTAGCCCCAACCCTGACGGGAAAATGGAAATAAATACATTTTTTTAATTTTATTATTTTCCCTAACTAAGGGATTGATAAAGGGGGTTTGATTTACTATTTATAACGGGTTTTTTATGTTTGGCAGCTGTCACACGCTAAAAGACGTTTTTATTGCAAAAAAATAGTTTTTGCATCACCACATTTTGAGAGCTATAATTTTTGCATATTTTGGCCCACAGACTCATGTGGGGTCTTATTTTTTGCGGGACGAGTTGACGTTTTTATTGGTACAATTTTTGGGCACGTGCCATTTTTTGATCGCTTTTTATTACGATTTTTGGGAGGTTAGAATGAACAAAAATCAGCAATTCATGAATTTCTTTTGGGGGGGCGTTTATACCATTCCGCGTGTGGTAAAATTGATAAAGCAGTTTTATTCTTCGGGTTAGTACGATTACAGCGATACCTCATTTATTTTCATTTTTTTATGTTTTGGCACTTTTATACAATAAAAACGATTATATATAAAAAATAATTATTTTTGCATCGCTTTATTCTGTGAGCTATAACTTTTTTATTTTTTCTCTGATGATGCTGTATGGTGGCTAGTTTTTTGAGGGACAAGATGACATTTTCAGCGGTACCTTGATTATTTGTATCCGTCTTTTTGATCGCGTGTTATTCCACTTTTTGTTCGGCGGTATGATGATAAATCATTGTTTTTTTGCTTTGTTTTTTTTTTCTAAGGGGTTCACTAAAGGGGTTAACTAGTGGGACAGTTTTATAGGGCAGGTCGTTACGGACGTGGCGATACCAGATATGTGTACTTTTATTGTTTTTTTTATTTTATTTACATGAAGAAATTAATTTATTGGGGAATATTTTTTTTCTTTATTTAGTACCGTAATTTTTTTTTTTTTTTACACATGTGATTTTTATATTTTTGACTTTATTACTTTGTCCCAGGGTGGGACATCACTGTATAATGTCAGATCGCTGGTCTGACACTGTGCACAGCACTCTGTCAGACCAGCGATCTGACTGGCACAGCAACAGGCTTTCTCAGCGCCTGCTCTCAGCAGGCACTGAGGAAGCCGCCTCCCTGCAAGACACCGAAGGACCCCGCAGCCATCTTGGATCCGGGGTCCTGCAGGGAGTAAGCCTTCAGAACAGCGCGATCACATCGCGCTGTTCTGAGGGTCTCAGGGAAGCACGCAGGGAGACCCTCCCTGCGCAATGCATCCATGTGCCCCTGTACACTTTGATCATGTTTGATCGCAGTGTGCCAGGGGTTAATGTGCCGGGAGCGGTCCGTGACCGCTCCTGGCACATAGTGCCGGGTGTCAGCTGTGATAATAAGCTGACACTCGGCCGCGCTTCCCAGGAGCATGTGACGTACTATCCTGTCCATGGTCATACGGGCCCAGGTACCATGGACAGGATAGTACGTCCGATGGCAGAAAGGGGTTAATTGCACCTGTTTGAACTCATTACCTGTGTGAAAGACACCTGTTCACACACTCAATCACACTCCAACCTCTCCACCATGGCTAAGACCAAAGAGCTGTCTAAGGACACCAGGGATAAAGTGGTAGATCTGGACAAGGGATGGGCTACATGACAGTCGGCAAGCAGCTTGATGAGAAGTCAACAATTGTTGGCACAATTATAAGAAAATGGAAGAAACATAAGATGATTGCCAGTATCTTAAAATACTGCAGGGCATGCAAGGTCCCCCTGCTCTTACCAGCACATGTCCAGGCCCTTTTGAAGTTCGCCAATGACCATCTGGATGATCCAGAGGAGGCATGTGGTCTGATAAGACACAAATAGAACTTTTTGGTATCAACTGCACTCGCCGTGTTTGGAGGAAGGAGAAGGATGAGTACAACCACAAGAACACTGTCCCAACCATGAAGCATGGTGGGTGACAGGTTGACTGCACTGTATTGAAGGGTTGATGGATGGGGTCATGTATCATGAGATTTTGGCCAACAACCTTCTTCCCTCAGTAAGAGCATTCAAGACGGGTCATGGCTGGGTCTTCCAGCATGACAATGACCCGAAACACACAGCCAGGGCAAGTAAGGAGTGGCTCCTTAAAAGCATTTCAAAGTCCTGGAGTGGCCTATCCAGTCTCCAGTCCCGAACCCAATAGAAAGTCTTTGAAGGGGAACTGAAACTCAATGTTGCCCAGCGCAGCACTGAAGCCTGAAAGATCTGGAGAAGATCTGTATGGAGGAGTGGGTCAAAATCCCTGCTGTAGTGTCTGCAAACTTGGTCAGGAACTACAAGAAACGTCTGACCTCTGTAATTGCAATAAAGGTTTCTTTAACAAATATTAAGTTCTGTTTTTCTATTGTATCAAATTCTTATTTCATGCAATAAAATGCAAATTAATTATGTAAAAACCATACAATGTGATTTTCTGGATATTTTTTTAATTCTTTCTCTCACTGTTGAAGTGTACCAATGATACAAATTACAGACCTCTCCATTCTTTGTAGGTGGTAAAACTTTCAAAATCGTCAGTGTATCAAATACTTTTCCCACTGTATCTTAATTCTTGAGTTCGCTTATTTAGAATCAGGTTTCCTTTAAAGCTGGCAATGCAGTAGAGATTTGGGAGACAACAAAGACTAATATCTGATTTTTCATTTAACTCCTAAGAATAGGTCATCAATATTAAAGGAATTGTCCGGTAGTCTGATAAATCCACTATGAATCCTTATGTTTTCCCCTCAGTATAATAATTACAGTTACCGTATATACTCGAATATAAGCCGAGATTTTCAGCCCATTTTTTAGAGCTGAAAGTCCCCCTCTCGGCTTATATTCGAGTCATATACCAGGGGGTCGGCGGAGGAGGGGGAGCGCAGCTGTCCTGTATACTCACCCCTCCGCCGGCCCTGTCTCTGCAGCCCCTGTTCTTCTCCTACGGTCCCAGCGCCTGTGTTCAGCGGTCAGCTGGTACCGCTCATTAAAGTCATGAATATGCACATATTCATGACTTTAATGAGCGGTAACACGTGACAGCTGAACACAGGCGCCGGGACCGTGGGAGAAGAGCAGGGCAGAGACGCGCCGGCGGAAGGGTAAGTATAAGCGATACTTACCTGTCCCGTTCCGCTGTGTCCTCGGGTCCTCTTGCTGCGATGTTCAGGCAGAGGGCGCGATGACGTAGTTACTGTGCGCAGCGCCCTCTGCCTGATCATTGACTGCTGGAGGACCCGGAAGATGGCGCTCAGCGGTGACAGGTAAATGTCTCAGGTGCCGGGGCCCTGAGCGAGCGGTGACACCGGCACCTGTCCCCCATAGCGCGCCGGTGTCCCCGCCTGCTCAGGACACCGGCACCTGGCCCTCAGCGACGAGAGGTGAGTATGTCTTTTTTTTTTTTTCGGTTGCAGCAGCAATTGAGGCCTATACTATGGAGCATCTATGGGGGAATAATCTATGGGGGCATAATCTATGGGGGAATAATCTATGGGGGAATAATCTATGGGGGCATAATCTATGGAGCATCTATGGGGAATAATCTATGGGGGCATAGTCTGTGGAGCATCTATGGGGGCATAATCTATGGAGCATCTATGGGGGAATAATCTATGGGGGCATAATCTATGGAGCATCTATGGGGGCACTATCTTATGGAGCATCTATTGGGGCATAATCTATGGATCATATATGGGGGCACAATCTATGGAGCATCTATGGGGGCATAATCTATGGAGCATGTATGGGGCAGCATCTATGGGGGCACAATCTATGGAGCATCTATGGGGGCATAATCTATGGAGCATCTATGGGGGCACAATCTATGGAGCATCTATGGGGGCATAATACATGGGCAGCATATAGGGCATAATCTCATTTTCCACCCTAGGCTTATACTCGAGTCAGTAAGTTTTCCCAGTTTTTTGTGGCAAAATTAGGGGGGTCGGCTTATACTCAGGTTGGCTTATACTCGAGTATATACGGTATATTCTGATGCTGGCACTGTTCCAGTGGTATCGGCACTGGCTCTCCTGGAGATTGCATGACATTGTTATGTCACGCGATCCCTGCATCCAATCAGCAGCTGGCTTCACTCTCCCTTCCTTTGGACAAATCAAGACCTCTGAAGGAAGTGAGAACAATCACACCTCTCACTTCCTCCGGATGTCAATTATGTCCTTAGGAAAGGAGAGTGAAGCCAGTGCTGATCAGTGGCAGGGATCGCGTGACATAACAATGTCATGCAATCCCCTAGAGAGCCAGTGCCGACACCGCTGGAATGACACTGGCATCGCAGGAACGGCGCCGGCATCGGAGGTGAGTATGAGTGTTATTATTTTACTTGCTGTAATATAGGGATTCAGAAGGGGTTTTCCTAGTAGTGGACAATCCCTTCAATAGTTTTAACGCTATCATTGTTTGAAGAAAAGCAAGGAATTTATAAAGTCTACAGGTAAAAAGCGGCTGCAATTATTAATGAAAGTTAATTGTGAAATTAATACAAAAATGAAGCTGTGTTCAGAGTTTGACATTCTCTTTAATTCAAGTAATAGTTTGTGAGATTTTCTTATAAGTAGAGTAACATTCTGGTAATCTGGCAATTTTACCAGATTATGGGAAATTAGCATGAACAGCATATTTCAATTAACATACTAGCCTTCGCTCGTCTAGTTATAGATTGTGGATTTTGTTTCGAGATCTTCTCGCTTCTTCTTGTTCGTCTGATCTGCAGCTTAATTTCTGTTGTTTGTAAATGACCTTTATTTTTTTGACAGTGTGAACGTGTTTGATGCAGATGTCGTGGGCTCCATCTGATTAATGAATGGTCTGCTAAATTGTCTAGACTGAAATCAGGAGACATACTTAATTAATACCCAGGGTGGGAAAGTGTCATAAGACAGCAACTGCAGCACGGAGGAGAAAAAAACCCACAACTGTGATGATGCAACAGAAGACAAAAATTACAGAAAGCTTCCTATATTTAAATCATTAAATGGAAATGTGGAATTTGCCAAAACACACAATGGGCATGTGTTTCAGTGTTTCTTTTACCTTTTTTTCATACAGTGTTCCATACTTAGTGCCTACAAGGACTTTGTATACTATTGCACAGCTACTTTTTGTAATAGACATATGGCTTAAATTTTGCAAAGATTTGGATGTCATATTTAGACACTTTAATGCTGTGTCTGAGATGAAACAACATGGCAATTGCACCCCTGTGTCCCAAGAATGTATGGAAATTACAGTATTAGCCAAGGGCCCTCACAAAATCGCAACTAGATGAAACTTTTATTAGTAAATGAGATCCCTTGTAACCGCAAGTGGGGAGTAAAGATAACAGGCTCGTGAAAGTCTTTGTTGCCCTACCGTGCTCCTTTAACTAGTGGAGAGTGACTACACTTAATGTAATTGTCCTGAGTTTCTGGGACTGCCAAGTCAAAAGGGGGTGAGGTTTATGTAAGCGTCACCCCAAATGTTGGTGTTTTGGGGCAGGCTGGGGAGTTTCCTGGTAGGACGAAGTCGTTCCCAAGAAGGGGGGTGTAGTGAGGCTGAAATGTTCCCGGAAATTTTAGTAACTTTGCGTAAAAAGGGCCCTAAATGGCCCTGGTATGATACTGAAGCAAACCAGGTTTATGGTCACAACAAAGTGGGCAAATAAAGTTGTGTATGATTGTCTAATGGCAAACTGGTTACAAATGATGTTTATTAGCAAAATGTACAAAGAAGAGCAACATGAATGGCTCAACGCTGTTACGCACATGTCTCGGATCCGTGCTTTGCCCGGCATGATCCCACGCTTCCAGACTTTATTAAGACTATTGTTTACCTTTGCTATGTGTCCGCCCGCATCTTCCAGGATACACCCAACTGCTAAACCACTTGGACCCTGGGCTGAGAGGATCAACCACACTCATAAAGCTCGCTTAACAAACACAGCTAATATACCAAGTGATTTCTCCAAATCCATCAAAAAATGCCCTTTCAGTGACCATTGCAGTCTCAGAATTATCCATCTACTTCATGACAAGCCTCCCTATTACATGGTAGATCCCCTCTGGCTGTTATAACCTGCTGCAAACATGGGTCCGTAGCCAGACACCAACTTCTGGCAGCTTTCTTTTGGAATCTTAGCACTTTCCTCATGGGCAATGGCCTCTAGTTCACAAATGTTCTTGGGTTGTTAAGTGAGTGTCCCAAAAAAATTAAGAAAATAAATTATTTCCCTGCAATTTGGAGTGTTTAGCTATTTAAATTATTCTTGTCGCAAATTGTAGAAAATTTGCTGAGTTTGCTAATAAACCTAATCTGCAACGATGGTGGTTGATTAAATTTGATTGCCTCTGTAGACTCAAAAGGTACCAAAGTAGGAAACAAAGGTACGTGTGTAATCATTGACGTTCTTCTTACTCCACGTTCACTGTTCAGTTATTTAGTCAGTATTTTACATCAGTATTTGTAAAGCAAAACCAGGAGTGGAACAATCAGAGGGAAAGTATAATAGAAACACGTCACCACTTCTGGATTTATCACCCACTCCTGGTTTTGGCTTACAAATACTGAGGTAAAAAACTGACCAAATACTGAACGTGTGAACGTGGCCTTAGAGACTATTTTCTGCAGCATTTATGGCAGCCAAACCAATACATATTTCAATAGCAATACCTAGCTAATTAATGAATAAAACAAACACTCACTGCTATATAAAAGGATCCCCAAAAATCACAGGCAAATAATGCAAAATATGCTGATGATTACACTTATTCATCACGTTTCTCCTACACTTAGTGTACTTGATTTGGTATGGTTTAATAGTACTTTTCAGGGGTTGCCACTTGTTACTCCCTTTACTACAGTACCTTGTCCTACCCGTAAATGGCCCTATAGAGGCTGACATGTCTCGGCAAGTTTCACGTCCATGTGCCCACCTCGGTGATTGCATGTAATGTCAAAGCTTTTCAAAGCCATTGATTTTGGTGACCCTCATTATCTCAGAATGATGAGATGTGACGATTATTTATTTTTGTAGGATGAGTAGAAGTTTCAGAAATTCCTGGGCTTGATTGCAGAAGAGCATTCATTACTCTGAAATGTTGACAGATAGACTTTTTCTGGCTATTGTCTTGGAAATTACAGCATATTCTGGAAATTTTTCGGTAGTATTAAAAAATTATACAAAGAAATAAATAAAATTTCTCCATCTTAAGTCCGATGCTCAGGCCTAAGCCTTGTGAAACATTTGTGATGTGATGACCAATCTACCTACGCAGGAGCGGGCAACATACCATAGATTGGGGGCTGGATGGATCAATCATAGAGTCAGTCTGAATTTTTTAGTAGCTTAAAGGGGCTGTCAGGACATATAATATTAATGACCTGCCCTTAGGATAGAATACCAATATAAGATCGGTGGGGTCTGACATGCAGCACCTCCACCCATCAGGTGTTATTAGCTCTGGTCGCAGCCTGATGTAACCAATGTATGGAGATGAACAGCAAAGCTCCATTCAATTTGTAGCAACCACTGCAAATCTGGACACTGCTGGAGCTAATAACCGCTGATCGCTGATGAAACCAGTGTTGGACCTCCCAAATCTGATTTTGATGACCTACCCTAAGGAGCGGCCAAAGGCCACGTTCACACGTTCAATATTTGGTCAATTTTTTACCTCAGTGTTTGTAAGCCAAAACCAGAAGAGGAACAATCAGAGGAATGTATAATAGAAACACGTCACCACTTCTGTATTTATCACCCTCTCCTGGTTTTGGCTTACAAATACAGAAGTCAAATACTGACCAAATACTGAACGTGTGAATGTGGCCTAAGGTGCACTGACAGCCACGTTATAAAAAACATCAAATATATAACTTCATAACCCAAAAAGATGGACACCATGAAAACGAAGTGTCCCATTGTGTGACTAATATCTTTGACTTTGTATCAGGCACAATCAGCTGTGTCCACCTTAAAGGGCTCATTCATGATTAGAAAAACATGGCTGGGGGCTTGGCTTAACCTGTAATGTGAGCAGACATGTGGAGGATCTCTCCCGCCGCACTTACCACTATAGAGACTGAATAGAGGCACCGCCAAACGCCTATTGCTGCCCGCTGAGGTGCCCGTGGATCCGGCTAGCAGGCGAAGCCCGGTGGTGAAGAGCTGTAGTCCCGGAATGACGCGCGGGAGGCAGACGGTGCCGGGGATGGCGGGAAGCTCTTGGGCACAAGATGGCGCCGAGTCTGCAGAGGAGGAGGCGACAAAGACGAGCGCCGAATATAGAAGAAAGCTGTTGGAAATATCCAAATTGAAGAGGTTTGACAGGACGGAGGAAGCTGAGCAGATGTGGCTGGGAGTTGAAGGTGAGGAGGCTGGAGGAGTGGATGACCAGGGGTGCTGGCAGAAGGAAGAGCCAGGGCGCATAGCGGTGAGATGCTGCAGGGGTCCCCTATGTATCCTGACAGAACACTTGTTATGAGTGGCACATCACTTTCTGTAATGGCCTCACAAAACCGCGTACACACTGATAAGCCTATGGAGGTCTGTGCACCAGATATGGATGAGCCAACTTTGAAGGAATATTCTCGGCGGTTATATTCTGCAAAACTGCTCTCACTACTTTGACCCTGCAAGTGGATGATTTAAAAGTGAGGTGGCTAATAATAACAATAATCTTTATTTATATAGCGCCATCATATTCCGCAGCGCTTTACAGTTTAACAGTTTCAAAACACAAGTCATAAGTAACAACGTTAACAATACAATAATTAAAGCAAAATAAGCCGACCCTGCTCGTGAGAGCTTACAATCTACAATGAGGTGGGGGAGACTTTTCGCTCTGCCATGCAAAAAGTTGAGGAGAGAGTGGAGGCGGTGGAGAAACGTGTGGGGGGCGCTGAGGATCAGGTTACCGAACTGCCAAAAAGAGAGAAAAAATACGTCCAACATATTGCTGAGTTGGAGTTTAAAACCGATGATCTTGAAAACCGTTCCCGCAGGAATAATTTGAGAATAATTGTTGTGCCTCAAAATGTGGAAGGGAGCAACCCCACAGATTATATTGAGTCATGGCTGAAAAAAACAGTGGGAGGTGACAGTCTCACTAAATTTTTTGCTTTTGAAAGGGCCCACCGAGTACCATCTAGACCTTTGCCCCTGGGTCTGCCCCAAGAGCTATCCTGGCCAAAATCCTGAACTATCGAGACCGTAATATTTTACTTAGGAAAGCCAGGAACTGTGATGAACTATTGACGGCAATCGGATATCCATTTACCCTGACTATTTTGCGGTGGTTCAGAGGCTCAGGATGAAGTTCGGAGAGGTTAAGAGGAGACTGCGTGGATTGGGCTTGGCTTGCTCAATGATTTATCCGGCTAAATTGAGGGTGGTGGCCATGGAAAGGGTGCACTTTTTTCAAAACTCGGAGGAGGCGACACAGTGGCTGGATCATAATGCTAAACATATTGGATTTGGAAAAAGTCCGCTGAAGCTGGCTCTCTGTGTTTATGAGATGGTTGTCAACCATTAGTTGTTATCAAGTTTGTCTGTTTAAATTGAATAGTTATGTGGAAAATATGCTATGCTATGGTGAGACGGTATGATTGGAGTGAGTTGTATTCGGCGGCACAACTGACAGTTTATTTTGTTATAGGTGGGCGGAAGAGATGGAGGGGTGGAGAGTTCAATACAAAAGTATTTGGTGTCCGGGAATTTTGGACCTTTGGTATTGCTGGGTTGCAGAATAGCGTTCACATATCTCGTATAAAGAGGGTGAGTTAGGAAGTTATCTAAAGAGTTGATTAAGTTCTGGTAGGGGTGAGTCGGGGAAGTTAGTGGGGCGGTTTAAGCTGAGATTCACTAATGATGAGTGGCTGGAGAGGGGGGTATGGGGGACTGATAGCTGGTGTACTAATGTCAATTAACATTGACTTATATACACCTGAACTACCCACTTTTATTTATTATGTAATGTTGGTATACCTGTGCAAGATTTATGTCCTAATATTTTATGTACTGCTGCTGTAATACTGTAATTTCCCCCCGGGATCAATAAAGTGTATCATATCGTATAATAGATAAAGATGATCAATATGTATTTGTAGTATGTAAGATTTTTAATAGATTAATATGTATTGTGTCCATATACATTCCTCTGCCATTTTCCAGGAAAAAGCTACAAGAAATTCTAGAAATATTGGTTAGATGGGTAGGGGCTCCTTTACTTATAGTGGTGGACGTGAATAATATTGCTAATGACCATTGGGATAAGGGAAGACATGCTTTGTTAAGGAGGGAGGGAAATGAGACGCCGTTTGGTAACTATTTGAAGGAGATAGCGTGGATAGACCTACGTAGGGTGCGAAATATAGATAAGTACTGCTACTCTTGCTATTCGGCAACATATGGCTCTCTGTCCTGTATAGCTTTGGGAAGTGAATGGATGGATAATTTAGTACAGGAGGTGGAGTATTTGCAGTGTTTTGTCGGATCACAGTCCGTTATTGGTGACAGTACAGTTTGAAGATCAGAGAAATTTGGTGGACCTGGGATGGAACATTCACCCCTTTTGGTTGCAGCTTCTGGACATGGGAAAGATTGGGGAGGAGATAGTGGAATTTTTTAGGATAAATGAGGGTAGTGCAGAGCGACATGTAGTTTGGGACACAATGAATGCGTAACTAAGGGGGATCTTGTTTAAGGATGTATCAAGACACAAGACTACATCTAGAAACTCTGAAAAAGCAGTGATGGAGGAATTGAGGGTGGCAGAGGAAGTGCTGAGTAATCATTGTTCAAGGGATTCACAAAACCGAATGAAGGTGGCTCAAGAAGAGGTTAAAGGGAACCTGTCACCTCGTTTTGCCGCTATAAGATGAAGCCACTGGCTTTCGGTGCTTATCTACATCATTCTATAATGCTGTAGATAACTCTCTCGTCCGACCTGAAAGATAAGAAAAACAAGTTTTATTATGATCACCCGGGGGGCGGTCCAATGCGGTCCGGTCCGATGGGTGTCGCAAGTCCGGGGTCTCCCATCTTCATGCAATGTCGTCATCCTGCTTGCTTCGTGTCGCGGCTCCTGCGCAGACGCACTGATGTGCCCTGTTGAGGGCAGAGTAAAGTACTGCAGTGCGCAGACACTGGGCCTCTCTGACCTTTCCCGGCACCTGCGCACTGCAGTACTTTGCTCTGCCCTCAACAGGGCAGATCAGTACGCCTGCGCAGGAGCATGGCATGAAGCAAGCAGGATGACGACATCGCATGAAGATGGGAGGCGCCGGACCCGGAGCTGCGACACCCATTGGACGCCCCCCCGGGTAAGTATAATAAAACTTGTTTTTCTTATCTTTCAGGTCGGACCAAGGGCTTATCTACAACATTATAGAATGCTGTAGATAAGCCCCGAAAGCCAGTGGCCGCATATTATATAGGCAAAACGAGGTGACAGGTTCCCTTTAATAAATTGCATATGCGTTGAGTGGAGAGGTTGCGGGCATTCTAAAAAGAGGCGTTTTACGCGGACGGAGAAAAAGTAGGTCATTTGCTTTCAGTGGTGACCTCCGCTCAACGAGACTCGTCGCATGTATAAGCAATAAAGTCAGGGGGAACAAATTTTAGATGTGTTTCGGGAGTTTCACAGTAAGCTATATTCCTTGAGGTTACAACAGGGGGAGGGGAAGTTGGATAGATTTATGGGGAAGACTGACTTACCTAAACCAAGTAAGGAGGACAGAGAATGGCTAGATGAACCGCTGGCAAGGGAAGAACTGAGAGCGGCCTTGGTGTCCATGATGGGGAACAGGGCTCCATGGGCGGACGGCATCCCGGTGGAGGTGTATAAAGTCCTCAAGAAAAATATTTAGAGTTGAGAGTCCTCAGTGGTTGATACCTTTTAATGGCTAACTGAAAAGATGGTAACAAATTGCAAGCTTTCGAGACTACTCAGGTCTCTTCATCAGGCTGAACTAATACAAAATCTGAAGAATCACATATTTATACACAAAAACACAGAAAAAATGCAATAGGTAAGACAAGTGACGTGAAGCAGAATAGTCATTATGGCAGAGGGATGAGCATAAATATTGGAACAGTTCATAGATAAGGAGAGAAAGTTTTATTACCCTCTGATTGGGGTCTGGTAATGTTTTGTGATGTTTTCACAGGGTATTTGGAGTAAATTCCTTAATTGATGTAATAGGCCATAAAACCATGTGACAGGTTCATTCCAGCATTAAGAGTGTCAAAGGTCACCATCAATTTGTATTCGCAAATTCTTCTCTGTCTCTGAGATGTGAATCTGCTTCTTAGTACCAGTATTTTCATATCTGACATGCTATGATCAGGGGAGCAAAAATGTTTTGCCACAGGTAGATCCATTCTTTTTTCTCTTATTGTGTGGCGATGAGAATTCATCCTTGTTCTCAGTTTTTGCCCGGTCTCCCCCACATATAGACCCCCAGTTGGACATTTAGTACATATAATTAGGTACACAACATTAGATGTGATGCAGCTGAAAGTACCTGGTATCTTGTAGTCCTGATGTGAGTTGGGGATCTTTATCTTGTCCGTGGTCATTATAAATGGACAGGTTTTGCATTTCTTCTGATTGTAAGGCAAGGTTCCTGCAGCTGTTGGGGAGGACAGGGAGCTCTAAATATTTTTCTATCTACTGGCTAACACGGTATGAAGATATACATCTTTACTGTATCAAAATAAAGTCCTCAATGAAGAAATAATTACCAAATTGGAAGATAATACACATCTTTCCTATACCAAATTGGAAGAGGTATTTAATGAGTCGATGGAGAGGGGAGTGCTGCCTGCATCTATGAGGGAGGCCATTGTTGTGGTTATCCCAAAATCTGACAAAAACCCACAGTTGCCGGAATCTTATAGACCAATATCACTTTTGACGGCTGATGTTAAGATTTTGGCAAAGGCCCTGTCAAACAGGCTTATCCGGGTAATTGATAAAGTGGTTCATTCGGACCAATCTAGTTTTATGCCTAACAAGTCTACTGCTATTAATTTGAGGAGGCTGTATTTAAAGGGAACCTGTCACCAGTTTTAAGGCATAGCAGCTAAAAATATTGCCTTATTAAGCATCTGGTATGCATTCCCTACATCTTTATAGAACCCCTTGGCTCCACTTGTATACTCACAAAAACGTTTTTAATGTGTCTCACGCTGTATGGTAATTTCTCAGTCCGGTCCGATGGGCGTTGTTTCGGGTCTCTACATCACTCCCATCAGCTGTGGGTCGCCGTCATACATCATAGATAACGCCTCTTGCCCTGTGCGACATCTCACACCTGCTCAGAAATATAGCCTTTTGTGCCTGCGCAGTATGCTTTGCCCAACTGCGGGCAAAGCAGAAAAACATAAGTGCGTATGCGCTGGCAAACGTAGTTCCGGTACTATCTTATTATGGAGGCCTAAGATGCAGCTTATTTCTTCTTCTGATGACCAAAGGATACCTCAAAGGGATGGAAGAGAAAAGACACAAGTCGCCAAGTGCTGCTCTATACTAACTGGTGTGAGGGGTGGGGATTGACTTCAGTGATTAGTTAGACCAGTCAAAGAGCCAATTTAAGAGGACCTGTCACCAGGTAAAATTTGGCCAGTCTTAATTTATTCCCAGTACTCCCAAAAGTACTGTTTTGCTTTGTTTTTAAATCCACCATATGGTTCTAGAGATATTGGCCTTTTCATTTAGTATTCCTTTTTATAGTCTTTACAAACTGACGTGGCTCACAAGATCCTCTGGGGCGTGTCACCCTGTGAGCCTTGCCCCTTTTGTAAATACCAGAATAATTTGCTCACAATAAAAAGACCCATACCTCTGTTTAAAAAACAAAGCAAAACAGAAATACTCATGGGAGTAGCAGGAATTAATTAAAGCACAAATTGGCCTCTTAACTAGTGATAGGAACTCTCTAAGAATATAAAATAGTGCACACTTGTATCCACAGTATATATCACCAATAAAATCCAATAGGTTATTTATGGATCATTCTATCAATACACCCAACTAGCTGCAAGTTATTGGCTCCTAAATCTTCTTTATATGTGGTTGTCTTCTGTTGGACTCTTGTGACCTGTTACTCTTGTGGTAGACCAGTTCAACCTTGCAGACAGTGTGTAATATTTCAGCAGAATAGTAAGCAACCACTGGCAAAAATATCTGATCACTGGTGGTCTCAGCAGAAGACCAGATTATAGTTGAAAGCTTGGGTAAAGTCAGCAGAATCCTAATATCTATTTTTTTTAAGAAAAAAAGGTTACACATTGATCATTCGCTGAATCCGAGTTACAAATAAAAAATATGGGTCCCCATGTATCACATCAATATGAGAAGCAAATCGGACTGAACTTCAGTGCTCGGTACAGCCACGTGTATGGACGAAAAACTGTGTAAGCAATTGAAGGGACTCCATCATTGTGATGATTGGTGGTCGGAAGAAGTCCTGATGATCTGTCCTAAAGAAGTATAAAAATAAAAGTGAGACCAGTCTATGTTTGGGTGGTGGGCCTTGCAAATATAATATTTTGGATCACCCCAAAAATCTTTAATGGAGTTACAGTCAAGACTCTTTTGTAGGCCAGTCAAGTACTCTCACATCAAGTTCTCAAATCATTGTCATAATGAAACAGAAGTACATTCCTATAAAGTTGACACAGTGTCAGGCCCATGCCTTTCTTTATAACAGTAGTCGTCAACCTGTTGATCACCAACTCTTTCTAAACTACAACTCACAACCTGTGGCTCCTGAGCATGCAGGGAGTGGAGGTGAAAGGTAGCAAAGTCTTTAAAAGGGTGTTTAACAGTACTTTAAACAAACTTTGGATAAAAGAATAGAGAAATTTGTTTCCTTCCCCACTTATCAGTCACTTCTCCCTCTGCCTCCTGAACTTATCTTCCTTGATGAAAAAGAAAACAGCTCATCTCCTTCTTGCTCAGTCAACTACCAACTCTATGAAGAGAGGAGCAGAGCGAGGAAATAGACACAGAAAGATTGTGTTGAGCTTTCAAACAAGTCTTTTACCTAATATCAGCGCTGATTCACATTCATACAGCTCAGGACTGCGGTATATTATCCTCAATTCTGCTGCTTCTCTCAGTGTGCTAAATAGGAAAGAAGAGCAGGAATCTCTATCTGTGCTGTGATAGGTAAGGGAGAAATTATATCCGCTTGTCTAATTAGCCCAGAGTCAATTACAAAGTAAGAGATAGAACTTGCAGATGAGAAAACTTGTGAATATGCAGGATACAAATCATATAATGCCCAGAAATAATGTAATTTCTCATGTACATACAGAGAAAAGCTTATTCTGAAAAGTGACGTGAAAATATAGTTACCTTAAAGTGAAACATTCAAGAGATTTCATGCCTGTATACTCACCCCTGATAGCCCAATAGTTATATAGGCTGCCCATAGGTAGAATGGTCCTGGTTTCTTGACTTTACACAGTTGGGTCGTGGCCAGGTGGCTGATCTTTCGATTATATCTTTTTCTAGCACAGGTTAGAAGATGAGTGCAATCATCTGGTTGCTGTAACCACTGGTCCACATTTTTGCTTCTCATCTTTGTAATTTCCCAAAAGAGAAGGAAATAACTTCCAAATATTAAGGGATACAAAGCTTCAGTCTTATTTGCATTTTATTTTTCAGTAATGGTTTTGGTCTTTTGATTCGTAAAATGTAGCCATTGAAAGATATGAAATTCCTAAAGAATTGGTGTTGAGGGCGCAAACAGTGTCTGAGGGCAAGGTATAAAGGCATGCTGAAATGTTTACATATTCGAAAGGCTAAAATGATATTAAAGCTTGTTACTTTTTCTCTGTTTAGAGGAAGACGACCGAGGCATGGAGGCCATAGATGACTTCTTTCCTGAAGAACAGGTCACCCCTCAGAAAAGGAAAAAATCCAAAAAGTCAAAGGAAAATAAAGTGACAAAGACAAAACGAAGGAAAAAAGAGGTAAGAGAACTTAATGAATCACAATTATTAATGCAATTCCACTTCTATCTATCTATCTATCTATCTATCTATCTATCTATCTATCTACATTGTTTCTCAAAATCTTAACATACCCTACGGCAGAATTTTTGCTTTCTTAGCCTTTTTCAGAGAATATAAATGAAATCACCAAAACTTTTTCTCCACTTATGGTTAGTGGTTGGGTGAAGCCATTTATTGTCAAACTACTGAGTTTTCTCTTTTTAAATCATAATGACAACCCAAAACATCCAAATGACCCTGATCAAAAGTTCACATACCCTGGTGATATTGGCCTGATAACATGCACAGAAGTTAACACAAATGGGTTTGACTGGCTACTAAAGGTAGCATCCTCCCTATGACCTGTTTGCTTGTTATCAGTTTGTGTGTGTAAGGAGCAGGGCTGTGGAGTCGGTAAGCCAAACCTCCGACTCCAACTCCTCAATTTCCATGACACCGACTCCAACTCCACCAAAATGGGCTCCGACTCCACGACTCTGACTCCACAGCCCTGGTAAGGAGGTGGTGGGGACCCTCGGTTACTCCCTCCACCTGATATATCGGACATGTGTTCTCCCTGCGGTGCTCTAGTAGTTGGCTATGTATTAATGTGTAATTGTTTTATTAATGTGTCTATATGTCTACTATGGTACTGTGGTACTGTTTATTGTGTGAAGTTCTTGTCTTTGTAGTGTATGCAATATGTTATCTGTGCCTATGTTTAGATTAGGCAGGCAGTGTGGCGAGCACTCTTGCCTGGAGAGTTCCGATTTGCTGGTGAAGTGGAATGGCAATCCCCATAGTAGAGATATGTTCAATCGCCGAACACTCTTGATAGATGCTTGTGAAAATTTTATTGTATAGATGCAGCAAAAACACAATTCAGGTGCAGTTATAGAGGAAATGGTGAGGCGACAAGAACATAATGTTTCAACCCTCACAGCGTCTTATTCATATATTTGCTGTTGGCAAGGTTCACTGAACGGTATAAAGGATATTCTGATTGCAAAGGACACCTGGGTCCAGGGGATGTCCAGCGCACCTTCGCCTTGAATTATAGGCTGCAAAGGTGTCCTTTGCAATCAGAATATCATTTATACCGTTCAGTGAACCTTGCCAACAGCGACTATATGAATAAGATCCTGTGAGGGTCGAAACGTTATTTTCTTGTCGCCTCACTATTTCCTCTATCCCTGCACCTGAATTGTGTTTTTTGCTGCATCTGTACAGTAAAATTTTCACAAGATCTATCAAGAGTGTGCGGTGATTGAACATTTCTCTATGTTTAGATTAGGGACAGAAGTGGTTAACCGGAGGAGGCTGGACTAGCAGCCTCAAAGAAGCAGGAAGTTCCTGTCTTCAGCAGCAGAGCCCAGGCAGGACTGCCTGAGGCAGGACGTGTGTCCCCATCTGGGACAGAGGGGACCCCCCAGATGGGGAATATAGGCTGCCAGGGACAACTGGGCAGCAGTAACGGGCACAAGGACTGTGCGAGTGCCCACCAAGACACTGTTAGCTCCCAGGAGCCGATTGGGAGCTGATGCGTTTGCTGCTGAAATCGTTGCTGACGAAGCAGCATCTTTGCGTAGAGACACCTCAGGAATTATTATCTCTTCCTTTTCATCGTTATTAAAGTTTTGCCTCTGTTGGAACCGAAGTGTGACGTGTGCTGCATCCGGAGGACGCCGTTCCAATATGTTGGACAGCCATGTGTCAGAGGTAAACCAAATGTGCCATGGGGCTTGGACTTGAACTGTCTTTTCATGTGCAAGGGGCCTGGGTGCTCACTGACTGTGACCTAGTGGACTCGCCCATGACTACCACTCCGTGCCACCTTGTTACATTTGCATAAAAGTTGAGTGAGTTTCTGGGATCCAGACAGACTCTTGCATCTTTCATCCAGCCACTGACGTTTCTGGATTGTGAGTCATGCGGAAAGCTAAAGAATTGTCAACGGATGAACAGGAAAAGGTAGTTGAATTGTATAAAACAGGAAAGGGATACAAAATGATATCCAAGGAATTGATAATGCCAGTCAGCAGCATTCAAACTGTGATTAACAAATGGAAAATCAGGGGCACTGTAAAAACAAAACCACGGTCAGGTAGACCAACAAAAATTTCGTCCACAACTGCCAGGAAAATTGTTCGGGATGCAAAGAAAAACCCACAAATAACATCAGCTGAAATACAGGACTCTCTGAAACTAGCGGTGAGGCGTTTCAAGATGCACAATAAGGAGGCACTTGAAGAAATATGGGCTGCATGGTCGAGTCCGCCAGAAGAAACACATTACTGCGCAAATGTCACAAAGTATCTCGCCTACAATATGCAAAACATCACAGAGACGAGCCTCAAGACTTCTGGAACAAGTATTTGGAGTGATGAGACCAAAATTGAACTTTAGGCCACAACCAAAACGTTACATTTTGAGAGAGGTCAACAAGGCCTATAATTAAAGGAACACCATTCGTACTGTAAAGCACGGAGTGGATCGCTGATGTTTTTGGAGATGTGTGAGCTACAAAAGGCACAGGAAACTTGGTCAAAGTTGAAGGAAAGATGAATGCAGCATGTTACACAAATACTGGAGGCAAATTTGCAATCATCACCCGGAAGCTGTGCATGGGACATACTTGGACGTTCCAAACATGACAACGATCTAAAACACAAGGCCAAGTCGACAGCAGAACAAAGTGAAGATCTGGAGTGGCCATCTCTGTCCTTGACCTCAATATCATTGAGCCACTCTGGGAGATCTCAATCGCGCAGGGCATGCTAGACGCCCAGGAATTTACAAGAACTGGATGCTTTTTGCCAAGTGGGCAGCTTTACCATCTGAGAAAATAAAGAACCTCAGTCACAACTACCACAAAAGACTTCAAGCTGTCATTGATGTTAGAGGGCTCAAATGTCACGCTGTCTAGCAGATGTATAAATATATAATGTCAGTAATCTATCAAGTGGGACAACATTCTATAAAATAAAATAGGTAACATTAACATGTATATATAGCATAGTATTACCTGACATAATACCTGTGGGTCAATACTGAATCCTTTTCACGCTGTCTCTGGCTAGAGGTGGACCGGGGTCTATGCTGACCCTAAACTGGGTCCTTGACTAGTCCTCTACCTGGAGGTACAGTTAATGGTACAGAGGTCCAGGCCACCAGCGTAAACCCTGTCTCCTATAATCCCTGACCACTGTAATCTAGTCCTTAGAAGGACCCTGATTACCACCATAGGGAATGGACAGGTAAGGTTAACAAACAGTATAACAAACGAGACAGTCAGGGATAAAGTAAATACTGTCTTGCATACAACATTAAAACACAGAGGAACACCAAAGGTCTAGGAGATAAACTATAAGCAAGTGAGGAGAAACAACAAAAGAGCTCTTAGCTTAAGTCTTCTCAGAACCGATCCTATCTGCAGTCTGTATGAATGCTTCACCGCATCTAACCACAGACTGGCAGCTATAAAAGGAAGCTAATTAGAACATAATCAAAAGCAGCCGGGCGAGGCTGGGACCTAGTCTTAGCAAAGAGCTAGGTAAAATTAACTCCCTCATTACCAAACACAAAGAAACAGCAACTCAGCTGCGAGAAGTCAGAATGTGCAATCGCGACAATCTTCGTGGCATGCACCCATGACATACCCCCCCCTCTACGAGGGGCCTCCGACCCTCAGGGCCAGGTCTGTCCGGGAAGTCGTGTGGAAGGTCCAACCAATCGATCTGCGTTAATCCAGACGCAGAGACCCACGTCCTATCCTCAGGACCATATCCCTTCCAATGAACCAATACTGAAGGGACCGGCGATTCAGACGTGAGTCAAGATCTTCAACACTTGAAATTCTAATTACCATTGACCACCACTGGAGGAGGAGGTAGAAGTGACGGTATAACTGGCGCCACGTACCTCTTAAGCAACGATTTGTGGAATACATTATGATTTTAAACGTAGGAGGGAGGTCCAGACGAAATGCCACAGGATAAAATTATAGAATGATCCTGTATGGACCGATGAACCTGGGACCCAGTTTCCAGGAGGAACTTTGCGTTTTATATTCTTGGTAGACAACCACACCAGATCGTTCACACCTAGGTCCGGACCAGACACTCTCCTCCTATCAACCCTCCGCTTGAAACAGTTCCCCATAGCACTCAGACCATTCAGCACTCCTCTCCAAACTGAAGCAAGTGACGACGAGAATCGTTCCTCCTCAGGAACCCCAGATGGACGGGTATGTGGGGTCTTAGAGCGAGCACAAACTCCACAGGACGCGACAAAAGTTATTACCTCTTTATTTAAGTTAGTCCACCAAAACGGCGAGAAAGGAGATCCACAGTTGCTTTACTCCCTGGATGTCCTGCTAAAGCAGAACTATGATGTGCCTCGATAACTTTTTGTCTTAACTGATTAGGAACAAACAGTTTCCCTGGAGGTCCTACAGGGGCGTCCCCCTGAGCCTCCAACACCTCCTCCTCAACTCAGAGCACACAGCCACACCACCACTCCTTCCTGAAGGATAGAACCGGGTCATCCGTCTTTCCGGCCCCTGGGAAACTACGAGATAAGGCATCAGGAAGCAATTTTATTGAGCAGTCATACGTGCGATAGGAGGTAACTTTTTGACACCCCTCCTCTGAGAACATCTCCCCAAAGTCCTCCAGAAAAGAGGCAAAGTCCTAGGCACGACCGCACCGATGACCGTGTTCATGCAGTTATTCTTGCAAAATTCACCCCATGGCTTATCTTTCTGGATTGCCAATCAATCACTGGGTTATGTTTAGCCAACCAGGGAAGTCCCAACACAATAGGAGTAGGAAGACCCTCCAACACATAACAAGACAACTGTTCTTTATGTAATGGCCCCTAACTCGAAGGTCTATGTTATGAACAGCTTGTACAAAGCTACCTTGACCGAGAGGTCTGCGTCAATAAAAGTATAGGATCGGTTTGGCCAATACACTCAGTTGCATACCTTGCACCTGGGCAAACCGAGCGTCCACCATATTAGCCCCAGACCCCTATCAAAAGAACAGAAATCCTCTCAACTCTCGCACCAACCACCACCTCCGCAGGCACGAGAAATTGAGACGGACCTGGGACGAAATACCTACTCCAGGTTGTCGTCCACCACACCCCAAACCCGGGATTAACATTTTTTCGGTGACTTTTTTGCTCAATGAGCACGGGAGGACACCCCCCAAAAATGTCCCTCTCTCCCGCAAAGAAACACCTTCTTGTCTTGCGGCGCACCGCCGATTCCCTCCTACAAAATGATGTCCCACCCAACTGCATAGTTCCTCAGAACAGACCAGGGGAACCTCCATATAAGGGACTTTAGTAGTGGGTGGAGTAATAACAGGGGCGGAGTTACCTCGCACCTCCCCCGAAGCCGTCTATCAATACGAAAGCAAGGGCCATAGCAGCCTCCATGACGGAGGAGAATCATACTGAGCCAAAACATCTTTAATTTGTCAGATAACCCTTGACAAAACTGGCTCCTAAGAGCTGGTCATTCCACTGAGTATCTGTGGCCCATCTACGGAACTCAGAAGAAAATTCCTCCGCCGACGATCTCCCTGCTGTATCCTACGTAACTTCGTTTCAGCAAGGGAGACCCGATCCGGGTCATCAACACCACCCCGGGCAGCAAAAAAAACGATCTACTGACTGGGGCCGGGAGCCCGGAGAAGAGAGAACCCCCGGATTGAGGGTCCCCCTTTTAAGAGTGAGATGACAATTCCCCCCCCTGCTCCTCACCCCCGATGACCGGCCGTACCCAAAGAAAAATTTACAGCCTCCCGGAAAATAAAAAATTTGTCCCGCCCACCATGAACCGTCCGGAGAGCAACCTTAGGTTCAGATCTGGTTTGCCCGGGGGGACAAAACCCTTGGACTTAATGTCCGTAAACTCCATGGAAATTTTCTGCAACTGCAGGCAAGCGGGGGCAACTGGACCCCATGTACGGGGAGAATCATAGTTTGGCCGGTGAAAATGTCACGCTGTCTAGCAAAAGAATAAAAAGTCAAATCAACAAGTGGGACAAAAAATTCTTTAAAACAAAAAATAGGTAACATTAACAGTATAAATAGCAAAGTATTACCTGACATAATATCCTTTGGGCAATACGAATCCTTTTCACTGTCTCTGGCAAGGTGGACCGGGTCTTTTGCTGACCCTAAACGGGGGTCCTACTAGTCCCTCTACCTGGAGTACTGTTAATGGACAGAGGTCCGCCACCACGAAAACCCTGTCCCTATAAATCCCGACCACTGTAATCTATCCTTAGAAGGCCCCTGATTCCACCATAGGGAATGGACAGGTAAAGGTTAACAAACAGTATAGACAAACAACATCAGGATAAAGTAAATACTGTCTTGCATACAACATTAAAACACAGAGGGAACCCAAAGTCTAGGAATAAACAAAAAAAAGGTGAGGAGAAACAACAAAAAGCTCTTAGCTTAAGTTTCCAGAACCGTCCTATCTGCAGTCGTAAAATTTCTTTCACCGGCATCAAACCAGCAACGGCACATAAAAAGAAGCAAATTAGAACTAACAAAAGCACCGGGCGAGGCGGACCTAGTCTTAGCAAAGAGCTGGGAAAAAAATAAACTCCCTCATTACCCAAACACAAAAAACAGCAACTCACGCAAGAAGTCAAATGTGCAATCGCACAATCTTCGGGCGAGCACCCATGACATCAATACACGGTATTAAAAATAGGTATTAACTTTTGATCAGGGCATGGATTTTTGGGTTGTCAATAAATGCTCCCCCAACTACACCATGAGGGAGAAAAAGTTTTGGTGTTACATTCATTTTCTCTGAAAAAAGCCAAGAAAGCAAAAATTCTGCCAGGGTAGTAAACTACTATCTACTTTCATCTATATTCCATCTATTAAATTTTTTCATCTATCACCATCTATGATCAACTATCTATTACTATCATCAACTAACCACCATTATAATCATCTATCCATCTAGTACTATCTATCTATCTTCTATCTATCTATTTTAGCCAGCGTTGGACTGGAGCACCTTGGGGCCCCCCAGAGAAAATCATTCTTGGGGACCATATGTAGCACATAGAAATAAATACAAAACAACAATTGTGCGGTAAAACGCTAATTAGGGATAATAAAGGACATCTGGCCCCAAAATTTTTGAAAGACACAAAATTTATTTTCACAGACCGCCCTTGGTTTTTATTTGTTTTTTACAGATTTTTTTTTCCAGACAGAAATAAAAATGCAGACAATTAACAAAAAATTTACAAAATTAAAGATTTGGGAGTCAATTTTTAGTGTTGCCCTTCTTTTTTAAACCCTTTAATTCCCCTGGCATGCTCCAATCAAATTTTGGGCCAAATCCGCGATAGCATCCATTCTGCACAATCAGCTTTCATTTTTCAAATTTTTGTTTTTTTTTGTCCAACCCTCTTGATGATTGACCACATTCTCAAGGAAAATCTGGGATTTTTTCC
>JARQOD010000003.1:359384735-359423289 GCA_033576555.1 Oophaga sylvatica | reverse complement strand
AAAAAACGCACACTAATGTGGCAAAAAATACACTGATGGCGGTAAAAAGAACCGTGCGATGAGGCTAAAAATGTGCAAAAAAATAAAAAACATGTAACCCACGCTGTAGTTAGAGTATTACTGTGAGATAGGCGCAAATGGTATAATCACAGAGAACCAACCAGGGGTAACCAAAAGGGCTGAAACAAAGATCCACCCTAAAATCACTGCTGGTGAAAAAAAGTCCAAATAATGAAACCAGATAGAAATAAATAAACAAACAGAACTTATCTGAAAAAAGGAAGGGGTGAGCCGAGTCCTTGGAGATCCAGTGGTAGTTCCTTGCTGCAAACAGGTCAGTAGCAGAGAGCTGTCCCGGCCGGAGACGCTCTCACGCAGAGCCTGGGTGTGCAGGGATGGAAGCAGGATGTAGGAACACGGCAGAGGCCGCGTCTGACGTCGGTGGAGCTCGAGGGTTCGGGTCACGTGACTTCAGTAAGTCACGTGGTGCCCCAGCAGAAGTCCAGAAAAAAAAGGGGGGATTTGTGTAATAAAAAAGCAAAGGATGATGTGCTAAAAGAGCCGTTCCTACGCGTTTCAGAATCGTCGGATTCCTTCCTCAGGGATGGCTCTACTATAATACTGCCTCTTATGTATAAGAGTATAACTACTATAATACTGCTCCTATGTACAAGAATATAACTACTATAATACTGCCTCTTATGTACAAGAATATAATTACTATAATACTGCCTCTTATGTACAAGAATATAACTACTATAATACTGCTCCTATGTACAAGAATATAACTACAATAATACTGCTTCTTATGTACAAGAATATACCTAATATACTGCTCCTACATACAAGAATATAACTACTATAATATTGCTCCTATGTACAAGAATAGAACTAATATACTGCTCCTATGTACAAGAATATAACTACTATAATACTGCCTCTTATGTACAAGAATATAACTACTATAATACTGGCCCTATGTACAAGAATATAACTACTATAATACTGCCTCTTATGTACAAGAATATAACTACAATAATACTGCCTCTTATGTACAAGAATATAACTATAATAATACTGCTCCTATGTACAAGAATAGAACTAATATAATACTGCTCCTCTGTACAAGAATATACTGTAACTACTATAATACTGCCTCTTATGTATAAGATATAACTACTATAATACTGCTCCTATGTACAAGAATATAACTACTATAATACTGCTCCTATGTACAAGAATATAACTACTATAATACTGCCTCTTATGTACAAGAATATAACTACTATAATACTGCTCCTATATACAAGAATATAACTACTATAATACTGCTCCTATGTACAAGAATAGAACTAATATAATACTGCTCCTCTGTACAAGAATATACTGTAACTACTATAATACTGCCTCTTATGTATAAGAGTATAACTACTATAATACTGCTCCTATGTACAAGAATATAACTACTATAATACTGCCTCTTATGTACAAGAATATAACTACTATAATACTGCTCCTATATACAAGAATATAACTACTATAATACTGCCTCTTATGTACAAGAATATAATTACTATAATACTGCCTCTTATGTACAAGAATATAACTACTATAATACTGCTCCTATGTACAAGAATATAACTACTATAATACTGCTCATATGTACAGGAATATAACTACAATAATACTGCCTCTTATGTACAAGAATATAGCTACTATTATACTGCTCCTATGTACAAGAATATAACTATTATAATACTGCTCCTATGTACAAGAATATAACTACAATAATACTGCCTCTTATGTACAAGAATATACCTAATATACTGCTCCTATGTACAAGAATATAACTACTATAATACTGCTCCTACGTACAAGAATAGAACTAATATAATACTGCTCCTATGTACAAGAATAGAACTACTATAATACTGCTCCTCTATACAAGAAAATAACTACTATAATACTACCTCTTATGTGCAAGAATATACCTAATATAATACTGCTCCTATTTACAATAATATAACTATAATACTGCCCACTATGTACAAGAATATAACTACAATAATACTGCCCCTATGTACAAGAATATAACTGCTATGATTTGTAAGAATATAACTATAATATTGTAATTATTATATTATATTTTCTATTTGAATATGGGTTTTTACATGTATTTGTAAATCCTGTGCCATTTTCCATTTCTCCCATATAGTAATGCTGCATTAGTTGTTACTTTTCCTGTGTACATCAGATGTATGTAAGACATGATGTTCCAGTAAAGAATTCATTGACTGCAATGCAGTATCTCATTTACAATTTCTCCCTTGTGGCACAACACAGCATTCCCAATACACGGCGCTTGAAAGCCTTCCTCCACTTAACATTAAATCAAGACGAAGAGTTTGTGGGAAGGTGCAGGGACGGGGCAGGTGTTCAGGAAGGGATTCAGCATTTATTCAATTTCTGTAAGTTTTAAAGAAGCACAATAAGCCGTTCCTGGATATTACATATTTGTTGCCAGATCCAATCTAAGCCAAGCTGCCGGCCAGTCCCCTGATCTGTGCCTCCCCCCAAAAATAGATGGTTAGTGGATTCCTAGGCATAAAGTTCCCAAAAGTCCCTAGCATTTCTTTAAACATCATAGAGGTCAGTTCAGGAACATTAAAGGGATGCCCACATTGGCTGTGTTACTACTTAAGATTGCTATCCCGGACCATCAGAGATTCTGGCAATAACTTTGCTTACCCTACGATAACAGGTGTAAACTTCTAGCCCCCTCAGGTCAACAAAAGCATTCCGAATTAAAGGGAGACTGATAATACAGAATAACTGAGCAAACCAAGCACATAACCTAACCTCATAAGGGGATATAGCCCTATTAAAAGTTATTAGTGTCTAATTCTGATCCTACTTTTGCCAGAAATAGTTTTTTATTCAAATATGATAATGAGTTGTTCAGTGCAACCTGGCATGGCTCCGGAGCACCGTGCATCTTTCCACCTCCTTTCTTTTCATCCATTACTATCCTTCTTGAACTCTTGTGAAACGAGACCTGTCAATCAAGGAAGAGGAAGATGAAGAGATATGCAAATTAATTAGATGGAACGGTGCACTGAGCTCCTCAGCCATGCCCATTGTGCACTGAGCACCTCATTAGCATATTTCTGCACAGGACGATTTCTGCCAAGCACTGCAACAAATTTAGATACTGAAGGTATACTGTTAATTAGGGTCCTATAATGTGCTGTGCTTGGTGTGAACAGTCACTTTGTACTGACAGTCTCATGGAGGTTTCCCTGGCTGGGAATGTGCAACCCTCTTACAACTCCCCATGCAGGTGGGTGGTTACTTGACTGCACACTTGAAATTTGGATGGTTGCACAGAATGTCAGGAAGTCTCCCTTTAATGGTGGTTTTCTTGGCAGGGATGCAAATGCTGTCACAGTTTCTGTGCGATTGGGCAGTCCCTTGACGACAAGTATGAGAATTTCATAGTTGCACAGTCTGTTAAGAAATTTCCCTTTAACGGAAGTTTCCCTTTAATGGGAGTTTTCCCAGCTGGGAGTCAAAGACTGTCACGATTTCCCTCAAGTCGGCAGTCACTTGACCACATGTATGAGTTTTGTAGTTGTGGTCACATGCCGACTAGACTCTTCTATACTGCAAATCTAGTCGGCACATGACCACAACTATGCAGATCTCATACTTGTGGTAACGTGACCGCCCACTTCCACAGACAATGCAGAGGAATTGTGACAGTATCTGTAAAATGCAGGGGAATCATGACAGTGCGGAAAATGCATGGGAATCATGACAATGTGCGGAAAATGCAGGGGAATCATGACAGTGCGGAAAATGCATGGGAATCATGACAGTGTGATGAAAATGCAGGAGAATTGTGAAAGTGTGTGGAAAATGCAAGGGAATCGTGACTGTGGAAAATGCAGGGGAATCGTGACAGTGTGCAGAAAATGCAGAGGCATTGTTACAGTGTGCAGAAAATGTAGGGGAATCGTGGCAGTGTGTGGAAAATGCAGAGGAATTGTGGCAGTGTGCAGAAAATGCAGAGGAATTGTGGCAGTGTGCAGAAAATGCAGGGGAATCATAACAATGTGCGGAAAATGCAGGGGAAGCATGACAATGTGCGGAAAATGCAGGAGAATCATGACAATGTGCGGAAAATGCAGGGAATCATGACAGTGCGGAAAATGCATGGGAATCATGACAGTGCGGAAAATGCATGGGAATCATGACAGTGTGATGAAAATGCAGGAGAATTGTGAAAGTGTGTGGAAAATGCAGGGGAATCGTGACTGTGAAAAATGCAGGGGAATCGTGACAGTGTGCAGAAAATGCAGAGGCATTGTTACAGTGTGCAGAAAATGTAGGGGAATCGTGGCAGTGTGTGGAAAATGCAGGGGAATAGTGACAGTGTGCGGAACATGCACAAAATCGTGACAGTGTGCAGAAAATGTAGGGGAATCATGACAGTGTGCAAAAAATGCAGGGGAATTGTGACTGTGCAGAAAATGCAGAGGAATTGTGGCAGTTTGCAGAAAATGCAGAGGAATTGTGGCAGTGTGCAGAAAATGCAGGGGAATCATAACAATGTGCGGAAAATGCAGGGGAATCATGACAATGTGCGGAAAATGCAGGAGAATCATGACAATGTGCGGAAAATGCAGGGGAATCATGACAGTGCGGAAAATGCATGGGAATCATGACAGTGTGATGAAAATGCAGGAGAATTGTGAAAGTGTGTGGAAAATGCAGGGAATCGTGACAGTGTGCAGAAAATGCAGGGAATCGTGACAGTGTGCAGAAAATACAGGGGAATCGTGACAGTGTGCAGAAAATGCAGGGAATCGTGACAGTGTGCAGAAAATACAGGGGAATCGTGACAGTGTGCAGAAAATGCAGAGGCATTGTTACAGTGTGCAGAAAATGTAGGGAATCGTGGCAGTTTGTGGAAAATGCAGGGGAATCATGACAGTGTGCGGAACATGCACGAAATCGTGACAGTGTGCAGAAAATGCAGGGGAATTGTGAGAGTGTGCAGAAAATGTAGGAGAATCGTGACTGTGTGGAAAATGCAGGGAATCATGACAGTGTGCAGAAAATGCAGGGAAATCATGAAAGTGTGTGCATCACTCACTGCCACAGTTCTGCAATCTACAGTACAATCACATAGAGTGACTGCAAACTTTTATTCTCAGCCCGGAAGCCCCCTTTAATATTTAAGTCACCATAGTAGTAGTTATTCAGTTGCCATATGACCCTAAAATAAGCAGCATTGCCCAGGGTGTGAGCTTTCCTGCTTGGCTCAAATATTCTGCAGATTACATGTCTGACTACGTCTGTGGTCATAAAAGTGGACGATGAGGTGCAAAATTTGGGCATCCAGTCATTTTGTTTTCGGTGATTCTGCCTTATCTCCGCCAGAAACTGTGGTTAGGATTGGTAAGATATTACTCCTAATTTATGATAAAATATTGTCCTTTATATACAGTATTCGTATGGCTGAGATTTAAAGTGACAGTGAGCACAGGTCCAAGGTATTTCAGCCCATTTTAATATTCCTATTGATTTGATTAATGTGATTGCACACTTTCAGGTTTCAGAGAGCCAGTGTGGTTCATAGAGCAGCCTGCAAATCTGTCCTGTACGCCCCTGTCATTACTTAATGAGTCTTATGCTGACCTTGACGGCTGTGATTTATTTTTAGTGTGTTCCTTCCCCATGGCCCAGACAATAAGAGTTTGTGAGGTTGGAATGTAGTGAGCTGAGCCGGAGGGGGAAGCGGATTGTGTCTGGCAGGGGAATCCCACTCTCTGTCCAAGCCTTATGTAACATGACAGTGCTGAGAACATGTACACCGATTGTGGGGCGTATACTGCCGGCACAGCAGGAACAAATACGCCAAATACAAGGGCTTCCTATTAATACTGGAGTATCTTTTCTTGTAATGTTGGTTGGTCATGTCTCCGTTGCCACTCCTGGAAATATTTCATGACACATAGACCATATGGCGGGATTAAGATCTTGGCGGGAGCTGCCGACAGTGCAGTGTGTGTAGGGACCCCCTGAATCTTCCCCTGCAGATAGTGTCAGGGGAGAGAATAATCTGATTTGAGACTGCCAATCCTTTTGCTCTCCGCAAGGTTTGCCATCACCAGAAGAGTCCGCCAATGGCTCTTTCCTAGAGAACACAAGGGCCGAGCTCTACTTTGTATGGAGGTGCAAAAAGTAGGAGTAGGCCAACAGCTATCTGTTATGTATGGGGGGCTTTGCCCCAATCATTTAGATTTGTTAACAGACATTTTGGCTCCTTTTGTTAATGGTAAACAATGTCACAATCTGTATCATGGCTTGTTATATACCAGGGATGAGACAATTTGCCACCGGTGCCAAACTTTTTGGCTTGCTTTCTATTAATATCTATTGCTGAAGATCAGTTTCTGAAGTGTTCTGATCATAATGAAAAAATAGACGTTCAGGAAGAGTTTTTTTTGTTTTGGCTGCCCTCATGTCAAGATAGCGCTTAGATAATTCTATTCCCAGAGATCTCAACAAAGGTCCTTTTTGTTACTTTGTAAAGTCATCATAATGATACAGAAACCCTTCCCCTGCAGTGCTGATTCCCATCCTGAACATCCATCAATGGACACCTATAATAGACCTTGTCATAGAGAAAAGTAGCTTGTGGTCTCTGACAACATTGGGGTCCATGTAGAGCTTTACAACTGTCCTGAGTGTGGGCCCTCTAGATGTTCTTTTGCTATTTTGAGGAGTCTTTGTGTCCAATGTGTCTTTCAGTTATACTCTCCTTCATTAGATAAAGTTCAGTTGTGATTGTTTTAGCTTAATTATCCTAACATTTGTTTCCCTCCCAGATAAGAGTTTCCATAGATGTTATGTAACTCCTTACCTCCCGTCCTCTATAGAATAACATGCATTCTGAGCTAAAGCATAGGGACATGTTTCTAGAGAAGTCAGTACTGATAGCATTTGGATAAATTGTCTATTGCTATAGGTCAGCCATGAAGTTTCATCCCTTAAAGTGTATCTATCACTTGCTCCAAAATATTGAGATTAACCCTTTGTTTTTTTTTTGGTTTTGCATAATGTTAATCTTTTTTCTCTCTCTGCAGGCTTCGGTCTCTTCAGTGACTTTCTGTTTGACTTGTTTAATATAGATCTTCAGTTCTTTCTCCCTGTTTGTTGGTCCTCTAAAACCCCTTCCTCAGCATGTTTGAGGATGTGTCATGTTGTGCTCTTACACGAACTTCCCCCAAGTTCAAGTAGAGTCCGCTAAAGCGGCCTCCTTCTAGTGGCCCTTGGAACAACAACTAAGTTGGTTCCAATACTTTTCTATTTTAAGTTTATAATTGCATTTACATTACCTTGGCCTCACACTCACGGTTCTAACTGTTCTTTACTAACCATAAGTTAACTTGTGCCTACATTGGCTTTTTATTGTTTTTTGTTTCCCTTTTTCATTTTTTCCTGATCTTGTTCCCCTGGGATAGTTTTTACCTATCATGAAGCTCAATTTGGTCACATATAATGTTAGAGGTCTCAACAGCCCTAGAAAACGCTTTACTATTCGCAATGAGATCAACAAGATACGCTCTGACATTGTATGTCTCCAAGAGACAAAGTTTAAATCCAACTCCCACCCAAATTTCGGACATAAAAATTTTCTCTTTGCTTATGAATCCTCTGGTCCAAAAAAAAAAGCAGGAGTATTCACCCTTATAAGGAATTCAGTTTTGACTATATAGATGAAGTTAAGGACGAAGCAGGACACTATCACATTTTAATATGTAAAATAAATAACTCAGAGTACACAATAGTCAATACATATGTCCCGTTAAAAAGACAAATTAAATTCCTAAATAAACTCAATAAAAAAATTAATAAAGTTAGAAAAGGTTCACTAATTCTTTCAGGTGACTTCAACATGGTCCCCAATCACCTAATGGATTCCTCATCCCCAAACAGATCCCAATCGGAAACACTTAACAAGTGGCTATATTCCAATGAATTATTTGACATCTTCCGCTGCCTGAACTCCACCTAAGTAGAATATACTCACTTCTCTGATGTTCCAGGATAGACTTGATCCTAACAGATATTTTCGCCCTCCCAAAATGCACCTCAATATCCATCCTTCCCAAGACGGTCTTCGACCATGCCTCAGTTATCGCGGAATTTTTAGACGGCCCAGCTTCCAATCTGCAGTTCTTATGGAAGTGCAATTCCTCCCTCTTCCACAATCCGAGTATAAAATCAGAAATTTCATTGGCCATCTCCAACTACTTCGAAGAAAATGGTGCCAACCTTTCTAGCCCCTATTCATGTTGGAACGCCCACAAGGCAGTTATGCGAGGTATATTTATCCAAATATCCTCAAAGATTAAAAAAGCCAACAGAGAAAAAATCTCAAATCTACAAAGTCTAATCAGAACTAAAGAAATGTCTCTCACCAATATGTCCAGCCCCTGTCCCATTTTACAATCGGAGCTCTCTGGACTTCGACTAGAGCTCAGAACATTGATTTTTTTCATTTTACGACTCCGCAATTAAATCTTCTAAGTTTAAACAGTATTCCAACCTAAATCGCCCGTCCTCATATATGACAAATAGACTTAACCCCTTAACGACCGCCGATACGCCTTTTAACGGCTGTCATTAATGGTACTTAAACCACAGCGCCGTTAATTAACGGCGCAGTGGAAAAAGCCTATAGCACCCCCGAGAGTCGGATTTTCTCTGGGGTCTCAGCTACCGGGGTAGCCGAGACCCCAGGGAACATGATTCGGGTCGGTTTTTACCGACCCCGCTTTTGCGATCGCCGTTATTAACCCTATAACGGCGATCGCAAAAAAAAGCTATTTTCCCTTTAATTTCTCTCTCCTCTAATGTGATCGCACATCAGAGGGGAGAGAAATGGGGTCCCCAGGACCCCCGATCAGCCCCCCGTGCCTCCCGGTGTCCCCCCAGGCCTCCTATGCCTCCTCGAGCTCCCGGCGTCTTTTTCCGTTAAAGAAAATGGCGGGCGCATGCGCAGTGCGCCCGCCGAGCAGAGAACATGATTGGGCCCCCCCAGTCCCCCCGCTTTTGCGATCACCGCTATTAACCCTATAACGGCGATCGCAAAAGAAAAAAAAAGACGCGATCCTGCCTGCAATTTCTCTCCCCTCTGATATGATCGCACATCAGAGGGGAGAGAAATAGGGTCCCCAGGACCCCCGATCTCCCCCCCCCCCCCCCGGCGGCAGATTCAAAAAATGAATAACTTCATTCATTCTCTAAAAGTACATTTTGATCACTGTGATAAACTATCACAGTGATCAAAATAAAAAAAAACAGTACATAAATCCCCCCTTTTTATCAGCCCCTTTGTTAGGGACATATAATAAAATAAAGAAATTTTATTTATTTTTATTTTTCCATTAAGGTTAGGGTTAGGGTTATAATTAGGGTTAGGGTTACAATTAGGGTTAGGGTTAACATTAGGGTTAGGCTGGGTTCATACTGCGCTATGGCAGTCCGTTAACGCTGCCATTCACCCCCATTTGAGGTTGCATCGCGACGCATGCCGTAAAGCGGCATGCATTCGCGACGTGCCGTCATTCAGTGACGGAGCCTCGGACGCGGGCTGCAGCGCCTGGGCTCCGTCACCGCTAGTGCAGATGAATCATCTGCTGATTCCTCTGCGCTAGCGGGTATAGCATAATGCGATCGCGTTATGCTATACCGTTACCAGCCGGTCAACGCTATGTGTTGAACGGGCTGGTAAAACGCAATATGATCCTAGCCTTAGTGTTAGGGTTATAATTAGGGTTAGGGTTGGAATTAGGGTTAGGGTTACAATTAGGGTTAGGGTTACAATTAGGGTTAGGGTTACAATTAGGGTTGGGATTAGGGTTAGCGTTGGGATTAGGGTTAGGGGTGTGTTGGGGTTAGGGTTGGAGCTAGAATTGAGGGGTTTCCACTATTTAGGCACATCAGTGGGTCTCCAAACACGACGCGGCGTTCAAAAGTCAAATGGCGCTCCCTCCCTTCCGAGCCCTGCCGTGCGCCCAAACAGTAGTTTACCCCAACATATGGGTATCAGCGTACTCAGGACAAATTGCACACCAATTTTGGGGTTCTAATATCTCCTGTTACCCTTGGGAAAATAAAAAATAGCTGGCTAAAAAAATCATTTTTGAGGAAAAAAATGATTTTTTATTTTCACGGCTCTGTGTTTATAAATTTCTGTGAAGCACTTGGGGGTTCAAAGTGCTCACCACACATCTAGATAAGCTCCTTGGGGGTCTAGTTTCCAAAATGGTGTTACTTGCAGGAGGTTTCTACTGTTTAGGTACATCAAGGGCTCTGCAAACACAACATGACGCCCGCAGAACATTCCATCAAAGTCTGCATTACAAAATGGCGCTCCTTCCCTTCCGAGCTCTCCCATGCGCCCAAACAGTGGTTTCACCCCACATATGGGATATCAGCGTACTCAGGAAAAATTGCACAACAACTTTTGGGGTCCAATTTCTCCTGTTACCCTTGGGAAAATAAAAAAATAGCGGGCTAAAGAATCATTTTTGAGGAGAAAAATTATTTTTTATTTTCACGGCTCTACGTTATAAACTTCTGTGAAGCACTTGGGGGTTCAAAGTGCTCACCACATATCAAGATAAGTTCCTTAAGGGGTCTAGTTTCCAAAATGGTGTCATTTGTGGGGGTTTCCACTGTTTAGGCGTATCAGGGGCTCTCCAAACGCGACATGGCGTCCAATTTCAATTCCAGCCAATATTGGTTTGAAAAAGTCAAACGGCACTCCTTCCCTTCCAAGCCCAAACAGTGGTCCCCCCCCACATATGGGGTATCAGCGTACTCAGGATAAATTGGACAACAACTTTTGTGGTCTAATTTCTCCTGTTACCCTTGGGAAAATAAAAAATTGGGGACTAAATGATCAGGTTTGTGGAAAAAAATATTTTTTATTTTCACGCCCGGGCGTTATAAACTTCTGTGAAGCACTTAGGGGTTCAAAGTGCTCACCACACATCTATATAAGTTCCTTAGGGGTCTAATTTCCAAAATGGTGTCACTTGTGGGGGTTTCCACTGTTTAGACACATCAGGGCCTCTACAAATGCGACATGGCATCCAGCCAATTCTGCGTTGAAAAGGTCAAAGGGCACTCCTTCACTTCCTAGCTCTGCCATGCACCCAAACAGTGGTTTTCCCCCACATATGGGGTATCAGCATGCTCAGGACAAATTGCACAAAAACTTTTGGGGTCTTGTTACCCTTGGGAAGATAAAAATTGGGGTGAAACACGGTTCTATGTTATAAACTTCTGTGAAGCACTTGGAGGTTCAAAGTGCTCTCCACACATCTAGATAAGTTCCTTAGGGGGTCTAGTTTCCAAAATTGGGTCACTTGTGGGGGTTTTTCACTGTTTAGACACATCAGGGCCTCTACAAACGCGACATTGGCATCCAGCCAATTCTGCGCTGAAAAAGTCAAGCGGCGCTCCTTCTCTTGCGACCTCTGCCGTGCGCCCAAAAAGTGGTTTACCCCCACATCTGGGGTATCGGCGTATTCAGGAGAAATTTTACAACAAATTTTGTGGTTCATTTTTTCTTTTAACACTTGTGAAAATAAAAAAAATTGGTTCCAAAGTAAAGTTTTTGCAAAAAAAGTTAAATGTTAATTTTTTCCTTCCACATTGCTTCTGTTTCTGTGAAGCACGTAAAGGGTTAATAAACTTCTTGAATGTGGTTTTGAGCACCTTGAGGGGTGCAGTTTTTAGAATGGTGTCACTTTTGGGTATTTTCTATCATATAGACCCCTCAAAGTGACTTCAAATGTAATGTGGTCCCTAAAAAAAAAATGGTGTTGTAAAAATGAGAAATTGCTGGTCAACTTTTAACCCTTATAACTTCGTAACAAAAAAAAAATTTTGTTCCCAAAATTGTGCTGATGTAAAGTAGACATGTGGGAAATGTTATTTATTAAGAAATTTGTGTGACATATCTCTCTGATTTAAGGGCATAAAAATGTAAAGTTTGAAAATTGCTAAATTTTCAAAATTTTTGCCATATTTCTGTTTTTTTCATAAATAAACATAAGTCATATCAAAGAAATTTTACCACTAACGTGAAGTACAATGTCACGAAAAAACAGTCTCAGAATCAGCGGGATTCGTTAAAGCTTTCCAGAGTTATAACCTCATAAAATGACAGTGGTCAAAATTGTAAAAATTGGCCTGGTCATTAAGCTGCAAAATGGCTCTGTCACTAAGGGGTTAAATACCTCAGACGTAAACACAGGATTGATGCCATATCTTCCTCCAACGGTACCCTCTTATCTCACCCCCAGGACATAGCAAACTCTTTTGCCAAATTCTTTTATAACCTCTATAATATTAACCAAGTGTCATGTATAGTGTACAGTTCCTATAGCGTCTTGTGCTTGGGTGCGAGGAAAACACAGGAGACACAGGTTGAAATGAAATGACTTGTATTACTTCATACAAGCATGCTGAAAAGTTCACACAGTTTGCAGGAACAGCGACAGGAGACACAGCAGGCCAGAGTAACTTCAAGCACTACAATAAATCTCCAAAGCAGGTTCAGGATCTCTTCTCTGTACCGTAATTCCTCTGCAAACATGGATTCACCAAACAGCAGGTTTCCAGAGTCCAAAAGTGTTCCAAGGTTCCTCAGTAGGGAATAGCTGGAGTACAAGTCCAAGGCTTCCAGGAGTCAGGTCACAGACTGACTGAGGCTTGATTCAGGAGCACTGATTGTTCAGCTGAGGCTGCTTAAGAAGCAAGAGGGAAGAATCAGGGCGGGAACATGAAAACTGAAACTCCATATTAACTGAGGGCAAGAGCTGCAGAAAGACAGAAAGCAAAATGGCCGACGGAAAACTGAGTTTCAAGGAACATGTCAACAGAGACAAAGAACCTTACATTACTCCCCCCTTAGGGACAACCTCCGGATGACCTCAGACCAGGCTTGTCAGGGTACCTCTGATGAAACTGGCGGAGCAGGCGAGGAGCATTTACATTATTGACTGGTTCCCATGAGTTGTCCTCCACTGGGTAGCCCTGCCATTTAATCAAATATTGCAACTGATTTCTGTACAACCTGGAATCTAGAATCCTTTCCACCATAAATTCTTCCTGACCATCGACCAGCACTGGGTCAGGGCAAGGAGAAGAACGTCCAGGAAACGTATTGGGTGTTGCAGCCTTTAGTAGGGATACATGAAAGACAGGGTGGATTCTCATAGTTCTGGGCAGTTGAAGACGACAAGCAACAGCACTTATAATCTTACTGATCTTATAAGGTCCAATGTACTTATGTCCCAATTTAGACGATGGAATCTTTAATTTAAGATTTCTGGTTGACAGCCAGACCAAATCTCCTACCTTGAAAGCTGGTGCAGGTTTACGAAATTTATCTGCTGCTTTCTTGTACCTTTCCTGAGCCAATTCTAGATTTTCCTTTAGAAGATCCATATTCTTTTGTAAAGAAGTGATTCTTTCAGCCACTGCCGGCAAGGGCGTATCTATGGGAAATCGAGGAAGAATGTTAGGATGATAAACTAGATTGGAGTAAAAAGGAGACTGCTTAGTGGAGGCGCTCTGAGAGTTGTTATAAGAGAACTCAGCCAGTGGAAGTAGATCCACCCAATCATCCTGTAGGTGGCAGATAAAACAGCGGAGATACTGCTCCAGGGTCTGATTGGTTCGTTCTGTCTGTCCATTAGTCTGGGGATGAAAAGCAGAAGAAAGGTTTACTTTAATGTCCAATGCTGCACAGAAATTTTGCCAAAACCTTGAAGTGAATTGCACCCCTCGATCCGAAATGACCTCATCCGGTACTCCATGTAAGCGAAACACATTCTTAATCATCAAGTCTGATGTCTGTTTTACAGTGGGTAAGCCGACACAAGGGATAAAATGAGCTGCCTTTGTTAGACGGTCAACCACCACTAGAATGGTGTTCTTCCCTTGAGAGGTTGGTAACTCCACAATGAAGTCCATAGAAATGGATCCCCACGGGCGGGACGGGGTGGGAAGAGGTTGCAACAGACCAGTTGGTGAGGAGCGAGGTGTTTTGCATCTTGCACAGACTTCACATGAAGTGACATAGTTTAAAACATCTTTCCTGTAAGTGGGCCACCAAAAGAAACGAGAAAGAAATTCTTGTGTCTTTAGAATTCCCCTATGCCCGGCTATCTTGGAATCGTGGATGAGTTGCAATACTCTCAATCTGACTGTTTCAGGTATATACAGACGTTGTCCCTGAATCCACACACCATTCTTAAAGACAAGACTTACGTCCCTTGGGGGTTGAGCCAACAAAGAATCCGCATGGTATGCTTCCTTGATGTCCTTAAGTAGGTCTTGATTATGAATCACTCCCAGGAATCTAGAGTCAGGAAGAATAGTCTTAGGAGGAGTAAGTGGACATGTCTCTGCTGAATGAATCCTAGAGAGTGCATCAGCCTTTCCATTGCGCGATCCTGGTCTATAAGAAATGACAAAATTAAATTGGTTTAGGAAAAGATTCCAGCGAGCCTGGCGAGGAGTCAGGCACTTAGCCGACCTGATAAATTCAAGGTTACGATGGTCTGTCAGGACGACTATTTGCTGTGCAGCTCCCTGAAGAAGGTGTCTCCATTCCTTGAAGGCGGCAATAATGGCCAACAATTCTCTATTGCCCACATCGTAGTTCCTCTCAGCCGAAGACAACTGCTGGGAAAAGAAGGCACAGGGATGCAAGACATTCTTCTCACCTGTTCTCTGAGAGAGTATAGCTCCAACGGCACAGTCTGAAGCATCCACCTCTATTATGAAGGCAAGCTCGGGGTTGGGATGTACTAAGATAGGTGCGGTGGTAAATTTATCCTTTAAACAGGAAAATGCTTCCTGAGCTTGCGGGGTCCAGGAGAACCTAGACTGTTTCCGGGTAAGTTGGGTGATAGGTGACACTACCTCAGAAAAATTCTTAATGAAACGTCTATAGAAGTTGGCAAACCCGATGAAACGCTGCACCTCCTTCACATTTCTAGGAATTGGCCAATCCTTGATGGCTTGGGTCTTGCTTCCATCCATACTAATCCCTTGCGTAGATAGTACATACCCCAGAAATTGAATTTCGGTCCTATGGAATTCACACTTTTCAAGTTTGATGTAGAGATGGTTTTGTCTTAGGCGTTCTAAGACCATTCTCACATGTCCATGATGTTCCTCTGTGGAGTTAGAAAAAATTAGAATATCATCCAGATAAATCACCACAAATGTATCTAGGAGATCCCTGAAGATATCATTCACGAAGTGTTGGAAAGTGGCTGGGGCGGTACTCAGACCAAAAGGCATAACTAGATATTCAAAGTGTCCATAGCGTGACCTGAAAGCAGTCTTCTATTCATCCCCAGGTCTAATACGGACCAAGTTATAGGCCCCACGGAGATCCAGTTTAGAGAAAATTTTGGCATGCCGCACTCTCTCCAACAACTCAGGGATTAAAGGCAATGGATAACGGTTTCTAATAGTAACCTTATTGAGTTCCCTATAGTCTATGCAGGGTCTCAGAGATCCATCTTTCTTCTTCACAAAGAAGATGGGTGCACCTGCGGGAGATGAAGAGGGGCGTATGAAGCCCTTGGCTAAATTTTCGTCTATATAATCCTTCAAAGCTTTTAGCTCGGGCCCCGCTAGGGGGTAGATCTTACCAAAAGGTATCTCGGCTCCAGGCAATAATTCAATTGGACAATCATATGGACGGTGAGGAGGAAGCTGATCAGCGTTCTTCTTGTCACATAAATCCACATAGTCCTGGTATACAGCTGGTAGTTCAGGGACTGACATGGTTCCTTTAGGAACAGAGCAAGCTGAAACTCCTTGACTCATCTGTTTCTCCGGAAAGTGTAATTCCTTGGTCTCCCAGTTAATCGTAGGATTCTGCGCCTGCAGCCATGGTAGCCCTAGAATAATGGGAAAGTGGGGAGAAGAGATAAGCATAAAAGACATTTTCTCCTGATGATCTTTACCCATAAGGACCCTCAAAGGCTCTGTTTCTTGATCCACTGGTCCAGAAGTCAGTAGAGAGCCATCCACAGTCTCCATCTGTACTGGAGTAGCCTTCTTCACTGAACGTATCCCCTGTTTCAGAGCAAAGGAGATATCCATAAAATTTCCACTTGCTCCTGAGTCGATCATAGCAGAGCTAGACACCCAGACTGAGTCAACCCAGAGTTTGATGGAAAGGAAGCAATGAGAATTGTTTCTTTTACAACTCAGCTGGGACACCGCTGAGGAAACTTGAAAAATTGCAGCGTTTATACCGTCATCGTCCCCAGAACTAACAGAGTTTAAGTCCGAGAAATCAAGATCTCTTGCAGCAGATCTCTCTGGAGCCTGAGGCTCGGACATGACAGAGCTCCTCTCGCAACACTCACAGTGAATGACTGCTGCAGTAGTCTTACGAGAACGGCTGGGGCAGTTTATAATGAAGTGCCCTGACTTACCACAGTAGAAACATAGATTTTCCTTTATACGATGTTCTTTGCGTGCACTAACCCGTCTTTGTAAAGAGTCCACCTGCATGGGTTCAGGTTCTGGTTCCCTTGTGATCCTACTCAAAGGTTCCTTAGCTGAGGAGGGAGGTAGTAAAAGGTTAGTGCGATTATTTTCGAACCATCTCTCTTGTCTGCGTTCAGTCAGACGAGCATCAATACGGATACAATAGTTAATAAAGTCACCTAACGCAGTGGGAGGGTCAGCACGAGCAAGTTCATCCTTAATCAGTGGAGACAACCCTTTCCGAAAAATAGATTTTTTAGCGGAAGTGTCCCAAGTGGTATCAAGAGCCCATCTCCTGAAATCCAGGGCATATTCGGCTACTGAACGCTTACCTTGGCGCAAAGTTAACATGGCTGCTTCAGCTGTTGCACCTCGATTGGGGTCATCAAACACCTGCCCCATGGCTGAAATAAAAGCATCAAGGTGATTCAAACAATCATCCTCAGTCTCAATCAGAGGGTTTGCCCACATCAAAGCCTTATTGGTAAGCAACATGATTATAGTAAGCACTTTGGATCGTTCAGTGGGAAATTGTGAAGCATGTGCAGAGAAAAATAAATTGCATTGATTAATAAATCCCCTGAATTTCTCACGTTCACCGCCAAAACGAAAAGGAGGTAATTTGGGGATCCCAGAACTCGGGGTTATGGCAGGAGCCTGGACTCGTTCCTCTAGAGCCTCAATCCTGGCTCGCAATTCCTGGGTAGTCTGTCCAAACACTTGCAAATTATGATTAGTGAGGTCCTGTAGGCTTGCAAAACGGGTTTTTAAAGTCTGTACATCTGAAAGGATTGTATCAGTCACTCCGCAAAGTTCCTTTATGCGGGCCTCCATCTTCCAGATCTTTTAAGGCAGAAGTGCTGGAAGGAGAAGAGGAAAGGAAAAAAAAACAAAACAATAGTGTTTACCTGTGGTAACACTCCAGAGTAAAATTTTAAGGGAATGCGCTCACCTGGAATGGTTGTGAGAAGTCACAACCACTGTCATCACATAAGGTATTAAACGGACATCTGATATCCACAGTCACAGCAGACACGGCTTTCCCAGGCCCAGCAGACACTAAACATTGGCTCCTGAATCTTGTCATGTATAGTGTACAGTTCCTATAGCGTCTTGTGCTTGGGTGCGAGGAAAACACAGGAGACATAGGTTGAAATGAAATGACTTATATTACTTCATACAAGCATGCTGAAAAGTTCGAACAGTTTGCAGGAACAGCGACAGGAGACACAGCAGGCCAGAGTAACTTCAAGCACTACAATAAATCTCCAAAGCAGGTTCAGGATCTCTTCTCTGTACCGTAATTCCTCTGCAAACATGGATTCACCAAACAGCAGGTTTCCAGAGTCCAAAAGTGTTCCAAGGTTCCTCAGTAGGGAATAGCTGGAGTACAAGTCCAAGGCTTCCAGGAGTCAGGTCACAGACTGACTGAGGCTTGATTCAGGAGCACTGATTGTTCAGCTGAGGCTGCTTAAGAAGCAAGAGGGAAGAATCAGGGCGGGAACATGAAAACTGAAACTCCATATTAACTGAGGGCAAGAGCTGCAGAAAGACAGAAAGCAAAATGGCCGACGGAAAACTGAGTTTCAAGGAACATGTCAACAGAGACAAAGAACCTTACACCAAGATTCACCCCAATCTCAACCAAATCAGGCAAACATCCAATCCTTTTTGAATTCAACTAACCTACCTAAATTGGACAAAGACACCTTGGACTCCCTTTCCTCCCCTTTCACAGAAAAAGAAATTTTAGATACCATCAAGCACCTAAAACCTTTCAAAGCCCCTGGTCCAGACGGCTTCACGAATGACTATTATAAAACTTTTAGTAACCTCCTGGCCCCGCACCTAACAAAAATTTTTAAATCAGCCTCAGATTCCGGAAACTTCCCAAAAGAGATGCTAGAAGCTACAATTGTCCTCATACTCAAACCCAATTCCGACCCATCCCATATGAAAAATTATAGGCCGATCTCCTTGATCAACACCGACATTAAGATTTACGCCAAGGCTATAGCAAACAGATTAAATCACTCCCTCCCCAACCTAATAAATAATGATTAAATTGGATTTGTTATTAACCGGCAATCCGTCGACGGCACAAGGAGATTGATTAATCTTATAAAATTGATTAATTCTAAGAAATCTAGAGCAACTATCATCTCCCTCGATGCCGAGAAGGCATTCGACCGCCTAAATTGGGTATACATATTTGCAACCCTTCGTAAATTTGGCTTCCAATCAAGAATTCTGTCTAGCATCTTAGCCCTTTATTCCAACCCCACCGCAAAGATATACGTTAATAATTACCTGTCCCCGTCCTTTAAAATCTCCAATGGCACTAGACAGGGGTGTCCACTTTCACCCCTCCTCTTTGTCCTAGCCATAGAGCCTTTGGCTCAGCTTATAAGGGATGACCCAGACATTCAAGGCATTGTAGCGGGCTCTAGAGAGTATAGAATTAGCCTTTTTGCGGACGACATAATCCTAACAGTTTCTAATCCTTCCACGTCAATTATGAAAATCCAAAGCCTGCTTTCAAATTTCTCCAAGGTATCTTACTTCAAGATAAACGAATCCAAATCGAAAATCCTGCCATTAAATCTAAACCCTTCCCTCATCAACACCATTAAACAAATAACACCCTGGTCTTGGTCATATGACTACATAACCTATCTGGGCTTGAAATTTTCTAGTTCTATCTCCTCCCTGATCCCGGTTAATTTAGCCTCTCTTCACAAATCTATTTCCAAAGACATGTCCTCATTTGGAGAAAAAGGCCTCTCATGGTGGGGGAGGATTATCACTTTTAAATCCTACATCCTCCCAAAAATCCTGTATGTATTTCGATCATTGCCATTACCGATCTCAGTGCCTTACCTAACAAGTTTACAAACCCGCACCAATAACTTTATATGGGGCAATAGAAAGGCGAGGATTGCCACCAATATCCTTTATAATAACAAAAGATTTAGTGGTGCAGGCTTACCTAACATCTCCGCATATTACCAGTCCTTTCTAATCAGAGTCTATTCTGGTGGCCCCTTCCAGATCCCCCAGCTTGGTGTGAGCTGGAACGATTCCTTAATAAAAATATCCCACCTTATCACCTAATCCTAGATGCAATCCTACTTAAAAAAACACCCTCTTTTTCCCACCCCATATTTAGGCTAAGTGCACACGTTCAGGATTATTTGCGGTAAAAAACGCGTATAAAAAAGGCATGAATCAAGCATCCTATCATTTAGAATGAATTCTGCAATTTTTGTGCACATGGTGCGTTTTTTTTCCGCGAAAAAAACGCATCGCGGAAAAAGAAGCAACATGTTCATTAATTTCGCGGAATTCTAGCGTTTTTCCCACTATATTATTGACCTAAAAGTTCAGGGAAAAATCGCGGTAAAAACACACCAAAAACGCGCAAAAAAAGTCAGTTTTTGCTCAGGAAAATTCTGCACACATTTCTGAACGTGTGCACTTAGCCTTAATGCTATGTTGGACGCCTGGAAATTACTTTCCATACAAAAACGGGGCTCAAACAAATTTACTTTCCTTAAAAATCTCCCACTCCAATCAATTTGCACCCTTTACAATCAAGATATTTATTCCATTTGGGCAACACATGGCGTTAAAAGAGTTAAAGACCTTTATAATGAAAACATCCACATCCCTTTCACCCTAATAAAAGAGAGATTCAATGTCTCATCTTCTTCATTCTGTCAGTACATTATACTTAAAGACCTAATTGAAAAATTTCTTTCAACCAAACTTATCAGAACCCGCAGCTAACCTCATAATCAACATAAACCATAATATTTTTTGGAGCACCTCATATATATACATGTGGTTAAATAAAAGCCAAGTGTTTGTCAGATCCCATAATCTGCTGAGATGGGAGAAAGAACTTCATATAGCCCCAGAGTCAGCAGATTGGGAACAGGCTTGCTCCATTTCCTATGCCACCACTATCTCCATGTCTCTTCAGGAGGCCCATCACAAAATGTTGACTAGATGGTACTATACTCCAGCTAGACTTTCCAAGATAAATCCGGAAAATCCATCAACTTGCTGGAGGGGATGCGGCCAATATGGTAACTTACTTCATATATTCTGGAACTGCCCTCTAATCAAACCCCTTTGGAATGACATATCAGCCTTAATCAATTCACTACTCCCCAAACCCATTACTCTGTCACCTCAACTAGCCCTCTTATCATTAAACTCAGACGACATTGAGCATTTCTCTATTCCTTTAGTGATCCACATCTTACTAGTCACTAAAAACTCTATCGCCTTTAACCCCTTCACCCCAAGGGTGGTTTGCACGTTAATGACCGGGCCAATTTTTACAATTCTGACCACTGTCTCTTTATGAGGTTATAACTCTGGAACGCTTCAACGGATCTTCTCGATTCTGAGATTGTTTTCTCGTGACATATTGTACTTCATGTTAGTGGTAAAATTTCTTCGATATAACTTGCGTTTTTTTTAAAAAAAACGCAAATATGGCGAAAATGTTAAAAATTTTGCAATTTTCAAACTTTGAATTTTTTTTCCCTTAAAACAGAGAAATATGTCACACAAAATAGTTAATAAATAACATTTCCCACATGTCTACTTTACATCAGCACAATTTTGGAACCAAAATTTTTCTTTGTTAGGAAATTAGAAGGGTTAAAAGTTGACCAGTGATTTCTCATTTTTACAACAAAATTTACAAAGCCACCTCACATTTGAAGTCACTTTGACGGGTCTATATGGCAGAAAATACCCAAAAGTGACACCATTATAAAAACTGCACCCCTCAAGGTACTCAAAACTACATTCAAGAAGTTTATTAACCCTTCAGGTGCTTCACAGGAGCTGAAGCAACGTGGATGGAAAAAATTAATATTTAACTTTTTAGCCACAAAAATGATCTTTTACAAACTTTTTTTTATTTTCACAAGGGTAAAAGGAGAAAATGGACAGATAAAGTTGTTGTGCAATTTCTCCTGAGTACGCCAATACCCCATATGTGGGGGAAAACCACTGTTTGGGCACACGGCAGAGCTCGTAAGGGAAGGAGCGCCGTTTGACTTTTTCAAACTAAAATTGGCTGGAATTGAGATTGGACGCCATGTCGTGTTTGGAGAGCCCCTGATACGCCTAAACAGTGGAAACCCCCCACAAGTGACACCATTTTGGAAACTAGACCCCCTAAGGAACTTATCTAGATCTGTTGTGAGCACTTTGAACCCCAAAGTGTTTCACAAAAGTTTATATTGCCTGGGTGTGAAAAAAAAAAAAAAACAATTTTCCACAAAAATGATTTTTTAGTCCCAAATTTTTGATTTTTCCCAAGGAAATTGGACCCCAAAACTTGTTGTCCAATTTGTCCTGAGTACGCTGATACCCCATATGTGGGGGGGGGAAACTGTTTGGGCGCACGGCAGGGCTTGGAAAAGAAGCAGTAACGTTTTGGAATGCAAACATTGATGGGGGTCATGTTCCATTTGTAGTGCCCCAGATGAGCCTAAACAGTGGAAACCCCCACAAGTGACCCCATTTTGGAAGCTAGACCCCCTAAGGAACTTATCTAGATCTTTGGTGAGCACTTTGAACCCCCAAGTGCTTCACACAAGTTTATAATGCCCGGGCATGAAAATTAAAAATCCTATTTTTTCCCCACAAAAATTATCTTTTAGTCACTAATTTTTTATTTTCCCATAGGTAACAGGAGAAATTGGACCACAAAATTTCTTGTCCAATTTGTCCTGAGTACGCTGATACCCCATATGTGGGGGAACCACTGTTTGGGCGCATGGCAGAGCTCGGAATGGAAGGAGCACTATTTGACTTTTTCCAACCAAAATTGGCTGGAATTGAGATTGGACACCATGTTGCATTTGGAGAGCCCCTGATGTGCCTAAACAGTGGAAACCCCCCACAAGTGACCCCATTTGGGAAACTAGACCCCCTAAGGAACTTATCTAGATCTTTGGTGAGCAATTTGAACCCTCAAGTGCTTCACACAAGTTTATAACGTAGAGCCGTAAAATTAAAAAATTATATTTTTTCCACAAAATTGATCTTTTCACCCCAATTTTTATTTTCCCAAGGGAAACAAGACTCCAAAAGTTATTGTGCAATTTGTCCTGAGTGCGCTGATACCCCATATGTGGGGGTAAACCACTGTTTGGGTGCATGGCAGAGTTTGGAAGGGAAGGAGCGCCGTTTGACTTTTTCAACGCAGAATTGGCTGGATGCCATGTCGTGTTTGGAGAGCTCCTGATCTGCCTAAACAGTGGAAACCCCCACAAATGACACCATTTTGGAAACTAGACCCCTCAAGGAACTTATCTAGATGTGTGGTGAGCCAAAGTGCTTCACAGAAGTTTATAACGTACAGCCGTAAAATAAAAAAATTCTTTTTTTTTTTTACAAAAATGATTTTTTAGCCCCCAATATTTTATTTTCACAAGGGTAACAGGAGAAATTGGACCCCAAAAGTTGTTGTCCAATTTGTCCTGAGTATGCTGATACCCAATATGTGGGAGTAAACTACTGTATGGGCGCACGTCGGGGCTCGGAAGGGAAGTAGTGACGTTTTGGATTGCAGACTTTGATGGAATGGTCTGGGGGAGTCATGTCGCATTTGGAGAGCCCCTGATGCGCCTAAACAGTGGAAACTCCCACAAGTGACCCCATTTTGGAAAATAGACCCCACAAGGAACTTATCTAGATGTGTGGTGAGCACTTTGAACCCCAAAGTGCTTCACAGAAGTTTATAACGTACAGCCGTAAAAATAAAAAATCCTTTTTTTTTTTACAAAAATGATTTTTTCGCCCCCAATATTTTATTTTCACAAGGGTAACAGGAGAAATTGGACCCCAAAAGTTGTTGTCCAATTTGTCTTGAGTACGCTGATACCCAATATGTGGGAGTAAACTACTGTATGGGCGCACGTCGGGGCTCGGAAGGGAAGTAGTGACGTTTTGGATTGCAGACTTTGATGGAATGGTCTGGGGAGTCATGTCGCATTTGGAGAGCCCCTGATGCGCCTAAACAGTGGAAACCCCCCACAAGTGACCCCATTTTGGAAAATAGACCCCACAAGGAACTTATCTAGATGTGTGGTGAGCACTTTGAACCCCGAAGTGCTTCACAGAAGTTTATAACGTACAGCCGTAAAAATAAAAAATCCTTTTTTTTTTTTACAAAAATGATTTTTTCGCCCCCAATATTTTATTTTCACAAGGGTAACAGGAGAAATTGGACCCCAAAAGTTGTTGTCCAATTTGTCCTGAGTACGCTGATACCCAATATGTGGGAGAAAACTACTGTATGGGCAAACGTCGGGGCTCGGAAGGGAAGTAGTGACGTTTTGGATTGCAGACTTTGATGGAATGGTCTGGGGGCGTCATGTCGCATTTGGAGAACCCCTGATGCGCCTAAACAGTGGAAACCCCCCACAAGTGACCCCATTTTGGAAAATAGACCCCACAAGGAACTTATCTAGATGTGTGGTGAGCACTTTGAACCCCGAAGTGCTTCACAGAAGTTTATAACGTACAGCCGTAAAAATAAAAAATCCTTTTTTTTTTTACAAAAATGATTTTTTCGCCCCCAATATTTTATTTTCACAAGGGTAACAGGAGAAATTGGACCCCAAAAGTTGTTGTCCAAATTGTCCTGAGTACGCTGATACCCAATATGTGGGAGAAAACTACTGTATGGGCACACGTCGGGGCTCGGAAGGGAAGTAGTGACGTTTTGGATTGCAGACTTTGATGAAATGGTCTGGGGGCGTCATGTCGCATTTGGAGAGCCCCTGATGCGCCTAAACAGTGGAAACCCCCCACAAGTGACCCCATTTTGGAAAATAGACCCCACAAGGAACTTATCTAGAAGTGTGGTGAGCGCTATGAAGCCCCAAGTACTTCACAGAAGTTTTATAACATACAGCCGTAAAAACAAAAAAATCATTTTTTTTTTTTTACAAAAATGATTTTGTCGCCCCCAGTTTTTTATTTTCCCAAGGGTAACAGGAGAAATAGGCCAAATTGCACAATAACTCTTGGGGTCCAGAGTATGCTGATACCCCATATGTGGGGTAAACTACTGTTTGGGCGCATGGCAGAGCTCAGAAGTGAAGGAGCACCATTTGACTTTTTCAACGCAGAATTGGCTGGAATTGAGATCAGACGCCATGTCACATTTCGAGAGCTCCTGATGTGCCTAAACAGCAGAAACCCCCCAATTCTAACTCCAACCCTAACCCCAAACACCAATAACCCTAGTCCCAACCCTAACCACAAACCTAACCCTAACACACCCATAACCCTAATCCCAACCCTAATCCTAACGTTAGCGCCAACCCTAACCCTAATACTAACGTTAGCGCCAACCCTAACCCTAACTTTAGCCGCAACCCTAACCCTAACGGGAAAATGGAAATAAATACATTTTTTTAATTTTATTATTTTTCCCTAACTAAGGGGGTGATAAAGGGGGTTTGATTTACTATTTATAGCGGGTTTTTGTGATTGGCAGCTGTCACGCTAAAAGACGCTTTTTATTGCAAAAAATAGTTTTTTGCATCACCACATTTTGAGAGCTATAATTTTTGCATATTTTGGCCCACAGAGTCATGTGAGGTCTTATTTTTTGCGGGACGAGTTGACGTTTTTATTTGTACCATTTTTGAGCACGTGACGTTTTTTGATCGCTTTTTATTTCGATTTTTGGGTGGTTAGAATGAACAAAAATCAGCAATTCATGAATTTCTTTTGGGGGAGGCGTTTATACCGTTCCGCGTGTGGTAAAATTGATAAAGCAGTTTTATTCTTCGGGTCAGTACGATTACGGCGATACCTCATTTATATCATTTTTTTAGGTTTTGGCGCTTTTATAGAATGAAAACAATTTTATATAAAAAATCATTATTTTTGCATCGCTTTATTCTGCGAGCTATAACTTTTTTATTTTTTCGCTCATGATGCTGTGTGACGGCTCGTTTTTTGCGGGACAAGATGACGTTTTCAGTGGTACCATGTTTATTTATATCGGTCTTTTTGATCGCGTGTTATTTCACTTTTTGTTCGGCGGTATGATGATAAAGTATTGATTTTTTGCTTCGTTTTTTTTTTTTTTTTTTAAGGGGTTCACTAAAGGGGTTAACTAGTGGGACAGTTTTATAGGGGGGGTCGTTACGGACGCGGCGATACCAAATATGTGTACTTTTATTGTTTTGTTTTTTTTTATTTACAGGAAAAAATGAATTTATTGGGGAATATTTTTTTTTTTTTTTTATGATTTTTTTTTTACACTTTTTATTTTTACTTTTTTTACTTTTATACTTTGTCCCAGGGTGGGACATCACTGTATTTTAGCAGATCGCTGGTGTGACAGTGTGCACAGCACTCTGTCACACCAGCGATCGCTCTGGCACTGCTGCAGGCTTCCCCAGCGCCTGCTCTCAGCAGGCACTGAGGAAGCCGCCTCCCTGCAGGACCCCGGCGCCATCTTGGATCCGGGGACCTGGAGGGAGGACGGACCCTCGGAACAGCGCGACACATCGCGCTGCTCTGAGGGTCTCAGGGGAGCGCGCAGGGAGCCCCCTGCCTGCGCGATCCTCCCCTGTGCCCCGGGTACACCGCGATCATGTTTGATCGCGGTGTGCCAAGGGTTAATGTGCCGGGAGCGGTCCGTGACCGCTCCTGACACACAGTCACGGGTGTCAGCTGTGATAATCAGCTGACACCCGGCGGCGATCAGCTGCGCTCCCCCCGGGAGCGCAGCTGATCGCCCATGACGTACTATTCCGTCCATGGGAATTAGGTCCAGGGTCACATGGACGGAATAGTACGTCTGATGGCAGAGAGGGTTAATTGGAAAAGACCAGATCCCCCCAAAATCCAAGACATTATCGAAAAAATTACCCTCCATAAAGCTTTCGAACAAAAAATAGCTCAGGTGAATAATAAGTTTGACAAATATACCAGAAAATGGTCCAGATGGATTACTCTATTTCCTTAATGCTTACCAAAGGTATTATACAGCATTACCCTACTCTGTTTTTTTTTAAATTTTATATCTATTTGTATTCAATACCTTTGCTGATTAGTTATTGAGATGTTTGTAAAAGTTAACTTGTTGCTTCCTATCCTATGGGTTTCAAGGACCACATGTTCCCTCTTTCCCTTTCTGTCTTTCTCCTCCCTGCCCCTTCCCTTCTTTCCCTTCCCTTCCCATTGTTATATAAAACCCTAATAAAAGTTTTTGGAAAACAAAATATTGAGATAAGGCTCCACCATACTCTCACCCTATTTGAATGGAGATGTCTAAACCCACATGCTCAGGGCACTATCTCGCTCTTCTATACCCATCTAAACAATACCACCTACACCTCTCACTGAGAGTCTGATATTGGCTCCACACTAACTGATGTAGCCTGCACTCAAATTTGGTCCTCTTCCACAAGTGTCCTCCTCAATACCTTGATGCTGGAGACCAATTATGGTGAGATGGTGCCTGTCTCCATCCAGAATAACCAAAGCTGTTCCTAACTATTCATCTCAATGTTTTAGAGGTTGCCAATCTCTAGGAGATATGTACCATATAGTGTATGTCGTCTTCCTCTCAGTTACAGGCCATTATTTAAAGAAAAACCCCTGGGAGACTTTATTAAAGAAACGCATCCACAATTTTCCCAAATATTCCGGTACTCTTATTTCTATCATATTTCTTGCTGCCAAACAATCACCTCAGCCTGTAAACAAGCGGGGCTTGGTTTCTCGGAAGTAAAAGCACGGATCTCTTGGTATATGAGTTTTGAGAAACTTTCAGCTATATTATCTGATACTATTGCATTGTTTATCTTTTGAAAACTTAATAAAAATTACAAGTTAAAAAAAATTAAGTGCCTTGTGAAAATCCTTGTGCTCCCCTGATTTTGCCACTTTTTTCCGTTTTGTTCTACGATGATCCATTGCAGAGATATTCTATTTTTTTTTGCTTTTGAAGCGCAATATGTGAAATCTTTGCCTGCTTTCCATCTTCAATCTTCTCTGTTAGCGTTTTTTCACTCCTCGTTCTCAGATGCTACCAATCACACCTCGGTAGCTGATCTTGTAGTCTCAGATGCTACTGAGCATTTATTGGCAGCATCTAGGAGGAAGGGATAAAAGCGCACGCCTCTAGAAAAGACTGAGGAAACGCCCAGTTCAACTCTAAGCAGAGATTTCACATACTGTTCTATAAAAGTAACAAATGTAAATATCACTGCCTTAGAGGGCCCCTTTGCAAAAAGGAAAAAAGTAGCAGAATCAGGGAACCTCAGCGATTTTTTTTTTACAAGGTATTTAACAAATTTTTTGGGAAAGTGATAGGTTTTCTTTAATAAGGGTTAGATATTCAGAATTTTTAGGAGACCTTCATACTCTATATACATTATTAATATTTTATGTGGCTTAGGCCAGGGTCATACTTGTCAGTGTGATGCGAGAAACTCACGCGAGTCTCTCGCATCAATACCCGGCACTGCCGCTGGCACTCGGGACCAGAGTGTGCGGCTGCATGTATTTCTATGCAGCTGCACACTCCGATTCCGAGTGCCAGCGCAAGTGTGACCCCGGCCTTACAGTGCAAATGTCTACTCTCCACTGTTGATTTTAGGTTGCCTTTTACCTCCTTAGATTCGAGAACTCACTCACCTTTTCCAGTTTTAATTACTTCTGAAGACTTGTCCTCTATAATAATTCTAGTGGAGAATCCTTTCAATGAAACATAAGCAGTAATCTAATTATTCCTTTGTCTGAATTTTCAACTGGAAACATTTTCTTTTGTAAATTTTATTTTAAAAACCTTTGTTGCATATTTTTGTGAATTGTATCTTCTTTTCAAACATGAAAGATGTCTTCATGTGATCTGACCTTCAAAAGCATTATCAAGCAGAAGAAAATTCTAGGCAATTCTCATGTATCAGACACTTTACGAGAAAAATTTTGCAAATTTGCAGCCTTTTCACACTGCATTCCCAGTTTCCGTTTGGTGTTTGTGCCAGAAAAGGTCCCAGGGCGTGTGTCAAAAGTATCCATGAAGTCCCAATCATCCAGTTTGGCTGCTATATGTCGGTATGCTCTTTTCTTTGATAGTCTGCAGCACATTCGTTAGAGAGGTTTCTGTGGCCAAGAGTTTGAGACTGACACAAATCTTGTTTTTTACAAAGTTTGTTGGTTCTATGGTTCTAGATCTTTTAGTCAGATGTTTCTGCAGTACAATTAGAAACATTTCATAAGTTTTAAAACTTTTTTGATAAATACATGAAGTTTATGTAAAGACTCCATATTTATAGTGTTGTCCTTATTTTATCAAGGTTCCTGCTCTTCTCTCTGGCAGCTAGGCATCAGCTTCTGGGCCAAATCCTGACTGATGACCATTGACCGGTCACCCATTCTTGTCTACTCAGTGTGAGGCAGTGACCAGGGTCATATGTGAAGGTCGCTATGTATCCCCCAGGATGAGGATGGAGTCCTATTAGACCCGCTGGAGTGCCTTGTGTTCACAGCAGGATGCCTGTGAGTCACAAGGCAGAGATAAAAGTGAACATGGACCTGGTCAAGTTATTTGGCCAAGGCATTATTCAGTAAAAACCCGGCATGGGCTTTTATTTTTGGAGCGATCTACAGGATGGTAGTGGGGCGGGTCGCTCCACTCCACTCCAGGGCCCGGTCTTACAAGGGGCCATGGCCACAGATTCCTGTTAAACCCTGTAGTATGGGGTTTTGGGTGTGTCAGTGCTGGCTTGCAAGCAGACAGAACAGTTGGCCTGCAGAGCATTCCCTGTGTGAGGTAACACAGGCCAGCGGAGCCAAAAGGTCTGGCACCCCCTGCATACCCGGAGGTGCGGTCGCACACGGCAACCAGTTCCAGACTGTCTGTTGATTTTCCCTGCTGCGACTAGGAGGATACAGCGTACTGTGAACGGTGTGAGTTTGGACATTAAACACGTTTGTTTTTTAACTTGCTTAGGTCACTGCCTCATTCCTGCACAGCGTGGACACCGCTGCATCACATCATTGATTGGAGATTATTACAATTTCTGTATTTTTGTTTGTTTTGTCCACCCGCTTTTTCAGGATTGACCACAGGTTCTCTACTGGGGAGTTTCCACTTTTGTCTTGAGACATGGTCTCCATTATGCTGGAAAAAACTGTCATGGTTCCACCCCTCAGGGTGTCTGGGATACAGTTACTGACTGCTCGGCCGTCCAATCCGGTACAGGGGCGTGCTGAAGCTGTCAGTACTGTGATTGACAGCATGGCCATCCAGTCTGATTCAGGGGTGTGCTGAGCTGTCGGTGTGTTTATTGACCGCTCAGGTAGCCAATCTGTGACTGCGGGGCGTCGGCTGTCTCATGTGGTCATTATTCCAATTAATGGCCATTCTTCTTAACTGAGCTGAGTTTCCCAGAACACTGCCAGATGTACATTCATCGTGTGAGGTTTGTGCTTTGTGCTCTCCTGTGCCTTGAGTTCTATATGCTTGATCTGTTGCCTGACTTTGTACATTGTTCTGACAATCTGCCTGTTTAACCCCTTCAGCTCTGATCCGTTATCCTCACAGTACTCTGACCTCGGAACTTTACCTGACTACGCTTTTGTCTCTTCCTTCTGTTTATGACGTATTCTCCTGGCTTCTGACCTTGGATTCCTTGACCACTCTGACTCACGGCTTGGCCGTGAGAAGTGAGTCACAAAAGCATTGTTCATCACAAATTACTCCAGAATTATCGGGAGGAGTTGCTCTTGGGCGATGTTTACATGGCATTCATTATTCCTGGCAAAATTCTTAAGCAAAATTGTGAGTGAGCCCCCTCCTCTGGATAAAAAGCCCCCACACATGAAAGCTCTCAGGATGCTTTACTGTCAGCATGACACAGGATTCATGGTAGTGCTCAATCTTACTTCCAGATGTCCCAAATAGTCTGAAGGGGGCTTCATCTTAATTAAACAACCCATTTAAGATTAGGAAATGTTTACTGACTTGGGGCTCATTCAGACATTAGTGATTTTCTTGGATGAGAAAGCTTCATCATAGTTTGGCCAGTGTTAGTTTTTACTATCAGAGTTTGGTCGCAGTTTGTGTTGGATGAGAAACAAAAGAAAAGTTTATCCTTTCCTATCTCGCAGTCCGAGACCAATGGGCAGCAAATGGATGACATCCGCATGCTGTCCCATTTTTCATGGACCCATATACAGGTGCTCCTCGCAAAATTAGAATATCATCAAAAAGTTAATTTATTTCAGTTCTCCAAAACAAAAAGTGAAACTCATATATTATATAGAGTCATTACAAACAGAGTGATCTATTTCCAGTGTTAATTTTTGTTTATGTTGATGATTATGGCTTACAGCTAATGAAAGCCCAAAAGTCATTATCTCAGTAAATTAGAAAAATTAACAAAAAAGATCTGCAAAGGCTTCCTAAGCATTTAAAAAGGTCCCTTAGTATGTTTCAGTAGGCTCCACAATCATGGGGAAAACTGCTGACTTGACAGATGTCCAGAAGGCAGTCACTGACACACTCCACAAGATAAGCCACAAAAGGTCATTGCTAAAGACCTAATGTTGTGAGAATCACCTGTACTTCTTGTATTTCTGATTTTGATCCAACTCTCGGATCAAGATAACACATTTTTCTGTGATTTTGAGTTGACCATTTGGTCTCCAAAAAATCATGTGTATGTTAACAGCCTGTATATATACAAGTGCTATCCGGGAAAATCACAAGTAACACTCGTATGAGAAAAACGGACTTGTGAATTAGGCCTCAGAAAGATGAGTACCGTATATACTCGCGTATAAGCCGAGATTTTCAGCCCAATTTTTAAGGCTGAAAGTCCCCCTCTCGGCTTATACGCGAGTCATATACCAGGGGGTCGGCGGGGGATGGGGAAGGGGGGTGTCAGATCATACTTACCCCTCCGCCGGCGCGTCTCTGCAGCCCCCCTGCTTCTCCCACAATCTCAGGCTCCTTCCTGCAGCGGTCACTTGGTACCGCTCATTAAAGTCATGAATATGCACATATTCATGACTTTAATGAGCGGTACCACGCGACAGCTATAGGAAGGAAGAGCCACCGGAGATCGCGGGAGAAGAGCAGGGGCTGCAGAGATGCCCCAGGAGGGGGTAAGTATAGGAGATATTCACCTGTCCCTGTTCCACCGCTGTGTCCTCGCGTCCTCTGACTGTGATGTTGAGGCAGAGGGCGTGATGACGTAGTTAGTGCGCGCCGCGCCCTCTGCCTGAGCACACACTGACAAAAGGACCCGGAAGACGGAGCAGCGCGCAGCGGTGGACCTGGGACAGGTAAATATCTCAGGTGCCGGGGCCCTGAGTGAGCGGTGACACCGGCACCTGTCCCCCATAGTGTGCCGGTGTCCCCGCCTGCTCAGGACACCGGCATCTGGCCCCAGCGACGAGAGGTGAGTATGTCATTTTTTTTTTTTAGTTGCAGCGGCAGCATTATGGACCTATACTATGGGGCATAATCCATGGAGCATATGGGGCATAGTCCATGGAGCATATGGGGCATAATCCATGGAGCATATGGGGCATAATCCAGGGAGCATATGGGGCATAATCCAGGGAGCATATGGGGCATAATCCAGGGAGCATATGGGGCATAATCTAGGGAGCATATGGGGCATAATCCAGGGACCATATGGGGCATAATCTAGGGAGCATATGGGGCATAATCCAGGGAGCATATGGGGCATAATCCAGGGAGCATATGGGGCATAATCTAGGGAGCATATGGGGCATACTCCAGGGAGCATATGGGGCATAATCCAGGTAGCATATGGGGCATAATCTAGGGAGCATATGGGGCATAATCTATGGAGCATTTTATGGGGGCATAATCTATGGAGCATCATATGGGGGCATAATCTATGGAGCATCTTAGGGGGGCATAATCTATGGAGCATTTTAGGGGGGCATAATCTATGGAGCATCATATGGGGCATAAAATATATGGAGCATCTTATGGGGGCATAACTTTAATGGAGCAGCATATGGGGCATATTATTCTCTGGAGCATCTTATGGGGCCATTATTAACCTTTATGGAACTTTATATGGGAAGTATTTTGTATGGAGCATCTTATAGGGCCCATCATTAACTGTATGGAGAATTATATGGGGCTCCTGATTTAATATAGATATTCAAAAACATTAAACCTACTGATGTCTCAATTAATTTTACTTTTATTAGTATCTATTTTTATTTTTGTAACTTACCAGTAGCTGCTGCATTTTCCACCCTAGGCTTATACGCAAGTCAATAAGTTTTCCCAGTTTTTGTGCCAAAATTAGGGGGGTCAGCTTATACACGGGTCGGCTTATACATGAGTATATACAGTATTTTTTAATTTTTTTTGTGCTGCCCTGGTCAGGCGTTCGATCTGATCCTCCATGGCAGCAAACATGGAGACCTTCTGCTATGGAGGACCGGACTGGATGCTGAACCAGTGCAGCGTGAATCAAACTGCTCATCTCTACTGTCAGACGTAAATTATATAGAACATATTTTCCTTTGTTGTGTGAAACCATAGAATGGCTCGCATATATTGCTATTGGTCCATATTGTACCTCCATTTGTCCCCAATTTTATTTAGAGGTGCACATAAATTTCTCCATATAGATTTACATGAAAAACATTGCATGCCATGTGATGGAGTTATCCTCTACAAGGGGAAATGGTGGCGCTTCATATAGGCACCATGTAGCATCACAAAGATTACCTGTGGCTCCATAACACTGTACATACAAGCTCTATACATAAGGATACAGTGCCTGTGATCAATAATTTGTAATTATTAAATTATTATGTAATTAAAGAATTACTTTCTGATTACTGGCGGGTGCAGTGCTCTGCATACATCACCCTATTCCTTCAATGTTAATAAGTGAGCCCTAATGAGCGGTGCATTCTTGTTGTCACAGTGCGGAATATCCCGGCATCACTCTAATCATCCTGTATGCAGAAAAATGCTGCAATCAGATTGCTATTTCTCAGCTAGTAAAAAAAAAAAAAAAACATTAAGCAGAAAACCATCTGTTAGTATTTTTGACGTGGAACAAAGTGAGCTATCAGTGAATTTCTGCATTTCCCCTCCTCCGCCTTCATTTGTCTGCTTCTAAGCTGTGCCAAAATAATTAGTACGATGACTTTTTCTAAAAAAAAAAAAAAAAAAAGTCTGCAGAAATCCAACAATAAAAAAAACAAACATTTTGAATCTCGGTTGTACAAAGGAAAGGAAAAATATAACAAAATTAAGAAAATTAAGAAATGAATGAAAAATGAAAATATTGTAAGTAAGGGTGAAATGTTACTAATAGGATTGAAGGGGTGATCTCATGATTACTACACCTTAAAGGATTTATTTCAGTCATAGAGAACCCAAAGCGAACAGTTCAGTTTGACTGGCGAAAATGCGGATTTTTTTTTTTTGTACAGCGACCACTACAAGGAATATGTAGTATTACATGTGGCTCCTTAAATAAATGCTCTGGTTCAAAGGGTAATCAAAGTGGCAACAGGTGGGGTGCAGGCATTAATGACATCCAAATACCCATGGGTTTAGTAAATACACTTGGCATCACCCTGATTTTCCTGACCCTGAATCTGAAATCTTTATAATTATGTAGTGATAGATTCCATTAATTCATATCACTGTGTAACAAGGGGGACTCTAGGAAAGCTTGGTAATAATTCCAATGGGAGATGTAATGGTGACCAAATTGGTTGCCGCCAACTCTACAAATACAATGCGCTGTGTATAAGTGGGCATGCTTCATTACTAAACATAGGGGGCAGCAGAGAGATGAATACTCCACTGTTGTCTTGTGCAGCTGTTTTTAGCAACCTGTATTGTGTCCATAGACCTGCAAGGCACAGGCTACCCTAAAACAGCTGTGTCTACTGAATGGTCTCGGAAAAAGTTGTGGTTGTACAGTCATAGCCAAAAGTTTTGAGAATGACACAAATATTATATTTTCACATGATCTGCTGCCCTCTGGTTTTTATGTGTGTTTGACTGATGTTTTTATCACAGACAGAAATATAATTGCAAACATATGAGTAACAAAAGCTTATATTGACAGTTAGAATGAGTTAATGCAGCAAGTCAATATTTGCAGTGTTGACCCTTCTTCTTCAGGACCTCTGCAATTCTCCCTGGCATGCTCTCAATCAACTTCTGGACCAAATCCTGACTGATAGCAGTCCATTCTTGCACAATCAATGCTTTCATTTTGTCAGAATTTTTAGGTTTTTGTTTGTCCACCCGTCTCTTGATGATTGACCACAAGTTCTCAATGGGATTAAGATCTGGGGAGTTTCCAGGCCATGGACCCAAAATCTCTATGTTTTGTTCCCTGAGCCATTTAGTTATCACCTTTGCTTTATGGCAAGGTGCTCCATCATGCTGGAAAAGGCATTGTTGATCGCCAAACTGCTCTTGGAGGGTTGGGAGAAGTTGCTCTTGGAGGACATTCTGGTACCATTCTTTATTCATGGCTGTGTTTTTAGGCAAGACTGTGAGAGAGCCGATTCCCTTGGCTGAGAAGCAACCCCACACATGAATGGTTTCAGGATGCTTAACAGTTGGCATGAGACAAGACTGGTGGTAGCGCTCACCTTGTCTTCTCCGAATGAGGCGTTTTCCTGATGTCCCAAACAATCGAAAAGGGGATTCATCAGAGAAAATAACTTTACCCCAGTCCTCAGCAGTCCACTGCCTGTACCTTTTGCAGAATATCAGTCTGTCCATGTTGTTTTTTTCTGGAGAGAAGTGACTTCTTTGCTGCCCTCCTTGAGCCCAGGCCTTGCTCCAAGTGTCTCTCCGCCTCACAGTGCGTGCAGATGCACTCACACCTGCCTGCTGCCATTCCTGAGCAAGCTCTGCACTGCTGGTAGCCCGATCCCGCAGCTGAAACACTTTTAAGAGACGGTCCTGGCGCTTGCTGGTCTTTCTTGGGCGCCCTGGAGCCTTTTTGGCAACAATGGAACCTCTCTCCTTGAAGTTCTTGATGATGCGATAGATTGTTGACTGAGGTGCAATCTTTCTAGCTGTGATACTCTTCCCTGTTAGGCCATTTTTGTGCATTGCAATGATGACTGCACGTGTTTCTTTAGAGATAACCATGGTTAACAGAAGAGAAACAATGATGCCAAGCACCAGCCTCCTTTTAAAGTGTCCAGTGGTGTCATTCTTACTTAATCATGACAGATTGATCTCCAGCCATGTCCTCATCAACACCCACACCTGTGTTAATGGAGCAATCACTGAAAAGAGGTTAGCTGGTCCTTTTAAGGCAGGTCTGCAATGATGTTGAAATGTGTTTTGGGGGATAAAGTTAATTTTCTAGCCAAATATTGACTTTGCAAGTAATTGCTGTTAAGCTGATCACTCTTTATAACATTCTGGAGTATATGCAAATTGCCGTTAGAAAAAGTGAAGCAGTAGACTTTGTAAAAATTAATATTTGTGTCATTCTCAAAACTTTTGGCCATGACTGTACTTGCAGCAACTTTGTTCGCCTTTTATAAACTCAGTCAGACCGTAAAAAAAATGTATTGTGGAATTGCCAGGTAAGCATTTTTTTCTATTATATTGCAGGTAAAGAGCAGGGCAATGCATTCTTAGGACATTGTAAAATGCACCTATGGTTTATGTGAATGGGCGCTTTGGCTCCTTTCTTCTCCGTGTGATGACTTTTTAGACAGATTCTGCTGATTTCATAAATTTGGAAAATCCTGTTACGGAAGGAGCTTGTAAAGTAAAGGAAAAAAGTGGAAAAAGAATAATTTGAAACATGTGGGGAGTAGAGCTGAGCAGTGAACACAAATCCTGGGGAAACAAAGACGTCTATGAGCCTGTGAAAACATACAGGGGCGGTCACTGCAGAGGAAGCCGAAATCTAAGTGTTATTGTGCTCCAGTTATTGCTAAAGCATAAAATATTACATTCTATTACTATTATCTATCTATCTATCTATCTATCTATCTATCTATCTATCTCTCTATCTATATATCTATATCTATTATCTATCTATCTATCTATCTATCTATCTATCTATATATCTATCTATCTATTATCTATCATATATCTATTATCTATCTATCTATTATATTCTATTATCTATCTATTATTCATCCTTATTATCTATCTATCTATCTATCTATTAATCTATCTATTCTATCTATCTATCTACAAAAAGGTAAATTAGAGCAGCACAAAAAGCAGATGTAGAGTCCAGGTGCAAAGGTTCACCACTTCTTTGGACCGAAACAGCGCAATTATGGGCTAAATAAAATAGCTCTTTTTTCATAAACAAACAGTGTGCTGCTCCTGTTTTTTGGATTCCTATCTATCTATCTATCATCTGTCTATCTCTTTATTATCTATCTATTATCTATCTATCTGTAATGCTGCTGCAATGTAATGTCATCTGTAATGCTGCTGCAGTGCAGTATAGCGCAACCTCCACCAGGGGATGGTGGTGCGGGGAGAGAGGTTGCACATACAACTAAACACCACTGAGCAGCAGCACAAGCGCCACCATTTGGCGAAAGAGTGGTCAGACTAGCTGTGGAGAAACGGGGTCAGTGGGTGCTCTTGTCCGCTGGCCTGGCTGCCTTTAGAAAGACTGCATGGACCAGGCTCATACCACTGAACGCCCGCTCTATCTCCCCGTGGGCACATACTACACAGACAACGCAGGGTTAGGGTAAAACAGTGTGGCAATGCTTTATTGAACCACAACACCCAATAGCAAACAGAGCAATCCCAGCAATTACCCCCAACATGGTGCACATTACAGGGCCCAACCCTTCCGCTGACTCGCCTGGATAACTGTAGATGTTACGTCAGAGCTCCCAAGGTCGATATTCCACCTGTGATGTACACACAGAGAAGAGATATTGACAAGCGTAGGGAGATGACCAGGCCCAAAGCCAGTTGACACTACGTCACAGCTCCCAGGGTCACTATTCAACCTGTGATATACACATAGAGAAGAGAACGACAAGCTTAGGGAGGTGACAGTCCATACAAGGTCCAAAGCCAGTTGACATGAGAGTCACCACCTGGCTTATCCGACCACCTCCATGGAACCAGGCAGGGCCGGCGTCAGCACCCGGCACACCCGGGCAAGTGCCGGGGCCCTGAGCAGGCGGGGGACTCACTCGCCGTCGGGCACCCCGGCGCCCATTAGCGGTGTCAGCGCCGCCACTGGGCCCCCCCGCTTGCTCAGGGCCCCGGCATCAGCCGGCGCAATACCTCTCCCCGTGCCTCCGCTGCCGCAGCTCCGAGCTCCAGGGGGCGTCTGCGCCGGCGCTTCCTCTCTCACAGCAGCGCCGCTGAATAACGTCATCATTCAGCGGCCGGCTGTGGCAGAGAGCGCATGGACGCCGGACAGGTGAGGCATGTGTGTGTGTGTATGTGAGAGAGTTCTGCCTGCGGTGCTGTATGTGTGATGGTGGTGGGGGGAAGCAGTGATGGTGGTGAGGAGGCAATGATGATGATGATGATGATGGGGAGGCAATGATAATGGGAAGGCGATGATGATGATGATGATATTAATGGGGAGGCAATGATGATGATGGGGAGACAATGATAATGGGAAGGCAATGATGATGATGATATTAATGGGGAGGCAATGATAATGATGATGGGGAGGCAATGATAATGGGAAGGCAATGATGATGATGATATTAATGGGGAGGCAATGATAATGGGAAGGCAATGATGATGATGATATTAATGGGGAGGCAATGATAATGATGATGATGGGGAGGCAATGATAATGGGAAGGCAATGATGATGATGATAATAATGGGGATGATAGGGAGTCAATGATGATGATGATGGGCAGGCAATGATGATGAGGGG
>JARQOD010000003.1:359219918-359384635 GCA_033576555.1 Oophaga sylvatica | reverse complement strand
CCTGTCTGCGTTATTCACGGTGTAGACTCTGATGTCTCACTCTATATCACACAGACTCCGTCATTATCTTTAGACATTCTGTTTTGATATTTTATTGAAAAAAAAAGAGATGAAAGAAAATGATATTTAAGATAAGCTCAGCTGGAAGAGTGAGCGATTCATCGTCACTTCTCGTCTGTCTGCCGCTGAGCGCTGAAATAAGATGAATATTGATGATGGAGTTTATTTTGGTAAGTCCCTGGTGAATTCAGTATATAGAGAGGTTGGGTATATTTTGGTTTCTGGAACATGTTGTATCTATAACAGTCTTACATGCTGTCAGAACCATAAAAGCCTGATAGCAAATCCCTAAAATCCATCATCGTCTCATCATCACACAGGGGTTGTCATCCAGTTTTTCTGGACTCGTGTGGCACATCTGTGATACATCCCTTTCCCTCAACACACACCTAGACTACGAAATTTACCAATATTCCTACACAAAACACGTCCAAGTCCACCAATATGTAATAAGATCAAAACAAGTTTACTGTATCAATACAAGGCATAAATAGATATAACAAAAAATCATAAAAGTCAAAAGAAAAAAGGCTCAGGTGTTTAGGACTGCAATCATCAGTAACATACCAGGGTGGGTTAATAGTGGGCCCCTCTATCAACATGTAATCATGATTGTCATTATATAAATACATAAAGTGCTTCGTGCAGTCATAGCATCGATGAGAGGACAACCAATGTAGCACAATCCCTGTATAAGGAGTGTGCACACAACGTGCACAAATGTCACCTCTGTTGTTCATATTAACAATGTAAGAATATAACCAGACAATAATGGTCAATGACTAGAGGGAAGGCATACGTCTATACAAGTTACTACAATCCGCTAGCCGAACAGTAATAACGTTCATCATATGTATAAGACCCACTTACCCACACTATCACCTGTATGATGTGCTGTACCTGCAGCCCCAACGCGCGTTTCGCGTGGCCTTCCTCTGTGGGTTGTGTATGTGTTCCCTCTAGTTATGGACCATTATTGTTTTTTTTTTTATCTTATTACATATTGGTGGACATGGACTCCTTGTTTTGTGTAGCAATAATGTGTACTGGGAGTGTCTGTATTGATTGTATTCTTTGGCCACTTTTATAGGAGTTTGGCATATTGATACTAATGCAGGATGACATTGGTTCAGTTGATATTGATTCTATGAAATCTACCATCCAGGAATTTATGGAAGCTGAAGCAGCTATCCCAGAAACAGAGCTAAAAAATCAGCGGTCAGATTTAATTTTTATTAAGACTTCTTAATTAATTGAATAAAGCCAATAAATATAGTAATCTAACTTATACAATTTTCCATGTCACTAACTGTAACAGTTTGCCACATTCTTCAAGATCTCTACTTTCTGTCAGCCAATCGAAACTTTGATTGTCAATTTCCTGTGGGTACAAAGCTGTTCTTAAAAATCGTGAATGAGCATTCGTTAGCACTAGGGTTGAGCATTCCGATACCGAAACCCGAGTCCGATACCTGAAATCCAATGTAAGTCTATGGGAACAAAATATCGGAATGTAAAATATTCCGATATTTTGTTCCCATAGACTTACATTGGATTTCAGGTATCGGACTCGGGTTTCGGTATCGGAATGCTCAACCCTAGTTAGCACGCTTTTTGGCTGGTTATCGGCTTGCATGAACATGTAGGCGATCATCCGAGGAACTAGGAAAATGCTCATTCGTTGGGTGATTGGACCATTCATGCCAGAATTAAAATAATTTTTCTCGACAACACATCGTCCTACATAAACAGGAGATGTGCTGCTGATAACGATGATATCCTACTTGCACACAATTCTGGTCGGCCTGTCCGATCAGGCTACTAAATGGCCAGTGATCTGCTTCTATGCAGCCAATTAGGGATTGTTTAACAGGGGCGGTCAGTTCTTCTAATTCTAAGAAGACATTTTTTACCTGTGTGTTTATATATTTATATTCCCTGTAAGATCAATTAAGAGGTCGTACCAAGTTATCTCCTATTCACAGGGTAGGAAATAACGTTCTTGACCGTTGGGACCCTCACCGGTCCCGAGAACAGGGATCTGAAGATCCCCCATGTGAATGGAGCAGTGGTTGATCATGTGCTCCAACGCTCCATTCATTCTCTGCGGGACTTGCATAGATAGTTCAGTGCTGCGTTCAGCTTGTGTTCGATACTGAATGGATTGACCACTTCTCCATTCACACAGGAGTCTTCAGATCCCCGGTTTGGAGGTTCCAATGGTTAGACTGCCAGCATTAGGAAGTCCTCCCCTATCCTATAGATGGGGATAACTTCCAACCGTGGTGCAATCCTTTCAGGAGAGCAAACACAGATTTTGATAACAAATTCATACAAACATTACAAAAATATATCACTTTTTACTATGCCATGAATGTCTTGTAAGAAAACTTTAGGTGGAATTCACAAGCTTAAGATTCTCACTGCAGACTTTGCATTGCAAATCCACACCACATTATAGTACGATACATTTCGAGGGCGTTTACAACACACCAATCATTTGCAGTGGAAAAAACGAGCAGGCTGTATATTGTCCAATCTACAGCAGATCAATTATGTAGCAGACTTTTACTCCCTGTTTCCCTCCTTCAGTGTAAATGTATGAATTCCATGGAGAATCCGCATGTATCACTTGCTGATTTGCCACGAAATTGCCACGGATTTGCACCGTCGCGGAAGGGAAATATTCTGCCTCGTGTATCTTCAGCTTTCATAATCCCTTGTCTAATATATTGTATGTAAACTATATGCTAAAACAAAATGAAAGGGGTCCAGCATTTTTACAAAAGTGGAAATGGGTACAACTTTGAAATGGGATGCCACTTTCGCTAACACATGGGATTGGTGCACCACTTATCTACTAAGGGTAGATCATGTAGAACTTAATAATAGTAATACTGGCTCTCTATCTCTAGGAGAAAGAGGGCATCCAGTGGGAGCCAAAGGAGGAAGAGGAGGAGGAAGAGGATGTTGGAGAAGAAGATGATGAAGAAGACGACCATATGGAATTTTGCCGTGTCTGTAAAGATGGAGGGGAGCTCCTGTGTTGTGACACTTGCCCTTCCTCCTACCATTTGCACTGTCTTAACCCACCTTTGCCTGAAATACCAAATGGGGAATGGTTATGCCCACGCTGCACTGTAAGTGGCATTATGCCGCCCTTACAATCCACAGATCCACCCTCGGTAGATGGAAATGATTACACTTTGAGATGAGCATTGATCCACCCGATTCGCCAATCGATGATTTGCCAGCCAATCTCTGTCTTACATTTTTAGCTCCTCTTTTCCATCATATTCTAGAGCCTCCTCAAAGTTACAGTCCTGTCTGTAGAAATGGATCAATATCTGTCTTATAGCTCATTGCTCCTTCCATGAATTATTCATAAAGGCATTTTCATGATTCAATTCCAGCTCTGTATAATGAACACAAGCTACAAACAACATGAATCTATATTTTATATTTATATCCATATTTTATTGTTTTATTATCTGATTTACTTGATGCATTTTTTCCTTATATATCTTTTTCCTGAGGGTCTAAGCTCTGATTTTCTGATACAGAGTTCAGAATTCCCTTCTCAGAGGTAAAGGATATAATTCTGATTGCTTTTTTCTACCACAAGAGGGAGCTTACTGCATACTTCTATGTTGCCAAGTTCTATAAACACTCTTGAGCTCCCCCTAGTGATGGTGGAAAAGTTTGGTATGATGAAGGTATGGTAGACATTCTCTTTTTCTTGGGTTGGATAGGATAAGATGTGGTAGGTCATGAAGCAAAGAATTAGTATCATGACGTGTCTCATTTTTAGGGACCCCTTTTTTATTTTTTAGCCTGTAATATATACACAAATCTTTTACAGTGTCCGCCTTTAAAAGGCAAAGTTCAAAGAATTCTTCATTGGGTATGGAGAGAACCCCCTACAAATGTATCTGGACCTCTTGGTGAGATTGATCCCCTCATGCCCCCTCCGAAGCCCATGGAAGGCATTCCGGAACGTGAATTTTTTGTCAAGTGGGCAGGACTCTCCTATTGGCACTGCTCATGGGTGAAAGAATTACAGGTGAGAACTTAATTGTAGAATAATCCAAAAAATACAAGGACATTTACCTCCCTTTAATCTGGAATTTTCAAACAGTTTTACACCAAAATTCTGCAAAATAGGGGTCTTATTTCAGTGGATAGCCGAAGAACCTTAAATTATAAAATAAGGAAAGATAAACTTTGGGTAAAATTGATACGTTTTGCGGGAACGGATTAGTGGATGGATCATGATGCAGAAATTTAACAAACCCTCAAAGAGACAATCCTTGTATTATGTTCCATCTCCTCTAGCCATGTGAATCAGTTCTGTTCCTCTAAAAGGGTTGCCCACTACTCGTCCAAGGTTTGTGCCACGAAAGTGTGAGAACGTAGGCCCAATGGCGGACACTGATTGGCTCATGTGACATAATATTGTCACGGGAGCCTTGGGAGATTTGGCACTGCCAACGCTGGAATGGCACTGGTACTTGAGGTGAGTATCATTTATTTTACACGTGATAATATGGTATTTAAGAGTAGTGGACAACCTCTTTAGTTTTAAAGAGAGTATTCCCATCTTGTGCATTTATTGCATATCCACCAGATATGTAGTACTTGTCTGATCGGTGCAGGTCGTACTTCCGGAACTCACACATATCTGCTCTTCTAGCTATGAACTAGTGAGGAAGTTATGGATACCACTAAGTGGGTGGGCCGTCCATCTATCAGACATTTATGGTATATCTTAAAGTGTGAATACTTCTTAACTCACATATAATAGGGGAATCTGTTTTAAATTTAAAAAAAAGGTTGTCCTAAGTGCTGGAGATTAAATAACTTTGCCTATTTATCAGCTTGAGCTTTACCACACGGTAATGTTCCGGAATTACCAAAGAAAGAACGACATGGATGACCCGCCACCATTTGATTACGGATCAGGGGAGGAGGAAAGCAAGAGTGAGAAACGGAAAACGAAGGACCCTCATTATGCAAAAATGGAGGAGAAATACTACCGTTATGGTATAAAACCAGAGTGGATGATGATACACCGGATAATGAACCACAGGTAGGTGAAATCTCTGTGCACCTTCCATTTTAGTGTAGAAACGATTGTCATACATAAATTTATATATAATCTAACATTACAACTTGCGTTATACTCCATAGCTGCATTCATAATTCTGTTAATTGTTACTGGAAACAGTCAATAGGTTTGTCAATGGATGCGCATCTTCCAGATTAGCCGAGCTCCTATAATATTAGCTTTTCCTACATTATGTTACTGATGCAAGTGTTGACCCTTTAAAAGCCTCTGCAAGTTATAGGAAATTTGACATACTGTAATTTGAGAATTGAGTTTGTTTGAGCTCTTATTTTGTATTGAGCATTAGGTTGTATACTGTCCCTTTAAGGGAGTTGCTTAAGGTGCACATATGGAGTTAGTCTGGAAAATTAAAGTGGAACTGGACTTTCAATATACCTTACATAAATTAATAGCATAACCAAATATAAGAAACGTTGTAATGTATTTTATCAGTGAATTATGATAACTTCCTCACTTATCAGTCACTTCTTTCCTCACCCTCTCTGAAAATAAAACAGATTAAAGCCAAGACCAACCACCAGCTCACTGTGATGTCATGATACAGAGGCCATTATACTCTATGGAGAAGGGATTGGGAGGAACAGGGTGGGGAAACAGGCAGAGAGACCCAAAAAGATTGTTCTGAGCTTTCTAACAAGTCTTTTACCTCAGTGCTGAATTCACATACACACAGCTCAGTACTTCTGTATATTGTCCTCTATGCCCCTTGCTGTTTTTTATCTGTGTGCTAAAAAAGGAAATAAGAGCAGGAGTCAATCCCTATGTGCTGTGGTGGATATCATTAGCTAGTCTCTTCCCACCAGCTCAGAGTGGATTGCCAATTAAGAGACAAAGCCTGGGAAGTAGAAAAACAGGGAAAAATGCAGAATGCAATTCATATAATGGCCAGAAATAGTGTTATAACTTATATACACACACAGGACAGCTTATTCTGAAAAGTTACTTGAAAATGCAGTTACCCTTTAAGGAATAAAAAAATGATTTCTCTTATACATTATTAATGACCACAAAGCTGAATTTGACCTTGACAGCAAAATGCTGCTCATAAAAGATCTTTATAGTCGGCAGATTTACAGATGGGGAGACACAATAAAGACATCACTTATAAATGTGACAGTAGAAAACACCGTCGGTTACTTGGTGTTCTATGAGGAACTATGCAGTCTGAATCTTAAGGCCGAATGTATTTATCCTTAAAAGTTAATTTCCTTGTCCTGTCTGCATCACGAGCACAGTAAGTGTCACTTGTCCTCAGTCATCTTGAAGGTGCGAGGAGAATGGTAATTGTGCATATACCGTATTTGTAAGACATGGAGTCCCTCCATTCTGTTGTCTAGGACCGTCTTATATCTGCCTCTGTGTCCGCTCTTTGCTCTTCGTGAGATAAGATCAGGGGCACATAGGGTCAGATAACAGGATATTAATCAGGTTGTTGCCCGTTGACAATCAGCCATAAGGTAGATTTACTTTCATACAATTTTTAACAAAACTCCAACTGAAAAATATTAAAAGTCATAATCCGAAAAGTTTTCTCAGCTTTGAAACCATTGAAAAACAGGAGGAGATTATCTACAAGCATCTGATTCAGCTGCTAATTTCTCATTGAGATCATGCTGGGAATTCCCACTGGGAGAGGGTGGAAGAGCTGCTGATTTCTGAATCTTGTTACAGAACTGCTTACTGGACCAGATGTACCATTGAATTTTTGGTTAAAACATAGGGTTGAAATTATACAAGAGTGGACTGCTGTCAATGGGGACGGACTGACTAAAATACATTTCAGTCAGGAGCTTACGTAGAAATCATTGGGGCTCCATAGAAAAAGTTATAATTGGGCTCCCCTTGCAAAACAAAAATTCAGCGGGGTCATGGCACATACACGCAATCACAGGGAATACCTCCCACCTTTTAAAAACAAAGAGAGAGATATGTATTGCCGGCTGTACTCAGAAATTGTGCCCCTATTGAAGCCCCTTTGTGTTCTCATTCATTACCAGACTCCTGCCATGGTCTCCGTAGATTATAATGCACCAAAAAATGCTTGTCTCACATGCAGAGTTACACCCCCACTGTGAGCTCCCCTACACAATTTGCCCCCACACTATCCCCTCAAGTACAGTATGATTACCCCAAAGTGACCCCAGTAACGTAAGATGCCCCTAATTCAGTATAATGTCCCTATAGTTTCTCCACACAGTATAATGACCCCCACAGTGAGCCCTATCTTCAGAATGTGACCTCAGCTACCCCTGACACATAATATGATCCATCCAAGTCCCAACACACTGATTGATGCCCCTAAACGTAGTTTTATGCCCCCTATTCACAGCATGATGCCTCCTATACACAGTATAATGGCCCCGCAGCTCCCCTATACACGGTATGATGGCCCCCTAAACATAGTACGATGCCCTCCTATATACAGTATGATGGCCCTGCAGCTCCTCTAAACACTGTATGATGGCCGCTACAGCTCCCTATACACAGTATGATGGCCCACTATATACATTATGATGCCCTCCATATTCACAATATGATGGCTCCACAGCTCCTCTGTATACTGTATGATGCCCTTACAGCCCCCAACTCCTGTATACATAGTATGATTACCACTACAGCTCCCCTATACATAGTATGATGGTCCCATAGCTCCCTTATGCACAGTATAATAACCTTATAGCCACCAACTCCCCTATACCCAGTATGATAACCCCCACAGCTTCTCTCTGCACAGTATGATGCCCCCATACACAGTCTGCGTTTCCCTATACAGTTTGATGGCCCACAGCTTTCCTATACACAGTATAATAATGCCCTATATACAGTATTATGCTCCAATATATACAGAATGATGCCCCCTACACACAATATGATGACCCCTACATCTTCCCTTGCAACAATAGGCAATATGATGCCTTCATATACACCAGATGTTGGGCAATGGGGGAATCAGTGCTACCCGTGACTCACGGTTCCATAGTGGGCACATGGTCTGCCAGTATGAGTGGTATGCCACTGATTACTGTCTTTGGCGATCGTCGGTGGTCTTCCCTGCTCCCCTCCAATGGTACATTTAAGACCCATTTAGAAAACCTGACAGGTACCAAGCATTCATAGTATTATCATCTTGTCTGAACAGGCTGGCAATTACCCAATAAACGATCAGTATGCTGGTTTGTTGAATGCAATGATTTTTAAGCTGGCTTAAAAATCATCTTTCTCGTCAGCACATCATCCTGTGTAAACAGGTGATGTGCTGTCGATTAATGATTGTTCTTTAGAATTCTGCTTGACCTGACTAAACAAGGCAGTAAACGACTGCCGATCAGTTTGCATTTAACCAGTTGGTGGTAATTTAACTGCCTCGATCGGTAGTTGTTAGTTTTAACTATGGCCATGTTTTCATTGTTGCTTTGGTTCTGAGTCTTATCCCCACAGTAGTAGACTGCGTCTGATTGTCCGCCTCCAGTAGGCTTATATGCCCGAAGATAATGCATGACAGAGCACATGTTGACTCTGTTGGCATCATTATAGTCCATGACCCTGCCGGCGCGTACCCCAAATCTGTTTTGTGGGGGAGTTCGGACATAAGCCCCAATGGGACCACTGAACATGGGACAAAGCGCAGTATGGAGGCACCCTTAGCTCAGTTTTTATCCCCGATGGGTCACTGCTATCCCCGGATGACAGAACACCGCTCTATTATTTCTCTTCAGGAGAAAGCCTAGTGCAGTACTCACAGTCCTATAATTAATAGAATTAATGGGCCAGAGGGCGAGCATGTGAACTGTCCTCCATTCCTACCGGGATAAACGTGCCCTGTTGTACTGATTGGTGCAGGACCCGGCGGTCGGACGCCCACTGATCGGTAAGTTATTATCTGGATAGGTGATAACTGTACCACCCTTTAATGTTCCTCCAGATAACCTCACCATCTAATGACGTCAATATGAGGAGCCTGTCATCTATTTTTATTGTTTGGTCTACTCGTGCACTTACTGTAATTAGTTTTCCTTTTTCCGTGCTGTATTCATATTACACCATCTCCGAGTTCCCGCTGCACATTTATGTCTTCCATGAAATGTATCCTATTGACTTTTTTTCTGCCTTTGGAGTGATTATCTTCACCCACTGATTACAAGCCAAATAATTATATAATTCACAACTGAGAACATTGGAGAGTGGAAAAGTAAAAAAAAAAATAATACTAATAATCCTTTTTCTCGATTATTTTTGTTGTGTATTCCACAAAGTACGCACCTCGGGACTTTATATTTGACATCATTGTCATGGAAACACACATTTCCAGCAAATTGATGTTGTGACTACTCAGAGTTGGATTGAAAGAAGATATATATATATATTTTTTTTTCTTTTAAGCACTGTAATTGTAATGATATTAAACATGTGATTAAAATCTGAGAAGTGAGACTGTAATTAAGAGCTCATGATACATCAATTCAGTCCGCATGAGCTGTTGCAGGATCTCATCATTAAATATAGTATCACAGCCGGCTTCAATCCTAATGGGATTATTAGTAGTTTTCAAAGTGTAGGCCCCAAACTTGAACCTCAGCTGGTTTAGGGAAAACTACAGCCGCCCCCTTCGACGAATTCTTCCTGTTCCATTACATGTTGGGAAGTCTCTGTTCTCGTTTGTCATAGAACCAAATTCACCTTTCAGTTTCTGACTCCATCATACATATTTTTTTCCCTCTTGGCTTCCCTATGAGAGTTTCCAGCTTTAATTGCCTAGTGCTATGTGAATAAATGTCCTAGGAGACAGGAATACAGTACTATCTGTGCTTAGATCATTTACATAGAGAGAGCAGTTTCTGAACCAACATTATTTAAGAAAAGGCAGAATTTCATTAGTTTTGGTGCTTGTATGGTCAACAGGTAAATACAGGGACACAGTACTATCTGAGCTTACATCATTTACAAGGAGACATTTGGAGGCAGTACTATCTGAGCGTATATCATTCTGATGGTACTGTATGTACCTAGATCATTTAGAGAAAAACAGGAAAATGGTGCTCTGTGCCTATTACATTTACAGTGAGAGTCAAGGAGGTGATACTATCTGTTATTTCAGCATTTAAAGTGAGATGAAATGTTGATGGTACTGTATGTACATGCATAATTTACAATGAGAGACAAGGTTGATGAAATGTCTGCCTCCATCATTTACAGTGAGAGACAAGGTTGAAGGTACTGTCTGTGCCTCCATCATTTACAGTGAGAGACAAGGTTGAAGGTACTGTATGTGCCTCCATCATTTACAGTGAGAGATATCGTTGGAGGTACTGTCTGTGCCTCCATCATTTACAGTGAGAGATATCGTTGGAGGTACTGTCTGTGCCTCCATCATTTACAGTGAGAGACAAGGTTGGAGGTACTGTCTGTGCCTCCATCATTAATACAGAGAGAAGGTTGATGGTACTGTCTGTGACTGTTTTATTTGCAGTGAGAGAAAAGGTTGAAGGTACTGTCTGTGCCTCCATCATTTACAGTGAGAGATATCGTTGGAGGTACTGTCTGTGCCTCCATCATTTACAGTAAGAGACAAGGTTGGAGGTACTGTCTGTGCCTCCATCATTTACAGTGAGAGACAAGGTTGGAGGTACTGTCTGTGCCTCCATCATTAATACAGAGAGAAGGTTGATGGTACTGTCTGTGCTTGTATCATTTGCAGTGACCGACAAGGTTGAAGGTACTATCTGTGCCTCCATCATTTATAGTGAGCGACAAGGTTGGAGGTACTGTATGTGCTTCCCTTATTTACAGTGAGCGACAAGGTTGGAGGTACTGTATGTGCTTCCCTTATTTACAAGTCGCTATAGAGTACAAGTCCTCTTTTTTTGAAGAGGCTATTTGCATATTAAATTTCCCAGAGGAGCATTGCACGGCGAATAAGACTCCTTACCTCAACACGCCAGAGCTGGTATGTCACTCTCCACAAGGAGAAACCTTACCCTTAGACCCCAGTCCAGAGACTCTCATCCAGCCAAATCAGATCTCTCCTACTTTGCACTGATGAGGACCAATAGTCCGAAACACCGTGTCTGCAAATGGAGATACTGATTTGGCTTTTATCCTAAGCCATATTACAAGACTCGTTAAAGGGTTAATTGTGACTTGTAGGATCGCTACTTCCAATAGGTGGCGCTATAGAGTACAAGTCCTCTTTTCTTGAAGAGGCAATTTGCATATAAAATTTCCCTTATTTACAGTGAGAGACAAGGTTGATGGTACTGTCTGTGCCTCCATCATTTATAGTGAGCAACAAGGTTGGAGGTACTATATGTGCTTCCCTTATTTACAGTGAGAGAGAAGGTTGGAGGTACTGTATGTGCTTCCCTTATTTACAGTGAGAGAGAAGGTTGGAGGTACTGTATGTGCTTCCCTTATTTACAGTGAGAGAGAAGGTTGGAGGTACTGTATGTGCTTCCCTTATTTACAGTGAGAGAGAAGGTTGGAGGTACTGTATGTGCTTCCCTTATTTACAGTGAGCGACAAGGTTGGAGGTACTGTATGTGCTTCCCTTATTTACAGTGAGAGAGAAGGTTGGAGGTACTATATGTGCTTCCCTTATTTACAGTGAGAGAGAAGGTTGGAGGTACTGTATGTGCTTCCCTTATTTACAGTGAGAGAGAAGGTTGGAGGTACTGTATGTGCTTCCCTTATTTACAGTGAGAGAGAAGGTTGGAGGTACTGTATGTGCTTCCCTTATTTACAGTGAGAGAGAAGGTTGGAGGTACTGTATGTGCTTCCCTTATTTACAGTGAGAGAGAAGGTTGGAGGTACTATATGTGCTTCCCTTATTTACAGTGAGAGAGAAGGTTGGAGGTACTGTATGTGCTTCCCTTATTTACAGTGAGAGAAGGTTGGAGGTACTGTATGTGCTTCCCTTATTTACAGTGAGAGAGAAGGTTGGAGGTACTGTATGTGCTTCCCTTATTTACAGTGAGAGAGAAGGTTGGAGGTACTGTATGTGCTTCCCTTATTTACAGTGAGAGAGAAGGTTGGAGGTACTGTATGTGCTTCCCTTATTTACAGTGAGAGAGAAGGTTGGAGGTACTGTATGTGCTTCCCTTATTTACAGTGAGAGAGAAGGTTGGAGGTACTGTATGTGCTTCCCTTATTTACAGTGAGAGAGAAGGTTGGAGGTACTGTATGTGCTTCCCTTATTTACAGTGAGAGAGAAGGTTGGAGGTACTGTATGTGCTTCCCTTATTTACAGTGAGAGAGAAGGTTGGAGGTATGTATGTGCTTCCCTTATTTAAGTGAGACGACAAGGTTGGAGGTACTGTATGTGCTTCCCTTATTTACAGTGAGAGAGAAGGTTGGAGGTACTGTATGTGCTTCCCTTATTTACAGTGAGAGAGAAGGTTGGAGGTACTATAGTGCTTCCCTTATTTACAGTGAGAGAGAAGGTTGGAGGTACTGTATGTGCTTCCCTTATTTACAGTGAGAGAGAAGGTTGGAGGTACTATATGTGCTTCCCTTATTTACAGTGAGAGAGAAGGTTGGAGGTACTGTATGTGCTTCCCTTATTTACAGTGAGAGAGAAGGTTGGAGGTACTGTATGTGCTTCCCTTATTTACAGTGAGAGAAAGGTTGGAGGTACTGTATGTGCTTCCCTTATTTACAGTGAGAGAGAAGGTTGGAGGTACTATATGTGCTTCCCTTATTTACAGTGAGAGAGAAGGTTGGAGGTACTATATGTGCTTCCCTTATTTACAGTGAGAGAGAAGGTTGGATGTACTGTATGTGCTTCCCTTATTTACAGTGAGAGAGAAGGTTGGAGGTACTGTATGTGCTTCCCTTATTTACAGTGAGAGAGAAGGTTGGAGGTACTATATGTGCTTCCCTTATTTACAGTGAGAGAGAAGGTTGGAGGTACTATATGTGCTTCCCTTATTTACAGTGAGAGAGAAGGTTGGAGGTACTGTATGTGCTTCCCTTATTTACAGTGAGAGAGAAGGTTGGAGGTACTGTATGTGCTTCCCTTATTTACAGTGAGAGAGAAGGTTGGAGGTACTGTATGTGCTTCCCTTATTTACAGTGAGAGAGAAGGTTGGAGGTACTGTATGTGCTTCCCTTATTTACAGTGAGAGAGAAGGTTGGAGGTACTGTATGTGCTTCCCTTATTTACAGTGAGAGAGAAGGTTGGAGGTACTGTATGTGCTTCCCTTATTTACAGTGAGAGAGAAGGTTGGAGGTACTGTATGTGCTTCCCTTATTTACAGTGAGAGAAAGGTTGGAGGTACTGTATGTGCTTCCCTTATTTACAGTGAGAGAGAAGGTTGGAGGTACTATATGTGCTTCCCTTATTTACAGTGAGAGAGAAGGTTGGAGGTACTATATGTGCTTCCCTTATTTACAGTGAGAGAGAAGGTTGGAGGTACTTATGTGCTTCCCTTATTTACAGTGAGAGAGAAGGTTGGAGGTACTATATGTGCTTCCCTTATTTACAGTGAAGAGAAGGTTGGAGGTACTATATGTGCTTCCCTTATTTACAGTGAGAGAGAAGGTTGGAGGTACTATATGTGCTTCCCTTATTTACAGTGAGAGAGAAGGTTGGAGGTACTATATGTGCTTCCCTTATTTACAGTGAGAGAGAAGGTTGGAGGTACTGTATGTGCTTCCCTTATTTACAGTGAGAGAGAAGGTTGGAGGTACTGTATGTGCTTCCCTTATTTACAGTGAGAGAGAAGGTTGGAGGTACCGTATGTGCTTCCCTTATTTACAGTGAGAGAGAAGGTTGGAGGTACTGTATGTGCTTCCCTTATTTACAGTGAGAGAGAAGGTTGGAGGTACTGTATGTGCTTCCCTTATTTATAGTGAGAGACAAGGTTGGAGGTACTGTATGTGCTTCCCTTATTTACAGTGAGAGAGAAGGTTGGAGGTACTGTATGTGCTTCCCTTATTTACAGTGAGAGAGAAGGTTGGAGGTACTGTATGTGCTTCCCTTATTTACAGTGAGAGAGAAGGTTGGAGGTACTGTATGTGCTTCCCTTATTTACAGTGAGAGAGAAGGTTGGAGGTACATATGTGCTTCCCTTATTTACAGTGAGAGAGAAGGTTGGAGGTACTATATGTGCTTCCCTTATTTACAGTGAGAGAGAAGGTTGGAGGTACTTATGTGCTTCCCTTATTTACAGTGAGAGAGAAGGTTGGAGGTACTATATGTGCTTCCCTTATTTACAGTGAGAGAGAAGGTTGGAGGTACTATGTGCTTCCCTTATTTACAGTGAGAGAGAAGGTTGGAGGTACTATATGTGCTTCCCTTATTTACAGTGAGAGAGAAGGTTGGAGGTACTGTATGTGCTTCCCTTATTTACAGTGAGAGAGAAGGTTGGAGGTACTGTATGTGCTTCCCTTATTTACAGTGAGAGAGAAGGTTGGAGGTACCGTATGTGCTTCCCTTATTTACAGTGAGAGAGAAGGTTGGAGGTACTGTATGTGCTTCCCTTATTTATAGTGAGGACAAGGTTGGAGGTACTGTATGTGCTTCCCTTATTTACAGTGAGAGAGAAGGTTGGAGGTACTGTATGTGCTTCCCTTATTTACAGTGAGAGAGAAGGTTGGAGGTACCGTATGTGCTTCCCTTATTTACAGTGAGAGAGAAGGTTGGAGGTACTGTATGTGCTTCCCTTATTTACAGTGAGAGAGAAGGTTGGAGGTACTATATGTGCTTCCCTTATTTACAGTGAGAGAGAAGGTTGATGATACTGTGTGTGCCTGTATGATTTACAGTGAGCGACAAGGTTGATGGTACTGTCTGTGCCTCCATCATTTTTAATGAGAGACTAGGTTGATGGTATTCTTTGTGCATACAACATTACAAATAGAGGTAAGGAGGCAGTCTGACGTCGGAAAGATATATGGGTTTATGGTAAATGATTCAGTATAAAGTGTATTTTATTGATTGAAATCCCTGGTGTTTTTATGTATGAGTCCAGTGGGCGGGCCTACTAATGATTGACAGCTATTTCTGCAGGCACAGTCATACAGGAAAGACTGTCAATCACTGAGTAGGACCGCCCACTGGACTCATGCTACATGCTACACCAATCAGTTAATAAAATGAATGGTATACTGAATCTATCACTCTGCTCTATATCCTCCTGCCTGCCTCATGCCTGTATATCACATACTATTTTCAACATGACAAGTTCCCTTTAAAACTAAGTAATAACTTGCTGTTCCTGTGCCTGCAGCTATTGTCAAAATAGACATAATATTTCCCAGAGTACTTACTCCTATATATTGCTCCCATGCGTCTGAAATGTAAAGGCCTGTAGCGTGATGTGACCTCACACCATAAAATCCAACATATATTTTCACGCTGGGCCAAGATAAGATCACTTTTAATGGGAAGCTGCATACACTTGTTCTGTCAAACACTGCGTGAAGGCGGCACTGGACATATATAAAAGGGTAGAGTGTGGAATGACTGGCTGTTTGTAGTCTATCTGGTTGGATTGACACACGTCACATGGTTATTACAATCAGTGGAGTCTTTAGCACTCTTTGTTTTTTTCTCTGATTTACCCAGTGGTCCAAGATTTCCCTGCCACAAAGTATGAGACCTTAAAGAGCAATTAAAAAAGTCTCCCTGGAGGGCCCAGTGCCTCTGTACCTACATTGATTTCAATTGCAGTGGTGTAATACTTTGTTTATCCTGCGGAGGCACTATAGAGAAATGTTACACTCACTACCATTCACACCTACCAATAACAGATAACTGCTGACCTAGAGACAGGAGAATAGGGAGATCGGGGAATAGAGAGAGAGGGCAGGAGAGCTGCAAGTGCATTGTCCCACCCACTGCACTTGCATCTCTTTAGCATACAATTTCAGCTAATGCTTTCTACAAGAAAGGTAAGGATTTACTCAGCATTAACTAATGTACTTTACGAACATGCTACCAGTTTGAGGAATAAAATCCTGATGACAAGTTCTCTTTAAGACCCTCTTCTATTACCCACGAGGAAGAGCAACTTTGTGCAAACAGGCTCCATGCGGTACTGGGATTTCTCCTGCAAAATCAGCTATTTTTCAAAGAGCGAGTAGCCCACATTCTGATCAGGCAATCCCTGAAAAAGGGTTGTCCACCCTGTGAGCACAATTTTTTTTATGCAAATGCATGTGCTTGGGGCTAACAATTAATTTTATAATTGAGTTTTAGATTTTACCCAATTCGCCTTTTGCAGGCTATGTTTCCCTGCACATTTAACTTTGATGGGATCATAAATCAGCTGATAGGAGCTAAAAAAATAGACAAGACTAAAAAAATGAAAAGTTACAAACCTCCTGTCAGAATGAGCTCACTTATGGATTCTCAGTTAACTCAATATGCAGCCAGTATAGACAGTGTAACACAAAGGCTATAGAAGGCAAATTGGGCAAAATGATTTTTTAATATAACAGAGTTGCAAAAATGATTTTTAGCCCCAATCACATGCATGTAAGGAAATGAAGAATTAATAGCATTTTCTTGTCATTTTTCCTATTTGTTGCTGTTTTAATATGAATAATATAGTAGAATGTGAATATTTATTACGGAGATTAAATAATAACCAGTTTTGGCATAACGTGCATACGGTGAGACTTCCAGATTAGCGTTTCGTGCCTGGATTTACTATACACAGACTTTGTATTACCCCTCTGGGCCCTTGACTCATTTCTGCAGATTTTGTTCTATATTTTAGGCATTTTTCTCTTTTTCATTTACCATAAATCTTTTTCTTCTGCCTATACCGCCGTTAATTTAATGACGGTAAATAAAAATGGATCTTACGACAGCGCAAATCTGTTCTCCATAGTGCAGGTTACAGGGGATCAATGGAACTAGATACAGGGGGACATATCATTGATGCAACCTAGGGCACGGGAGGTAATGGGGGCCACTACTACCTCCATAGCTGATGGAATTGAGCATTATGATGAGCTTTTGGGTTGCAAAGGTCCCGTACACAGTTCTTGGACAAGGACCTTTTTTATCAGTGTCCGCCAGTGTCCAGATGCATGTGTCTGATAAGTCAGTATGTGGAGGTACAAGCCATGAATGTTCTGTGGGTTGTATATGGTGCCCTACAATGATAGTTATTGTGTGCGTATATGTTGCTTGCAGCTTTGATAAGAAGGGAGACGTCCATTATCTGATTAAGTGGAAGGACCTGCCCTATGACCAGTGCACGTGGGAAATCGATGACATTGACATTCCCGAATATGAAGCTCTGAAACAAGCATTCTGGGATCACAGGTATCAGTGTAACAGAAGAAGTCCTTGAGATGTCAGCAGACTAGGACTGCTTAGTGGAGGGCCATAGATAGACTTTCCAAGCCCAAAGATGGCTAAATCTATATAGGCAAAGGCCCATGTCTAAGTAATGAGCTTATCTTCTCTTCAACATTGGAGTCATGAAACTTAGTTGTTGCATTGAGTAGTAAGGATTCTTTGGACCCTCAAAATATTCCTCCAAGAAGCCAAAGAAGAGGGCAGTTCCAGACCCAATTAAGACCCGTGTGACCCATCATGACTTTTCTGAAAAATGACTCTTCCTTCTAAGGTTCTTTTTCATTTTAGATATTTTGGAAGTGTCCTCCTTAGTCTAAAGGGGTATTCCCATCTTGTAGATTTATGGCATATCCATAGGTATGGGATATGGGAATGGGAATTACGCCCACCTCTCCATTGACAGCAGCGTGAGTCATGGGTCCTGTTCTTGAGATGGATCCCATAGGTAGGATCCACGTCTACTGTATGTGTATGATATACCATTAATGTATGGAATGGGAATACTGCTGTAAATAAATCAATGAAAAAGTCTTGACAGTCTAAAATGGTATTGTCTTAGGCTTATAAATATTATTTGGGAAGTGCGCAGTCACCACTAGGGGGAGCTCAGTGTGTGAACAGTATACTGTCAGTGCCTTCCATTGGAGGTTTCATAAAATGGAGATTTAAAGACACACTAAAAAATTACAGTAGTGTTTAATGGAAGATATCCCTTTTTCACGAATATCTTTGCAGGAGCTGTTACTTCATGCAAGGCTTTTACTAATAAAGAAACTTGCAGTGTGTACCGTTTTGATGATGTTCACCTATCCAGTCCCATGTAATTATGACTTTTAATTGCTTCATGTTGTATGATCCTTTGCAGAGAATTGATGTTGGGAGAAGAATCCAGAACTCCTAGTCAATTTAAGAAAAGCAGGAAATCAAAGGAAGAAGTTTCGGAAAAGCCTCCTTTAGCCCCAATAGTTGATGTAATTGCAAGATAATCCATTGAGCGCAGTCTCTTCTCATTATCCGACTCTCACAGGTCTTGTGTTTTCTTCTTGCAGCCGACGGTTAAATTCGATAAGCAGCCATGGTACATCAACGCCACCGGTGGTACGTTACACCCGTATCAGTTGGAGGGATTGAACTGGCTGAGGTTCTCGTGGACGCAGGGCACAGACACCATCCTGGCAGACGAGATGGGTCTTGGAAAGACTGTCCAAACTATTGTGTTCCTGTACTCCTTATACAAAGAGGTATGCTTTTTATCTAAAGCATGGAAATCATGTTGACAACTTGAGAATCTGGATGTCTTTTTGCATCATTTCTGCAGTTTCTACTTTTCCAGCCATGTAATGGAGAACCTTGGAGGCAATGAGAAGGAGGGATTGTCTAGAGATAACTTACTGATCAGTGGGCATCTGACCGCTGGGACCCGCATCAATTGTTAGAATGGGGAATGTTTATCTCCTTTTCAAAATGGACTAGCAGGTTAGACGCCCGACGCCACTCCATTCATTTTCTATGGGGCTACCATAAAAAACGAAAGCACAGCTCAGCAACCCCATAGGAAATGAATGGGCATTCTGTTGATCAGTGCAGGTCCCCACCAATGAACACGTTAATACCATTCCCATAGATGGGTAATTACTTATTCTTTCTGGACAACCCCTTTAATGACGAGACTGACACATAAACAACTATACGGCATAATGCTTCTTATGTCTTAGCAGTATGAACTGAGCTTAAAGAACCCTTGTCTGCTATTCTGAAATTTCTGAATTAGTAAGTACTTGCATTCTTCATAAAAACAAATACCAATACTAGGACACCTTTTCTTATATCTCTACATTGTGCCGTTCTCCTGTATTGTATCCTGGAAGTGAATTACTAAATTGACAGAAGGGTGATACCAGTTAGGGTAGTGTCCCTGCACACCCCTGACATTGTCCAATCAGTGCCCACTCTCTCAGATTATGTAGGGACACAACCCTGACATTCTCCAATCAACACCCACCGTCTCAGACTGGATAGGGACACACCCCTGACATTGTCCAATCAGTGCCCACTCTCAGATTATGTAGGGACACAACTCTGACATTCTCCAATCAACACCCACTGTCTTAGACTGGCTAAGGACACACCCCTGACATTGTTCAATCAGTGCCCACTGTCTCAGATTGGATAGGAACACACCCCTGACATTGTCCAATCAGCTACCACTCTCTCTGATTATGTAGGGACACACACCTGACATTGTCCAATCAAAACCCACCATCTCAGAATTGTAGACACACCCCTGACATTGTCCAATCAACGTCCACTGTGTATGACTGGGTAGGGACACAACCCTGACATTGTGCAATTAGCACCCACTGTCTCAGGCTGGATAGGGACACACCCCTGACATTGTCCAATCAGCGACCACTGTCTCTGATTATGTAGGGACACACGCCTGACATTGTCCAATCAAAACCCACTGTCTCAGAATGGGTAGAGACACACCCCTGACATTGTCCAATAAACGTCCACTGTATAGACTGGGTAGAGACACAACCCTGACGTGCAGTCAGCACCCACTGTCTCAGACTGGGTAGGGACACACGCCTGACATTGTCCAATCAACACCCACCGTCTCAGAATGGGTAGAAACACACTCCTGACATTGTCCAATCAACGTCCACTGTTTAAGACTGGGTAGGGACACAACCTTGACATTGTGCAATCAGTACCCACTGTCTCAGACTGGGTAGGGACACACCCCTGACATTGTCCAATCAGCGCCCACTCTCTCATATTGGGTAAAGACACACCCCTGACATTATCTAATCAGCGCCCATTGTCTCAGACTGGGTAGAGACACACCCCTGACATTATCCAATCAGCGCCCACTGTCTCAGACTGGGTAGAGACACACCCCTGATATTATCCAATCAGCGCCCACTGTCTCAGACTAAGTATTTATTAAAAATGGACAAGTGACGAGTGGTGGCAGGTCTTTTTAATAAACCTAAATAGAATAATTGCAACATATGTTGTCAGCAAAACCGATACTGATGAGTGCCGTAGACTTCTGGAGGCTCTAAATCCTCAGCTGATTAATGGCGAAAAGTCCTCATTAAGTCAGTGCACCTTGTGAGACAAACGCGGATTGTTTGCTCAGTCCCACGTGTGACCACCCCGGTGCTGACAGATGTTGTGTCTGACTTTTTCTGTCTCTCTCTTTTTTTTTAAATTCAAATTACAAAGAAAAATATCACAATGGCAGATGGTGTTTTCTTAAAAAGATTAACAGGGGGATGGAGTGTCTTTGGGGACAGTGCTTGGTATTAATATTGCAAAAGAGCTGAATAAGGTTGCTAGAAGGCCAAGTAGAGCATGCAAGAAACCTTGATTACTTCCACTGGTGTGGACACTTCTCCATCACACAGTGAAGACCATAGCGCTCCATTCTGGCAATTTTTATGTATATGTGAGAGTAGATCTGTCAGATATCACTCATGGTCGAGTTCTTCAACTTCACCGTAGCCTCAAATGTTGGTGGATGTCTTGCTAAGTGTGCGTATTGAAGAACATTCCAACTTACACCAGAATTCTATCGAAATTGCTTTGATGAAATGAGGCCTTAGAGGTTATTTCTGTCATCTATGATAACATACTCTTTACTGATTTTTTTCCCATCAGGGTCATTCCAAAGGTCCATATCTGGTCAGTGCTCCCTTGTCCACAATCATCAACTGGGAACGTGAGTTTGAGATGTGGGCGCCGGAGTTTTACGTTGTGACTTACACTGGCGATAAGGACAGTCGTGCCGTTATCAGAGAGAATGAATTCTCTTTTGAGGACAACGCCATCAGGAGTGGGAAGAAGGTGTTTCGAATGAAAGTAAGAATGAAGTCATGATACTTTCTAGATATCCTTATGTCCTCCACAGCTGTTGCAATATGTGCCATAGAAAATGCACAGTCGGAAATAATTTTTCCTTGATGAGGTTTTCTCCCAACATCAACTCTTAAAAATGCAATTAGTAGTCATTTTCCACTGGGAACCCATTAATGTGTGGCTCCAGCTCCCCATTATTGGGATAAGGGCAATGTTTATTCCTCTACTATGAAGTTCCAAGGCTTAGGACTTGACCCTCAGGATGGGTCACTACTTATGGACAACTATCAACACATTAGTGTTCACAGTAGTTGAGTGTTTGGAAATGCTACCAATATACATTGCATCCTCAGCGATCACGAGATCTTGCTAATAAGCTGTCAGTTTTCTTGCAGCGCCCCCACAGGGGAGTGAAAGCATTACACAGTTCCCATTGAAATCCTTGTGTTGTCCATGATGGACTGGGTCCTCCAGAGATCGAGACTATTTATTCAGCCATTTTCTGCTTTGATTTACTTCAGCCAGATACAAATGTGGGACACTTGTGTAGGTTTGCTAAACCAGACACCTACTTCTACTACTAGTTTTAAGGTTGGTCACACACATTAGATGAATGTGTATGGAGGTATACCATCTAAAGGTCACACATTTTGAGTGTATCATGCCGATCCTTTGTTCCCATTGTAGATTGGTGGCAATCGTATAAATATGCAAGGTCGGCTAAGCTTGCATGTTTGTAGTAAAGTTGGGAGGAATACCAGCTGACTGTACAAGCATTTTGAACAGTTTAAGGGGATTTTCTGGTAAAAAACGAGATATCACATATTCTATAGATAGAGTGTTAAAGAGTCCTGTTCTGCTGATTATTGCGGTCCCGGCGGTCAGAACCCCACTGATCTATGAGTTATCACTTATCCATAGGATAGCTGGTAACTATCCTGAAGGCATTTATTTTGCTCCAATCCTCTTGAAAAATACATTAACTTTCATTATAAGCTATAAAGGGAAAAATCACTGAAATCTCTACTATACTAACTTGATGCTTAACATTTAATTTTTTACATAGAAAGAAGCTCAAATAAAATTCCACGTGCTCCTCACATCATACGAGCTTATCACCATTGACCATGCCATTCTGGGCTCCATTGAATGGGCATGTCTTGTGGTGGATGAAGCTCACCGACTGAAAAACAACCAATCAAAAGTAAGTTATTAAACTCCTTGTTTTGGGGTGAGACATTAATATTAAAGAAAAATGTTTCCACTTCTACAGAGAATGGCTACTGTATGATGTCATACAAGTTTTTTAAATGGATTGTCCAGGGAGAAATTATTTTTTTCACTATGAGACAAAAAACTAACAAGCAGGTAGGTGCTCATTAGTTAGCAACGTCCTACATGTTCTATTTGGCGCTTGCTCAGAGCGGACACTGAGCGCTCCTGATTGCGATTTATCTGCGCCATGTCCGCAGAGGATCTCTTCTTCTTCTTCCGGGCTGCTCTGTGAATAATTTGTGACTGCCGACTTCATGATGATTGACAGTGGGCTCCCAGCGGTTAGACAGCAGGGAGCCGGTTGTCATACAGCATGATGTCGATATTCATGCCCAGTCAATGGAGCGAAATGGAAGAGAACCGCTGCTCTGCCAATGTGACATCAGCGGAAGCCGCAGAATCGCCGTCGGGAGTGGTCAGTGGCTACTCTGTGCCGTCAGAGATCTTCACTGGTCACAACAGGCAGGTAGTTAGTCACTATAATATAGTCCTGGATAACCCCTTTAACAAACTGCCCTGATTATGTTTTCATTACACACCATAACATATGGTGTATTGCCCTGTGCCATTGATTTGCTTAGCTTATCACCGCACACCAGTGACCTTCCAACACTCTGTCATCATTGCCTCTTTTACTTAAAAAATGCTCACAGATGACAAAAAAAGGAGATTAAATAAAAACAACTTCTGTCTATTGCATGTGAATTCTTTAGCAATATTAATCCAAATGTTCTCCGCCAGCTCCAATTTTTTCTGTAAAACAGGCAAGGATGGCAGAAGGTTGGAGAGCCAAACGTGGGCTGTGAGTGTTTGGTTAACAGTGCAAGCATACCGGCGTGCTGGCGCAAGCCGCCTTACGGGGATGTGCACACAGCATCTTTTTTAGGCGGATCCCACCTGGAGCCCTCCTGAAAAAGCGCTCGATAAGCATTAAAAATCGTGAACCTATGCACAGCACCGTCAAAGCAACATTTTTGTGCTAATGGTCCTACTTTTTGTTAACTTCTTTTAACTCTTTCAAGCTTTGAATGCTGTGAAGTGACCGCTCCGCACCGTGCCATGCCAATCTCTTTTTCTTTTCTGGGTGGCCACCACATAATTTTCTTTTCCAAGTTCTTTAGGGTATTAAATAGCTACAAGATTGACTACAAACTGCTGCTAACTGGAACCCCGCTGCAGAATAACCTAGAGGAGCTCTTCCACCTTCTCAACTTCCTCACTCCTGAAAGATTCAAGTAAGTGTTAGTTGTGACTTTATCGCACGTCAGATTGTGCTGTTCCTCTATTATACCTCTAGAAATGATGAAATAAGTTAACAATTGGATATTACTATTTCCCAGGTCAGTGAGTTGTAATCCTATATTGTCTGACATGGTGCAATATGTATGATACTGTATAGAGACACATTGAAGGGATATTCCCAGAATAGTAAGTTATATCATATTCATAGGGAAGGGGATACGGTAACTTTTTGATCGCTGATGACCCCGTACTAAATAAAGCAGAAGTGTCTGTGCTCAATATCCTCTTGATTTATTGTCTATGGGGACATGGGCACTGTGCTCAGCAACCCCTTTAACACCCCTACACTCATAATGCCATCTTCATCAGGTTGTGTCATTGGGGAAACTGGCTTTCTTTATTAGCCCCATGGTATGGGTCATCTAATGGCGGATAGCATGGAGCACAGGGCATTGCAGAACAGTGGGAAACAGTTATCTCATTGATGGATTTCAGCCCTTATTGACTGCTTCTGGACCGGTGCAGATTATCATGCATCCTCACATTTCTATATACAGTCATGGCTGAAAGTGTACATACCCTTGAAATTGTTCCAGAAAATGAAGTATTTGTCCCAGAAATGATTGACGCTACACATGCTTTTTTATACACACGTTTATTTCGTTTGTGTGCATTAGAACAACACAAAAAAAACAAAGGAAAAAAGGCAAATTCAACATAATTTCACACAAAACCCTCTAAACGGGCCAAAAATATTAAGTTGTTGGCACCCTCTACTTAATATTTGGTTGCACACCCTTTGGAATAAATAACTACAATCAATCACTTCCTATAACCATCAACAAGCTTCTTACGCCTCTCAACTGGAATTTCGGACCACTCTTCTTTTGCAAACTCTCATATTTGAAGGCACCTTCTCACAAAAGCAATTTTAAGATCTCTCCACAGGTGTTAAATAGGATTTAGATCTGAACTCATTGCTGCCACTTCAGAACTCTCCAGCGCTTTGTTTCCATCTATTTCTGGGGGCATCTTGATGTATGTTTGATGTCATTGTCCTGCTGGAAGTCCCATGACCTAGGAGGCAAACCCAGATTTCTGACATGTGGCGCTACCTTGTGACCCAAAATCCTTTGGTAATTAGATTTAATGATGGCTTGCATGCAGTCAAGGCACCCAGTGCCAGAGGCAGCAAAACAACCTCAAAACATCTTTGAACCTCCATCATGTTTAACTGTAGGTACAGTGTTCTTTTCTTTGAAGGCCTCATTCCATTTTCAATAAACAGTAGAATTATGTGCTTTACCAAAAAGATTTATCTTGGTCTCATCTGTTCTCCAGACTCTTTCCCAGAAGGATTTAGGCTTACTCACATACATTTTGGCAAACTACAGTTTAGCTTTTTTGTGTCTCTATGCCAGCAGTGGGTCCTCCTGGGTATTCTGCCATAGCGAATCATTTCATTAAAATGTCGACAAATAGTTTACGCTGACACTGATGTACCCTGAGCCTGCAGGACAGCTTGAATTTCTTTGGAACTTGATTGGGACTGCTTATCCACCATCCGGACTATCCTGTGTTGCAACCTTTCATCAATTTTTCTTTGTTTTCCACGTCTAGGGAGATTAGCTACAGTGCCATGGGTTGTAAACATCTTGATTATGTTGTGCACCGTGGACAAAGGAACATCAAGATCTCTGGAGATGGACTCGTGACCTTGAGATTGTTGATACTGTTCAACAATTTTGGTTCTCAAAGTCTTTAGACAGCTGTCTTCTCTTTCTGTTCCTCATGCATAGTGTGGCACACTAAGACACATAATGCAAAGATTGAGTCAACTTCTACCCTTTTTATCTGGTTTAAGGTATGATTTTCATATTGCCCACACCTGTTACTTGCCACAGGTGAGTTTGAGCGAGCATCACATGCTTGAAACAAAGTTGTTTACCCACAATTTTGGAAGGGTGCCAACAATTTTGTCCAGACCATTCTTGGTATTTAGAACAAAATTATGTCTAATTTGCCTTTTTTTTCTCTGTTTTTCTTTTGTTGCTGCAATACACACAAAGGATATACATGTGTATATCAAAATATGTGTAATTTAAATAATTTTCTCAGAAATACTTAATTTTCTGGAACAATTTCAAGGGTGCAAACACTTTCGGGCTAGCTATACATGTCTTGTGTTTTTTGCGCAGTTTTGTCACAAAACCTGAAGAATTCCCTACTACCAGCAAAGATAATGAGAGTCCTGAAGCATCATCCGCACATTTCATATTTTTTTCCTTGTAGATTTACAGCATATTCAAATCTGCAGCATGTTAATTCTTTCAGTTTTTTTGCTGCAGATTTCAACATAAACCCAGGTAAAAAAAAACGCAAGAAAAACACTCATGTTTTATGCAGCATTTTTTCTGCCGAGACATCAGGATTTGCAGAATTGGACCTAAAATTTAATTTTAATCGCTTACTTGTTGAACTATATGTGCCATGGGCTTTGACCCTCCTCAATAGTCACAAAAAAGGTTAAATAATTCAATTATCCATAAAGTGAACTACCACTATGCAACATATTATTCCATTATTATTATTCTATACCACCACCATAAAATTCTGCAAAACTATCAAATGCATATTCAACTTGTGTTTATGATATACTGTACTTCTCAAATACAAAGTGACCATGTATTTTCATTAGCCAATCCCAATGAAAGAAATAAGTAGACACAACTATGCAGGAATGGCGGCGGGCTCAGTGTGGGAATGCCAGTGGTGGGTTCAGTGCGGGAATGCCTGTGGTTTCAGTGTGAGAATGCCTGAATGTTCAGTGTGGGAATGCTGGTGGGATCAGTGTGGGAATGCTGGTGTTATCAGTGTGAGAATGCTGGTGGTATCAGTGTGAGAATGCTGGTGGTGGGGTCATTGTGGGAATGCCGGTGGGTTCAGTGAGGGAATGCCTGTGGTTTCAGTGTGAGAATGCCTGAATGTTCAGTGTGGGAATGCTGGTGGGATCAGTGTGAGAATGCCGGTGGTCGGGTCAGTGTGGGAATGCCGATGGGTCCAGTGTGGGAATGCCGGTTGGGTTCAGTATGGGAATGCCGGTTGGGTTCAGTATGGGAATGCCGGTGGGTTCAGTATGGGAATGCTGGTGGGTTTAGTGTGGGAATGCCGGTGGGTCCAGTGTGGGAATGCTCGTGGGATCAATGTGAGAAAGCCTATGAGTTCAGTATGGGAATGCTGGTGGGTTCAGCGTGGAAATGACAGTGGGTCCAGTGTGGGAATGCCGGTTGGGTTCAGTGTGTAGAATGTCGGTGGGTTCAGTATGGGAATGCTGGTGGGTTCAATGTGGGAATGCCTGTGGGTCCTGTGTGGGAATACCGTTGGGTTCAGTATGGAAATTCCGGGAGGTTCAGTGTGGGAATGTCGGTGGGTTCAGTGCGGGAATGTCGGTGGGTTCTGTGCAGGAATGTCGGTGGATTCAGTGTGGGAATGCTGGTGGGATCAGTGTGGGAATGCCAGTGGGTATAGTGTAGGAATGCTGGTTGGGTTCAGTGTGAGGATGCCTGTGGGTCCAGTGTGGGAATGCAGGTGGGTTCAGTATGGGAATGCTGGGATGTTCATGGTGGGAATACTGGTGGGTTCAATGTGGGGATACCTGTGGGTCCAGTGTGGGAATGCTGGTTGGGTTCAGTGTGGGGATGCAGGTGGGTTCAGTATGGGAATGCCGGGGTGTTCATGGTGGGAATACCGGTGGGTTCAATGTGGGGATACCTGTGGGTCCAGTGTGGGAATGCTGGTGGGTTCAGTATGAGAATGCCGGGGGGTTCAGTGTGGGAATGCCCGGTGGGTCCAGTGGGGAATGCCGGTGGGTTCAGTGTACGAATGCCCTAATGACAGGAGGAATGGTAATGCCCAGCTTACAATTTAATTACACATTTCCAGGAAGAATAACAGAGGGATGAACAAATATAGAACTGTTGTCTTACCAGGAATATTTATAATACAAACATGTCTGGAGAATTGTCTTCTTTTTATTTTGTGTATTTTGATTTTATTTCTATTTTTTAATAGCAATGGATTTATAACTGACTGTTACTATTACTATGTGCCCCTCAAAAAAAAACCAAAGGTTTACCCAGGGGTATAGGTTTTTACTTCTATACTTGACATATAAAGTTCTCTATATTCAGTGCGAAAGTACAAAGTCAACAAATCCGCACCATGACATTGAACATATGCCGGTTGTTTTAACCTGACTGCAATATGGACTTCTCCCCACGGCTCTTGCCTGTAGTTTGGCCCCCGTGTGCGTCTTTCTTCCTTTGTTTCATGGCTGGCTGCTGTCACACTGGCTACGGTCTCGTCAACATCATTAGGATCAGTTGTTTCCGACAGTGGAAAAATATAACTGCTGAATAATTCATAGGTGGGAAGGTTTCGCCTGTTCTGGGGGAGAGCAGTGATGACTCACAGGGACGCATATTGATTATAGCCTTCCTGCGAGCGTGCCGTTTTGCATAAATCATTTGCATGAATTTTTGGCTTAAATGTAAAAAATTGTTTCGTACTGAGAATCACAAATTGGATTTTACACGGTTCATGCAATTTATGTAAATGAGGCATATTGCTTAACAGTAATGGAAAATGTGTTATATGCTATGCAAAGCTAAAGAAAATAAGTGTGTGTGCATTTCTCTGTATATCTATGTGCATATAAAAATACAGCAGCAGTGTGCGCGACAATATATATATGTGCAAACACTCTGTATATGATATGTAAACGGCATTACTGATCTGTAGACTTTATTTCTAAAATTGGCAACCTTAGTGCACTAAGTGGCCAATTCTTCTGTGCCCACAATAACTAATTTTAGGTGAATCCATCAGTGGGCTTTTGTCATGTAATGTGACAGCAGTATGATGTAGGGGCAGAGACCCTGATTTCAACTATATGTTACTTGGTTTGCTGGGTGCAGCAGTTGTGGTAGAATCACAGTTTTCTCTGCTGCAGATCTAGCCAAGCTCTGAATGCTGAGCTGTGTATAACCCTGCCCAGAAATGATAATTGGTGTGCACTCTAGTCTGAATATTAGGAGGTGCTGGTACAATAGGCCAGTAGGTCCAAATAATAGTAATATATAATTTTACCGCACACTCATTAGGGTAAGTATGAAAATTTATTGTGAACAACAAATCGTGGGAGTCACACAGAATAGAAGCAATGGCATAAGCAGAAGCGAAATATTACGACGTTTCGGCTCAACCTGAGCCTTAATCATGTACTTGCACAATCCAGAAATAGTGGATAAGTGCTCAAAAGAGAAGAGATCCCCAGAAAGATTTGCTAATCAAGAGTCCTTTAAATGTTCAGTTTAACCTGTATGGTCTGTGAGTGAGATTAAGGTTGGCAAGGCGCGGGAGCGCTGCTTATATGAACCTCACTCACAGACCATACAGGTTAAACTGAACATTTAAAGGACTCTTGATTAGCAAATCTTTCTGGGGATCTCTTCTCTTTTGAGCACTTATCCACTATTTCTGGATTGTGCAAGTACATGATTAAGGCTCAGGTTGAGCCGAAACGTCGTAATATTTCGCTTCTGCTTATGCCATTGCTTCTATTCTGTGTGACTCCCACGATTTGTTGTTCACAATAAATTTTCATACTTACCCTAATGAGTGTGCGGTAAAATTATTTATTACTATAACCCTGCCCACACCACTGATTGGCTGCTTTCTGTGTACACTGTGCATAGGCAGAAAGCTGCTTATCAGTGCTGAGGCGGGGTTGGACTGGGAGGTACGTGAAATTTAGTCCTCTAGTGATAATATCCTGCTGATAAAACACTGAATGTATTGAAACAGCAAAGCACAGCCTACTAAGTGACACATAACTGGAATCAGGGTCTCTGCCCCATACATCATGGTGCTCTCAGATTACATAGCGAAAATCTGCTGACAGATTCCCTTTTAATACAGCCTAACCTGAGAGGAGTGCTCAACCAATTATGGCTGACTCCACTACCCATTGTGTTCCCATGCATTTGAATAGTTTGCAAATATGTTATGTTTATCTATCTATCTATTATCTATCTGTTATATATCTATTATCTATCTAATATCTATCTATTATCTATCTCATATCTATCTATCTATCTATCTATCTATCTATCTATCTATCTATCTATCTGTCTGTCTGTCTATCATCTATCTATCTATCTATCTATCTATCTATCTATCATCTATCTGTCATTATCTATCTTATATCTTTTATCTATCTGTCATCTATCTGTTATCTGTCTATATTGTCTAATATCTATCTATCTATTATCTATCTGTTATATAGCTATTATCTATCTAATATCTATCTATTATCTATCATTTATCTATCTATCTATCATGTATCTATCTAAATTCAGAAAAAAAGAGGTAGGACTCCAGTATTTTCAAAAGTACAAAATGGACTTTAAAGCCGGGATCACACATGCGACGGAAACGTCCGACGCTCGCATGTGTAATCCCAGCTCTGGCACTCGGGAGTGGAGCGAGCGGTTGCATATAAATACATGCTGCCACGCACTCCACTCCCGAGTGCCGGCGCCAGAGCTGGGATTTCACATGCGAGCGTCGGACGTTTCCGTCGCATGTGTGATCCCGGCCTAATAGTCCTGGTGGCGTGACGAAGTTTCGGCTACAATGAGCCTTTCTGAAGCCAATTTACTATTTAATAGTGCCATTTACTTGAACCCCTTTGGAGCTTCGGCCTATAGGGAGATATGATGGCTCCTCGGGAAGGTGCACAATTTACTAATTCTTCACCTCTCAGAATGTGAGATTTCTGCCACTGAAACAAATACATCTTTCTTTATGCTTTTCATGTGCTGTTTCCCTCTCAGCAATCTGGATGGCTTCTTGGAAGAATTTGCTGACATATCTAAGGAAGACCAAATTAAAAAACTTCATGACTTACTAGGGCCTCACATGCTGCGGAGGCTGAAAGCAGATGTCTTCAAGAACATGCCAGCCAAAACAGAATTAATAGTGCGAGTGGAGCTGAGCCAAATGCAGAAGTGAGTGCACTCCTGCAAGACAACACACTTTCACCTCTCTTCCCTCTTCTTGACACTTTCTGTTTTAACTTTATTTTTGTAAAAACTTTACTTAGTAATAATATTTTTAAAGATTTTTTTAAAATCTCTTTTTAAATATAAATTATTTACACTGGTAACGTCCATGGATTTTTGCTGCAGATTTGCGCTAAAATACACAGTTGAAAAATTTCTCACTTCTGGACTTTCCTAAGTCTTTTTCATTTACGTTCTTTTCTTTTTTTTCTGCTTATGTGTTTTTTTGTTCTTTTTATTTTTTTGTGACTTTGATCTAGGAAGTATTATAAGTTCATTTTAACCAGAAATTTTGAAGCCTTGAACTCCAAAGGAGGTGGAAACCAGGTCTCCTTGCTGAATATCATGATGGACTTGAAGAAGTGCTGCAACCACCCGTACCTCTTCCCTGTTGCTGCTGTGGTAAGATGAAGAATAACATTGGGGATCTTGGGGGCCAATATTAGAATAGACCAGGGGGTGTGCGATATTTTACTACACACCAATTACTATACAAAAGAAAAAGATGCATATACAAAAAATCCAATAAATATAAAAAATACATGAATATATTAAATTTATATAGTAAAAAAATACAAAATAAGACACACAGATTAAAAACAATTACAAAACACACAGAAACAAGCCCCCTTATGTGTTTAAAAGGGATAACCCATGTACCTTCTTGTAAAATATAGGGTAAGACCCTCAAGTATAGCACTTCAAATGCCAAATTAATAGGTACAAAATGGCACAATAGTCAAGCAATAACAAAAAGTAAAAATAATAATAATAATGAATACAATTATTGATATATAAATATTTATTGATTCAATAGAAATAGAGATCAGTAACCAACAATGCTTGTATCTAATACAAAAAATGATGAATAAAGGGGGCCCAAAAATGCAGGGAAAAATACCCCACGCAGTACCCTGCTCCAAAGTGCATCTTCACCACCGGTGAGGGTAAGTAATAAGATCGGACATATGTCTGTTCTGGAGGACCTCTGTATTTTTCCATTTATTTTTCATGGTGATATCAGCTTTCCTCTACCGAGTTCATAAGCCACGGAGGTGTCCATCCATGTGCACATCATGTCATGTGTATACCCCAGTAGGCATGGCTAGTAAAGGGTTAATTACGACTTTCACATATAGTGACATTTGTCCTGGTTGATTTTGCGCTCTCCTAATAGTACAGGTCTCAGTGTGGGGCTGTGGTGACTTCTAATTAATTATTGCTGCACTGCACCAAAGCCTTAGGTATTGAAGGGTCATTCGTCATATTCCATTACCGGTGAGCTCAGCCCTCCGCCTGGTGCAGTGCTGCGTGCTGTAGCTGCAATGGCTGGATAATCTGTAAGCACAGTTTGATCGATTACCCCAATACTGAAGGCTGGTACTGCAGATGCATTGCATGGTGTCTCCGCGCAGAGGAGCCCCAATGAGGAGCAAATGACCACCAACATAAAATATCCCTGAAGAACTTAGATTGAACTTTGTAATTTTCGAATATCCACATGTTCTTAGAAATTGCACAGTAGATCACTGTCTTTCCACAGTCACGTTATAGCTCATCATGTCATCTGTAAATGACCAGATGGAACCAAACATAGTGTCTTGCTTTAGCATCGAGCAAGCAGTTAAAAGAAAATGTTTTTTGTTTCTTTTTTTGTTCTGTGTTTTGTTTTGCGGAGATATTAGCAATCAAAGTATTTGGCTCCCATTGAGTTAACGTTTATTAAGTCCAAGTGGGTGTTATCAGATAGTTTTCACGTTGGGGTGTACTTTTTCTCGCTGTATGATGCTGACCAATCATAAGAAGGCAGCAACTTAACAGAAAAAGAACACGCCCCCTACCATAGCTTAGAGCAGACAGCCCTGAGCTCCTGGTCTAACCTCCTGCATGATTAGAAAGAACAGATGACTAACACCTTTCAGATACTTTTACTGACACACTTATGAACAGGCAATGTGTTGGAGGCACAGTACAGCCAATGTGACAGTGCTATGAGAGGAGGAGAACTGATAGAAGTGTTTGTAGTGTGACACAGCTAAACTCAGCTTTCTGGCCCTTCCTCACAGGGACCTTATCTAAAAGGTTTTAGTTATCTGTGCTAAACTCAGCTGCACCACCCGTGTCCCCACACTGATTCATGCAGGAGGTTAAAGCAGCAGATTAGGGCTGTATTGTTACTTCTCACACACTGAGTAACCTGTTCTAAGTTATGGCAGGGGCGTGCTCTTTTTCTGCTGTTTACCTATGATTGGTCAGCATTATACAAGTGGAAGAAGCACACTCCACAGTAAAAGCTCTCTGATAACACCCACTTGGACTTAACAAAAGTTAACTCGTTAGATACCAAATACTTTGATTGCTAATATCTCTGCAATGGAGAAGCAAATTTAAAAAAAAAAATGTTTTATTACGTGATTTATGGGCTGGTTGGAGGTCATATGGCCGACCTTATGTGGAGTAAAATTCAGTTCACTTCAGATGTGCTACACATGGCATGTCCAGAATCATACTTTTGATATGGTGCACAAGGTCATAGCTAAAATTTGTATGGTTTTGAGTTTATGTCCTATACGTAGTCAGTTCCACATTCCAACATCAGCTAAATTATTGGGTCTACTTAAACGATTAGGAGCCCACCACTTTCCTTCAATGTTCTGTTTGTATTTTTATTTAGGAGGCCCCAGTCTTGCCGAATGGATCTTATGATGGCAGCTCTTTAGTAAAATCCTCGGGAAAATTGATGCTGCTACAGAAGATGTTGAAAAAGTTAAAAGACGAAGGACACAGAGTTCTCATTTTTTCTCAGGTATTTAGTTTTTGGCAGTCATTGATGACTAAACTGACTTTCACAAGTTCTACTTTTATGCAAAGTTTTGAATGTGGATTTCTTTAACGTGTATGATAGGCAGTTGAAATTATAATTTAATACAAACAGGAATTGTTGAATCATCATATTTTTCCTTCCTGCTACTATTTTCTTGCTTTCTAAAGGGAATCTGTCAACAGGTTTTTCTATGTAATCTGAGAGCAGCATGATGTAGGGACAGAGAGCCTGATTCCAGTGATGTGTCACTTATTGGTCTGCTTGGTATAATTTAGATAAAATCACTTTTCTGTGCTGCAGATCCTCCAGTTCTCTGAATGCTGAGCCCTCAAAAACCCTGCCCACACCACTGATTGGCAGCTTTCTGTGTACGCTGTGCATAGGCAGAAAGGTGCCAGTTAGTGGTGTGGCGCAGGGTTACAAAGAGCTGGAGAATTATATGGCATGAGACAACTAGGGAGCTAGAAGTAGCTTGAAGGAGATGAAGCTGTAACATTCCCATAATTGTATAAAAATATAACAGTGGGCATGCTTTATTTAGAAATATCAATATACACACAAAATTATAAGCAAGAATTAAATTAATTAAGACAGACACAAGACTTAACAGAAGATGATTACTTGTAGATGCGAGACAGGGAATTGAAAGCCTGACGATGAAGAGCAGAGAGTCTGGTGGGTGCCAATTCCTGTGCAACCAACCATGAGAGTGTAGAGGAAGCTGTGCTTCACAACCATCCGGTAATTAAAAGTTCTTTATTGGAAAATCTTTAAAACAAGTGTATCCATCCAAAAACCATGTTAAAAGCTCACACTTTTCGGGCACTAATTGCCCTTTATCAAAAGATTTTCCATTAAATAACTTTTAACTACCAGATGATTGTGCAGCACTGCTTCCTCTACACTCTCATGAACATCATTATTGTATAGCTATGTCAACCATAGCACCAAACACATGAAGCAACGGGCGCTCCTGATACGCCTTTTCTATCATGTCGGAAGTACTTTAGCCATATTAATTGTGTTATAGCTGGATTCTACAGCTGTCACAACTCTGTTGTCGGGTGTTCCAGGACCAGGGGCTCCTTCTCCGTCCCTAATGCTAGGGGCGCCATAGCTTGCCCTGTTCTCCGCATTACTTCTGATGGTGAAGACGACAGGGCCGCGTACCTTGCCTTAGCTCCTGAATCCACCTTCAGTCTGTACCCTTCCCCTACCCAGGGAGAGGCGAGTATTAGTGTGCCATAATACACCAACCAGATTAACAAGGTAATATGAACAGGGATAAAGGAAAAAACGAAATATAGAAATATACACACATAACCTACAAAGGTAAACACAAAGGAGTGGAGGATGGGGTTAAACCAAAGTAGGAGAAGAAAGGGAATTATCCCACACTCAAAACCTAGCAACAGTCACAGATAAATCCACCAAATGCCTACTCTAATAACCACCAACAACCTCCTACCATGCAGCATAAGCTACTCTGACAATGAGTGCTGTCCAGGGCCCAGATTATATAGGAGATGGGAGTGGCTAACAGTGCACAGCTGAGAGTCTTAGGCTATGTGCACACGTTGCGGAATTGCCATGGAAATTTCCGCGGCAATTCCGCACCTCCCTACCGCGGGAAATCCGCATATTATAGGTATGCGTATTCCTGCTAAAAACTAGCGTTTTGCAAGCGTAATTAGCTTGCAGAATGCTAGCGTTTTACAAGCGATCTGACAGGTTGGTCACACGAGTCAAACAAGTGTTTGACACGTGTGACCAACTTTTTACTATTGATGCCGCCTATGCCGCATCAATAGTAAAAAGATCTAATGTAAAAATAATAAAAAAAAATAATAAATAATGATATTCTCACCTTCCGGCGTCCCCCGCAGCTTTCCCGCCTCTCAGCGACGCTCCCGGCCAATCCCGTTCCCAGGAGTCCTTTGCGACAATCATCCCGATGACGTAGCATCACGCGAGACCGCTACGTCATCTGGGTGATCTCGCAAAGGACTCCTGGGACCAGGAGCGTCGCTGAGAGGCGGGAAAGCTACGGGGTTTCCGGAAGGTGAGAATATCATTATTTTTTATTTTAATTATTGTTTTTACATGGATATGGTACCCAGGGCTTGGAGGAGAGTCTCCTCTCCTCCAGACCCTGGGTACCATCCGCACATGAACCGCTTACTTTGCGCATGGTGGGCACAGCCACATGCGGAAAGTAATTGGTTCAATGCATTCCTATGGCGGCGGAATTGCCGCGGTTCCGCAAAAAAGAATGAGCATGCTGCGGATTCTCCCGCGATGCGATTCCGCCGCGGAAAAACCCGCAGCATGTGCACAGCATTGCGGAATCTCATAGGCCTTAATGAGTTGTGTTGTGTAAGCGATTTTGCCGCGGTTTTGCAGCGTTTCCGCCGCCATGACACATATGACAGATTATTTTTGGTAAGTTTTTTTAATTGTTTTTTTCCCCAGCTAGTGTTAGTAAAGAAAAACATGGCCATCCTGAAGGTGGAAACGAAATAACACTATGTTCACATATACTAACTTATTTTTCTTATTTAGATGACTAAAATGCTGGATTTACTTGAAGACTTTCTTGAATACGAAGGCTATAAGTATGAGCGAATAGACGGAGGAATTACAGGAGGACTGCGGCAGGAGGCAATTGACAGATTTAATGGTACTACTTCTTACTCAGTGACTTACAGACTTATATATGGAAATAAATATATGACATATTGAGTGTCGGGACCATAAGTTGGAAGGTGGTTGGAAACGTCCAATGATCTGCAACATGAAAAATGTTGTTTTTCTAAACACATAGAAAAGTATAGCAGACCGAAAAGTTCACGTTAGGTCAGTGGTAGAAAAAAATGGCTGCTACTTTCATATAAAAATCAATAGAAATAAGTGCAACCCAATCCTAATGTTGTTTGTGGCTTTCATGTAATCTGCTTAGCCTAATGCCATTTATCAGGCTGCGGGCAGCGACATCTCCACTGTTACTTGGGAGAAATCGCTAAAAACATTTGGTCTCGGCAAGAGACAAGATACTGGGCCCCTTGTGCAAAAGCTACATCTGAGCCCAATGTCTAACTGAATATTTTCAAGATTTCTAAGTAAGTACACCAAAAATGTATAATTCAACTTAATATATCATGGCTAAGGCACTATGTGTCTAAGTAAAGAGGACCTGTCATTTTCCATAAATGTGTTTTTTTTTTTTTTTTTTACTGATCCAAATGCCGCTGTTCTCCTGAATCCGGGGTTGTTTTTCTTTTTCTCCTGGGCCTCTCCGTTCTTGAGATATGGCCCTCAATTCGTAGGTATGTAAATATAGTTTTTTTAAGTAAAATGGGCGTGGTCATTAACTGTTCTGAGTGTTTTCTTGATGACCACACCCACTTAGATAACAAGGCTAAATTTGCATACCAGTTACAGAAGGCCATATCTCAGGAACAGAAAGACAGAGGAGCAAACAAAAAAACAACCCCAGATTCAAGAGAACCTTGGCATTTACACCAGTATACAAAAATCATATTTATGGAAAGTGACAGGTCCTCTTTAAAGGGATTGTCCAGCCTTAGGCTACAAGTCTCCAGTCATTCTATGTGACTGCAGACTTGTGAATCTTCGCATCGTGCACTGTGAGGATTCTCTGGTGCAGGGAGTGGGCATTCATGTTAGCATAAGTATGCAATTTGCATACTTCTAACCACATTCAGGCTACAATTGTCTAGGGATGAGCAGACTCGTGGAATTTTGGTTTCTGGTACCCGACCCGACCTTTAATCTAAAGTTTGGTTCAAATACCAGAACTGAACCTGAACCCAAACTTTGGAGCTTGAAAAATCTCTCTCTCTCTCTCTACCTCCCTTCCTCTGTCTGCCTCTCCTTCGCTCTCTCCGAACTTTCCCTCTCTCTCTCTCTGGACTTTCCCTCTCCTCTCTCTCTCCTGCTACGGACTTTCCCCTGAACTCCGAACATTAAAATGGACTTCCAGTGCAAACCCTGAAATTTAAACTTTGCTCATGTCTAGACATGTCCAGTCTCGCTCAATACACTTGCATTGAGTAATTCTGTGCACATCTAGTTGGCATATAACCAAATTGCATACTTACGGTCATGCACCTCCCACTCCCTGGGATGGCATCGGAGACTCCTCACAGTGAGGATTCGCAAGTTTGCAGTAACATAGAATGACTGCAGACTTGTAGCCTAAGGCCAGATCTTTAAGTAGCCATATCAACTCTTCTGTGACTGTATTTTGAATAAGGTAGCTCTCTCTTCCTCTCTCCCAGGAGCAACTCCCAGCATCAACTAAATTACACCTATTTTTTCAAGTTATGAAAGAAACCATTGTGCTGTTTACAGCCCCTTTCATGAATAACGTGGGATGCATTTGGTGATATATCTATTTCCATTGAATAGGGTAACCTGTCTTAATGGTGTCTTGGGTTGCTTTCATCTTAAAACAAAAAAAAAAACTTTTCTGTTTATTTGTATCTAAGCATTTTTTTTCTCTTTTTTTCTCTTTTTTAGCTCCTGGTGCTCAGCAGTTTTGTTTTTTATTGTCGACCCGAGCTGGAGGACTGGGAATAAATTTAGCTACAGCCGACACTGTCATTATATATGACTCCGACTGGAACCCACACAATGATATTCAGGTAAATTAATCAATATTCATTTTATGGAAGGGTGGTCCCCTGGGGATGTTTTATTAATGAAAATAGGAATACATTAAAACAATGGAGTCTTGATGCTGACCGCCATATTTCTGAAGCCCCATTGAACCATAAGTGTGTCCGGACAAGTAGACAGGGTTTCAGACTGGACAAGAATCATCTGGCGAGCCGCCCATTTGGAGGGATTTTGCAGTGCGCCAGTGTTAATATATGGACCCTTTTATGCCTCCTCTTCATTTAAAATACTTGAATTCACCACATTGGCATTTTTGTTATCCCTGATGCACTTGGCGAAGCCATATGGTGGCACATACAAACGTGGTCAAAATTTTTTAAATTGTTGGTACCCCTCGTTTACAATGGTCACAGAAATAACTTGAATCTGACAAATGTAATAGTAAATCAAAAATCTATGCTTTTCAGCCATGCTTCCACAGAATTTAAAAAAAATAAAACTCATGAAATAGGCCTGGACAGAAATGATGGTAATCCTGAAAATAATGTAACAAAAGGGACATGTTAAATCAAGGTGTGACCACTAATTAGCATCACAGGTATTTACAATCTTGGAATCAGAGAGTGGACCTGTATAGAGGGCTGCAAATACTCACTGTGCTGTTTGGTGACATGGTGTGTATCACACTCAACATGGACCAGAGGAAGCGAAGGAAAGAGATGTCTCAGGAGATTAGAAAGAAAATTATAGACAAATATGTTAAAGGTAAAAGTTATAAGACCATCTCCAAGCAGCTTGATGTTCCTGTGACTATAGTTGCACATATTATTCAGAAATTTAAGCTCCATGGGACTGTAGCCAACCTCCCTGGACGTGGCCCCAGGAGGGAAATTGATGACAAATCAAAGAGACGAATAATACTAATGGTAACAAAAGAGCTCAGAAAAACTTCTAAACAGATTAAAGGTGAACTTCAAGCTCAAGGAACATCAGTGTCAGATCACACCATCCGTCGTTGTATGAGCCAAAGTGGACTTCATGGGAGAATGTCTGACTTTCATTTGTTCATTTTCATAGATTTTTGATTAATTATTACTTTTGTCAGATTTAAGTTATTTCTGTGACCATTGTGGGTTTTTCTGTCATTAAACGAGGGGTACCAACAATTTTGACCAAGTGTGTAGGTATCACGCTGTATAACAGTTATAGATAATGTCAGTAATCTATATCAAGTGGGACAACATTCTATATACCATATAAATAGGTTATATCAACATGAACATATAGTATTTGATAACATAGTATTACCTGACATAATATCCGAAGTACTGATGATCTATACTGGATCTGTTTCACGCTGTCTCAGGCTAGAGGTGGACCGGGGTCTATACTGACCCTAAACTGGGGTCCTGACTAGTCCCTCTACCTGGAGGTACTGTTAATGGTACAGAGGTCCAGGCCGCCAGCGTAACCCTATCTCCTATAAGTCCCTGACCACTGTAATCTAGTCCTTAGAAGGACCCTGATTACCACCACAGGGATATGGGCAGGTCACCGCTAAATAAACAGTAAAGACAAACGAGACAGACAGGGGATAAAGTAAATACTGTCTTGCATACAACACTTAAACACAGAGGGAACACAAAAGGTCTAGGAGATAAACTATAAGCGAGGAGAGGAGAAACCACAAAGGAGCTCTTAGCTTAAGTCTTCTCAGAACCGATCCTATCTGCTGGTCTGTATGAATGCTAACACCGGCATCTCCCAAGCAGACTGGCAGGTATATAAAGGAAGCTAATTAGTGCATAATCAAACTGCAGCCGGGCGAGGCTGGACCTAGTCTTAGCACAGAGCTAGGTAGAATTAACTCCCTCACTGCCAAACACAAAGAAACAGCAACTCAGCTGCGAGAAGTCAGAATGTGTAATCGCGACGATCTTCGTGGCGATACACCCATGACAGTAGGTCTACTTAGTTCTGTATTATGGAGCTGTAGAATCTCTGTTGCACCATCTAGGTCCTCCATACTTGGGACATACATGAAAGATGTCCCCACCGCTAAATAAGAATCTTTCTCTCCAGGCCTTCAGCCGCGCACACAGAATTGGGCAGAATAAAAAGGTCATGATCTATCGGTTCGTCACCAAGCATCCGTAGAAGAAAGGATTACTCAGGTGGCAAAGAGAAAAATGATGCTGACCCACCTGGTTGTACGACCAGGTCTGGGCTCTAAATCCGGCTCCATGTCAAAGCAGGAACTGGACGATATCTTGAAGTTTGGAACAGAAGAGCTCTTCAAGGATGACGTTGAAGGTAAAGAAATCACAATAATTTTCCATTTTATGATATCTTTTTTACTTTATAATATTTATTTGTTTGTTTTTGTACCATCATGTTTGATTTTATTTTTATTAAAGATGTTATCCAGGATTAGAAAAAAAGCATAACTGCTTTTTTTTTTCCCGAAATAGGGCCTCTTCTTACCATAGGTTGTGTCCAGTATTATAGTTAAGCCCCTTTAACGTGTATGGAGCCGAGCTGCAATACTAATCATTGTCGCAGGTGGCGCTGTTTGTGAAGGAAAGTAGACTTTTTTTTTAAGCCTGGACAACCCCTTTAATGACGACTTCTCATTTCTCCTTTGTTGTGAAGTATAGAGAAACCCTTGGCGCTTACAATAATCTCCTGGAACATCAGATTTCCTATAAAATAACAATACTGCGGCATCTTGTCTTAGAACTCTGCACTTTGATGCCCCTTTGTCATTCCTCCTAGAGATGTATGGATACATTAAAGTGATGTCCGTGACTTTATCATTGATGGCCTATCCTTAGGCTAGGTCATCAATGTCTCATCGATGCGGGTGTGACACCCGGCACTCCCGCTGATCAGCTGCTCCCGGTGTCGTTGGAGGTTGCTTGGAACTGCTCAGTTATAGATCTACACATCATAGTGGCAACTGCTGGGTACTTCACTTCCACCCCCTATTGATTTGAATAGGGGATGGATATGTAGTACCAGGCTGCAGCCATTATAGGCAGCGGCGCTGTGCTGCTCTGTAACTGAGCATTTCCGGCCGACGATGACACCGGGAACATCTTATTGGCATGGGTGTCGCACCCGCATTGATCAGAGAATGATGACCTATCGTAAGGATAGGCCATCACTATTACAGTCCGGACACCCCTTTAACAGCCGGGTATTACCACTCCTTTTGTCAGTTGAGCATGTTGCAGCGTAGTCCAATCAGTGCTAACAGTACCAGACTGCGTTGCGACATGCCCCACTCACAAGAGAAATGGTAACAAGTTGCCAGTACGTTGATACATTTCCAGGAGGAATAACAGAAGAATGGCACAATGCAAACATCTAAGTAACGATGCTCCAGAATTACTTAATGGAGAGTGCAAGTATTCACTAACACCGACATTTTGGACTGGTTGATACTGTAGCTTCTTTTTTTCCCATCTGGTGCATTTATGGCAGGATATGACGTAAATCTATAGTAGATGAGGTCCTGCATCCATCTTGGGAGCAGAGCCCTGACGTGTCGCTGTTAGTTGAGACGGGGGTCTTATTAATTTTTTATGGGAAGTCCGACGGCCATTTCACATAAAGCCGCACCTGACAGGGCCCAAATAGGTCTCTTTGGTGGGACTCACTATACATTTATGTCACATCCTGGGCATTAGAGTGCCCCTCTAAGGCGGGTATCACATTTGCAGATGGAGGTGCTGCAGAGTGCTGCGTACTTCCTCTGTGAAGCTCCGCCCACCGCCGCACCTCCTCCGTGAAGCTCCGCCTATGTCTGCATGCTGCCTGCGCACCTATATGTAACATTAGGTGTGCAGGCCGTTCAGATGTATGTGGATGCCGCCGCATGCATCGTTTTGACGGTGCTGCGTCCACAACAAAATGCAACATGTTGCGTTCGGTGTAGGTTGCCGCCCTGTCAAAACGACGCAGGCTACGGCATCCGTATACATCTGCACGGCCTGCATACCTAATGTTAAATATAGGTACTCAGGCCGCATGCAGACATAGGCGGAGCTGACCGGAGGAGGTGCGGCGGAGGGCGGAGCTTCATGGAGGAAGTATGCAGCCCTGTGCAGCACCTCCATCCGCAAATGTGAAACCAGCATAAGCAGTAATGGGGGGTGATTTATGTAAACAACTGAAGGTGAAAAGTGAAGGCATTTCCATAGCAACCAATCAGATTCAAGTTTTCATCTCTCTGAGACTTGAAAATGAAAGCAGCAGCCTAACTGGTCGTTGTGGTTACTTCACCTCACCAATCAGAGTTCTGGAGAAGTGGCCGTGTGACACGTCGCTGCCGTTTGATTGGTTGCAATGGGACGTGTTGTTTAAGAGGTGCCTTTTTGTACCGGAGGCGCTCACATCCAGGTGTCCTCCAGTAGCACTGATATTATCCAAAAACCGGAGCAGACCGACAATGGAGGACCTGCCCAGAGCAGCGATCAGAACCGCTTCCTGTATGATTGCCTCAGGTCTCATCATGAGGGGGAAGAAATTGCCATTTTGTTTGAGTGCCCATGTGAATCCTGCACATGCTCAGTCTGCGGGCCCGACTGTCATCATGTCACACATTTCTCTTGTTCTATATTTCACATGAATTGTATTATATGCTCAGTAATTAAAGGGAATTTTTTGACGCCACCCAGCTCCCACTCAAACCCTTACAAACTGGCAATATGGTCACTGAAACAGAAGGCAATATTTATCTAGTACTCCATTACTGAAAAAAAACAATGTTTTCTTCCATATGCAAATGAGGCTGAAGTGCTAAGGGCATGATCGGAGCACTTCCCGAGACCCGGTCTTCTAGGCTCTATTCCCTGCCTAGCCACACCTCCGTCTGCTTGACTGACAGGTCACTGGCTGCTATTGAACTGTCAGTCAAGAAGAAGGTGGAATCAGGCAAGGAATAGAGGCAGAGGCTTTGTAAGTGCTCCAATTACACCGAGTACTTAAGTCTCATTTGCATATGGAATTAATTTTTTTTTCAGTAATATAGCAACAGATTGTTTAAAGGGTCTCATCCTCTTTCTTCAGGAGCGCACCACTGCTCTGCTTTCCAGCTTCGTCCTTGCCAAGAGCAGTGCACTTTTAAAGATTGACTGTTCAGACCAGTGGCAAGGGGCACTGAGACTGGCCGGATCCAGCAATCCAAGCTAGCTTCAATGAAGCTCTTGCAAGCACATGCTCCTTGCCTAGGAGACCGGCCACTCTGAGGTGGCTGGTAACCCTAACGACGAGCAGTAAACTAGAATAAAAATCCCTCATTTTTTGAGAATGGAGATGATGTCTAATAAGACATAAATTGCAAAATTTTTCATTTTTACAAGCATAACCAATGATGACTGAGACAACCTCCATTCAAACGGTATAGATTGCCCTATGTTTCAAATACCAACATGCCCATGTAAGCGCTTTGGCGGGAGGGGAAGCTGACTGATTGCCTTAATAATTAAAATGGAATTTTGTAGTGAAATTGATTAGGCACAAGTAAGTAGGAGGATCTTGTATGACTGAACATCACAACTGATTTTGTTTCTGTTGTCCCACAACCTCTAAACCTCAGGCCTATTTCAGACAGCTACAATGCTTCTCCAGTTTACAGCCTATACTACGGTCACAAGACCACCTCTACCCCTAAGTTTAAAGAGGACCAATCGACTCCTGGGAAACTTTATGAAGTAAAAGGAGACCAACATATATAGCATTTAGCTGATGTATTTGATTATGAATAGCAATTTCCACTCTAATTAAAACTTTGACGCTTTAAGAGACTGTAGTCACAGAAGTTGGGCTCTCTGCTGTCTCATTATTTTGACAGCTGTGTGCTGGGAGATACCACTGGTTGGTGGAGTCTGTGAGCAGCTTGTAAACACATGATGAGATCTGTGCTGCAGACTTACTTCAAGCTGGATGTAGTTACATATGTGGGAAAGTAAGATGTCCTGTATTTTATGTAGCATCATGAGGAGAAGGATAAAAATGCAGTAGAAGTAAATCTTGTTAAGGTACTGCCACACTACACAATCCCGCTAGCGATCTCGTTAGCGTCGCATACTAATGAGATCGCTAGCGGGATTGTTTCTATATCGCTAGTAGCTACCTAATTTAGCGATATCGTTAAGGACGCTATCGCGGTTAGCGATCTCCTTAACGACTTTAGCGATACAAAAGTACCGCTAAATCGCTAAAAAAGGTGCCACACTCAGCGATTAGATACTTACCAACGGGGCGCCAGCGACGAAAATAGGGTCCGGAACGATCGCTGTGATGAACGACATCACAGCAGGGGCCTCGTCGCTGGTAGATGCCGCACACAACAACATCGCTAACGGGATCGCTAAATAGTGACGTTTTTTAGCGATCCCGTTAGCGATGTTGTTTAGTGTGGCATACCCTTTAGTCTTCTCTTGTTTATAGCTGCTGAAGTCTATTTGTGTGTAATGAGATGCTCAGTTTAGTACTTTACATGCAGCTATGTCCTTCCCTAGTTAATTACCCTTTACCAACAGCTATGTCCTCCTGTAGTAGATTAATCCCTTAAAGTATATATGTCCTTGTCTAGAAAATTAATATTTAGAGGCAACTATGTCCTCTTGTAGTAGATTAATCCTTTAGAAGCAGCTCTGTCCTCCTGTAGCAGATGAATCCTTTAGAAGCAGCTATGTCCTCCTGTAGTAGATGAATCTTTTAGAAGCAGCTATGTCCTCCATTAGTAAATTAATCTCTTAAAAATGTCTATGTCTTCCACTAGTAAATTAATCTTTAGAGGAAACTGTGTCCTTTTGTAGTAAATTAATCCTTTATAAGCAGCTATGTCCTCCTGTAGTAGATAACTCCTTTAGAAGCAGCTATGTCCTTCACTAGTAGATTAATCATTTTAAAGTATCTATGTCCTCATCTAGCAAATTAATTCTTTAGAGGCAGCTATGTGCTCTTGTAGTAGATTGATCCTTTAGAAGCAGCTATGTCTTCCTGTAGTAGATGAATCTTTTAGAAGCAGCTATGTCCTCCATTCGTAGATTAATCCCTTAAAAAGTATCTATGTCCTCGTCTAGTAAATGAATTCTTTAGAGGCAGCTATGTCCTCCTCTGGTAGATTAATCCTTTTAGAAGTATTTCTATCCCCCTCTTTTTGGGGGGCTGTATATTTCACAGGTACTTCCTATTACATGGCTGATAAATAAGAATATTTTATATATAGTAAAATTCAGGTTCCTTTTTATGCTGACATTAAACTATCATTTCCAGTAGCACATCACTCTTAGTACAACGGCACATGCGCTGCCAACAACATGATGCTGTATGGGTCAGAGAGATCGTATTAATGATTAACTTTCCCCATAGAGTTCTTTTTGGCCTGAGTGAATGTGCCCATAAATGAGCATTGATCAGCTTGTAAATTGTTGATCGGCGTCCTTTAACTGGTCAAATTATTTATGGGGACATTATGCCTAGCAATTATGGGAGTACTGTACCGCTCACCTACTGACATTTTGTGCACTTCTAGGTCAGTGTGATCAAAATAAGGCCGGTGCTTATGAAAGCTCTTTGGTCTAGAAGTCTAGGGGTGAATGTCAGAATTCCTACAGGTTTAGAGCAGGGAAGCTGTTCTTATAATTATACCTGGTGGTCTACGATGGTGAAGGGTTAAGTCATACCTAGACATTCCTGTCTGTTGGACTTATTGCTGTCTCAGACCATCATTTTCATAAAAAGTTACTGGCCAGGTGAAAACTGATTTGGACAGAGCAACATAAAAAGTTTCCAAAAAAGTCCCAAAACAGTAAATGCAAATAGGTTTTTTTTTTTAAAGCTTTCCATGCAGAGTTGTGGTCAATGTCAGTTGTGATGCTCTCCGTACAGCGACTGTGTGATATCGCTCCATGTATTGCTTAACTCTCCCTTCTTTTTGATGTTTTTGTGTCTTCCCTCCTTTCTACTGCAGACCATCACAGCGGCAGCTTAACAGTGTGCAAGAAAACTGGTGAGCGGCTCTGTGGTTGGATGGCTAAGATGCTACCAGAGCAGTGGCTAGTCCGTAGTGTCACCTTGCCCTTTAATTGCCATCATAAATATTGCTTTAAAAAAAGTCTAAATTTCACATAGAGGCAAATCACGGTTATAAAAGCAAAACAAAACACATCATCGAAAAATTCCCAGTTCACGCACTGAAAAGTTGAAACCCCTCGATCTATAAAGAAAATCTTCAGTATACAACAATGAAAAGTGAAAAGTTTCTCTGCTGCACAGAGTATTTCAGGAGAGCGGAGTGTTGATCTCGTGGGAGCTGTAATCTATTTGATTAGTCAGGACACATTGCGGCAGAGTCATTATATGGAGAGGGGAAGAAAAACAAGTAGTAGATCAACAATTAATGCTGAAAAACAAAGTTCCCTAGCAGCACAGAGTATTTCAGAAATGAAGTGTATTAATGGTGCTCAACACATAATTGGGGATGGGGCATATGACTGATGTGAGGAGAGGGACATAGATTATAGGATTCTAGCGCATACAATGATAGAGGCAGCAGAAGGGACTCAGAGTATTTAAGGCAAAAAGTATATTAATCATGTAATAGTATAATGGAAATGAGTAGGAGATAGTGACATGTGAATATATGGCTGATGTAAGAAGGGGACTGAAGAGTAAAGGACATCGCAATGATATAGGCAAAAGCAGGGCCTTCCAGCAGTGAGAGTATTTCAGGAAAGAAGTGTGGATCAGTGACCTGCCCACTCATTGGAAAGTGCTGTATGTGACAGTAGGAAGGAGGAGCATGTCATAATTTAAGGAGGAAAATGGTAACAAGGAGATGATTATATACAAAAGATATATAATAGCAGGGACAGGATTTCCAGCAGCACAAAGTATTTCTGGATTGGTTTTGCAGTAATGAGCAAGCAGCTCTACCTGCGGTATGAACAGATTATATTCCAGGAGAACACAGTGGTCTGTGAGGAACGTAGATGCTGAATAATTCAGTATTATTTTTCTTCTTAATAAATTCACTTACCTGGGTCAAGATGCTGATATTAGCACCTTGGGCTTCAGGAATACAATGCGAGAGGCGCTGTGACACAGAAACGCATCCTGCTTGTAACAGTGAACAGATGAAACCTGGATGACAACTACTTTGTGCATCTCATGGAGTTTGGCCTCATTTTTGGATCCCCCTCCCTCATTGAAACAGAATAGAGTCCGGGCCCTTCCACGTGTAACTCAGTCAGCAGTTCATTACAGTGGCCATCATGTAATGTGATATTCTCTGAACGAATTCGTCCTGCAATGACAAGAAACTGGTCCCTGAGCCATCTAAAATTTGTTGGCTCCAGACCATTTCGATTGCCAAGTTTGTTTCTTTATTAAAGGGAATCTGTTATGTCCAAAAAAGCTATTTACCTGCCGATATAGGGTTAATCTGTAAATGCATGCCTTACTGAAAGCTACAGGGAGAAAATGAACTCATATCTTCCTTGCAGCCGCTCCTTTCCAGTCATCGGGGCGGTGCAGGGAGCAGTTGCAGTCACCTATCACTGTACAGTGAGCCCGGCTGTAATCACTCCCCGACACTTTGATTGACAGCCTGCTTTGTACACACACGCTGCATAGCCGGCTGTCAATCAATATGTCGGGGCACTGATTACAGCTGTTCTCACTGTATAATGAGTGGTGACTGTAACCGCTCCCTGCACCACCTCAGTGGCTGTAAGTGAGCAGCTGTAGGGAGGTTATAAGTCCATTTTCTCCCTGTAAGGCCAGTGTCACACTTGCGTGTGTGATGTGAGAAACTCGTGCGAGTCTCTCGCATCAACACCCGCCACTACCGCCGGCACTCGGACCGGAGTGTGCGACTGCATAGAAATACATGTAGCCGCACACTCCGGTCCGAGTTCCGGCGGTAGTGCCGGGTGTTGATGCGAGAGACTCGTGCGAGTTTCTCACATCACACACGCAAGTGTGACACCGGCCTAACCCTGCTTTCTATGTTCATACGCAGAGTTTTTTTTAAGCAAACATGAAAGTACTTTTTACATTATTAGCAAAAGCTATGAGATGTCAGAAATCTCATGCACACTTTTGTTTTTCTTTCTGGTCTGAATTTGACAACTGCAGCGGTTGTGAAATTTGCAGCATGTAAATTCTTTCAGCGCTTTTGCAGTGTTTTTTCACCTATAGAAAACAATGAGGAAGTGAAAGAAAAATGCAGAAAACAAGTTTCGCTGCATTTTTGGTAAATAAAACTAAATGTATTAAATATGCACTGTAGACAAATCACATGTGATATGCATCCAAAAACAGCACAAAAAAATACAGCAAAACTTGCGTTTTGAATGCACCGTATTAACTGACAAGGACCAGTTTTTGGCTACGGGAAAAAAACTTTGCAAAAACGCGTGTGAACATAGCCTATGGCAGCTAGGCAGATTTTTAATGTTACTTAGCTGCAGATTAACCTCATATATGCATAGCAATAGTGTTTTTGGACAGGTTTTCTTTAAAATTATCTCTGGTAACTAGTAATCTTACACTTTGCACCCTTCTCGTAAACCAGAGACCCCCCAATGTTGAAGGCCATGTCCACCTTTGTTGCCACATTTTTCTATGAATCAACTTTGCAATTGTCAATAATTAAAACTTTACTATCATTTTAGGTCCACAGCTCCATACAGGCCTATGCATCTCCATAGTAACAGACAGCAACAACAAAAAAAAGGTGTCATCTCATCCTCTAGTCACTTTTTCTATAATCTGTTCCCATCTTTAAGCTAACGTACATTCAGTAGGTGACCAAAAATAAAGGAGACTGCTGGTTCAGACTACAGAGGCTGTTTGTTGTCTGTTACCATGGAGATATATCGTATATATTTTTTTAATCAAAAGAACCTTTTGCAAAGTAACTTCATTTGCTTTGTTACACAAGAAATGGTTATGATCGTCCATGTAACAAATACTTCCCGAGCTGGTGACCTGTGAACAACGTCCCTTGCAGGAGGATAGGAGCATGGAGATCTTGGGGGCAGGGACTTCTGCAGGACAACCGTTAAAGGATATTATGGTTAGAGATTGTGAAGGACCCTTCCGTGGGTAACTTCTAGGGGAAAGTCTAATTTTTCTGCCCCATATGAGCTCACACATGGATGATGATGATAACTGGCGGTCTGCATGCCCTATGTGAATTTTACGTGTTGCTATTTTCCACAGCTGCAAATGCAACACACAAGCTTTGTCATTACCATGTCTTTGTTCTGCAACCTCCATGGCTGTTTGGGACCCTTATTACGTCTGGATGCGGCTGTTTATATCATGCTATTTTGTGCATTTTATGTATACGTGTTATGCTGCTGTAATTAAAGGTGATGTCCACATTAAATCAGATAGTCATAATTCCAGTGGTATCGCGCAAAAATGTTTCCCAGACGTTCTGCTACTTTCTTACAACAATTCCTGTTGGGCCGTTTGTCAGTGCCCCATCCATTTTTTGAGAATAATGATTATCTATGAATTGCGAAAAACAGAAAAAAAATAAAGACGCAGTCAGACGGCTGTATAAATCGGACCGAGATCGGAATTCAGTGTACGGACTGGCCGGCGGCTCTCCCTACCCAGCTGCATGGAAATACATGTAGACCTGTCACTCTTGGGTCAGGAGTGCCGCCGGCCAGTCCATGCATTGTGGTCCAATTTATACAGCTGTCTTAAGTGCGCCCTAACACAAAGTGGTTTTGTATTACTCTTAAAGGGCAACTCCAGATAGATATAATATTGTGCCACCAGTTCCGTTCCATAGTCAAAAATGTGGTAATCATAATATTATATAATGGCCAAATGGAAGGAAAGAAGTAAAAAATTTCAGCCCCTTTCGTGGACTTTTGTAACTCCCATTCGTCTCAGTAGGGGCCACAGTGAGCACAAAAGAAAACACTTGGAATGATGGAAGGAAAATATGATTTATTTTTTTTTTAGAATTTGATTTTTCCACCGTGGCTGGAGTTGTTCTTTAAGCCCTCATTGTCACTGTAGATGGACATCCCCTTTTCTGTGTCTTGCACTAGTATGAATTTGGCTTTCAGAAAACGTGCCGTTTTTCCTGGAATTCTGAACCGAAACTAAGAGACGTCTGAATTCCAGGCCTTGATGACTACAACGCCCATGATCATGCGTATTTTCTGACTTTTCCTTCCCTTATATCTCCGTATTGAACATTGCAGGTGACAACAAGGACGTTGAGGACAGCAGTGTCATCCATTATGATGATGGTGCCATCTCGAAACTTCTGGATAGAAACCAAGACGCCACCGAGGACACGGAAATCCAGAACATGAACGAATATCTGAGTTCTTTCAAAGTGGCTCAGTATGTTGTGAGAGAAGACGACGGAGTGGTAACACTTTTTTACTTACCTTTTAAGAACGATGTCATGGAATTGTCTCGTAGTTTTGCAGTTCTATAATATTCTTTCCCTGCATTCACATGCCTCATTGTGTTATATTCTTACTAATCCTAAGGAGGAGGTTGAACGGGAAATTATAAAACAAGAAGAGAACGTAGATCCAGATTATTGGGAGAAGCTCCTTCGTCATCATTATGAGCAGCAACAAGAAGATCTCGCAAGGAATCTCGGAAAAGGAAAAAGAATCCGCAAACAAGTGAACTACAACGATGCTTCACAGGAGGACCAAGGTGCCTACTGTGGTCATATTCATAAATTATATCATATTCTCTAATCATCTGTTCCTGATACAAAGTATCACCTGATGGTATACATTGTGAGAGATGAATACGCTATATAGGTGCCAACACTATACAGCAAACAGTATACCGGGCTTATGGACCTATGTTAACATCATAACATAGGGATGATACCTCATCCAAACTCATAATCCTTGTGTAGGTCTGCAGCTGCCATAATCCTATACCTATCAGCCATGCTTTGATTTATTGGCAACCACTTGAGTTGGTGCAAATTAATTCGCAGGAGCTGGTCCTAATCTGTGGCTTCTGGACGGTAGCCCTGAGAATCCACTGTCTACTTCACAGCCTCCACAGCTCTTTGTTTGATTTAACGGTCCGGCAGATGGTCATTGTTGTGGCTTGAGGCACATTTGACCAGGCAAGCTAATCAAAAGAAGAGCCGCGGGTACTGTCCAGTAAGAGGCTTCTCTCAAGACTCCCAACGGCCACAGATTAGTTACATGGCCTATGGACTGCGAATCCATATGCACCAACTATAGCAGCCACAGTACAGGTGGCCATACAAATGATACTGATTGTTTTGTGGGCCCGGCTGACCATCTAATTTGTTGGCTGGTGTCCAGATTTTCTTCTGGAAATCTATGATTTTAAGAAAGAACGATTAGGCATCTGGATTTCAACATGCCTGATTCTCTAGGGAGCTAAGATGCTACAAGGGATGTGTGACTGCTGCTCCCTTTTGATAACACATACACTTATGACAAAACCAGGAGTACCTGTGTGTGGGGGGCTCGGTAGAAATAACCTGTCATCGCCGTCCTACATCAAAGTTGGTGCTATTGTTTAAAGAGAATCTGTCAACAGATTTTTGCTATGTAATCTGAGAGCACTATGATGAGGTGTGCAATGAGTCTGATTCCAACAATGTGCTACTTACTAGGCTGTGTTTTGCTGTTTCAATATAATCAGTGTTTTATCAGCAGGAGATTATCATTAGAGGACTAGGTGTCTCATGCCTCCTAGTCCAATGCCACCCTCATCACTGATTAGCAGTTTTCTGTCAATATGCATAAGCAGCCAATCGGAGGTGTGGGTGGGGTTATACAGAGCTCAGCATTTTAGCTCTGCTAGATCTGCAGCTGTGAAAACTGTGATTCTATCATGACTGTTGCACCCAGGAAACTAAGTGATACATCACTGGAATTTGTCTGATTACATAGCAATAACCTGCTGGCAGATTCTTTTAAATTTTGTTACAATTTCTAATTATGTTTATCATTTAGAATGGCAAGATGAACTTTCTGACAACCAATCAGAATATTCCATTGGTTCAGAGGATGAAGATGAAGACTTTGAAGAAAAACCTGAAGGTCAGAGTGAGTTAAACTTTTTCTTTAGATGGATATGGATCACCTGTAGGACAATGAACCTAACAGCCAACCTGTGGAATGGTAACCTACAGCGGTTAGTTTTACTTTGTTTTGTCCATCACCCCACAATTCCATCCGATCAGTTCACTACCATGGGGGCTGCAGGCCAAGCAGAAGCTTCTTACCGGAAGCAGAGGACCTCTATCGAGTCTTCGGCTCCTTTGTCACCACCATGGGGGGAGCCTACGGACGATTGTTCTATCAATTTGTTAAAAGTACCTAAGGATCAGGGAGACGGTCCACCATAATTTCATGTGATCTAATCAATGTCAAGCCAAATTCATGTCATTTAGTCAAATTTTACTTGGGTTTGAACAGGCCTCAATGAGTAAGAAACCTTGTATAATTGATTATTCTGGTCCTCTTGGTGGGTCCTGGTTTGATGATCTTGCAAAGCAAACATACAAGTGTATATAATTTCCTTAGGTGGAAGGAGACAATCTCGCAGGCAACTGAAAAGTGACAGAGACAAGCCTCTTCCTCCACTTCTTGCTCGGGTTGGAGGAAACATTGAGGTAGGTGGACAACAGGTCCTTGAGTGGTTATTTTAACATTTTCATTGAACCTTATGTGGCAGGAAATCCCGAGTTACAAAAGTAAAGATCTTTAGGCCTTAGGTACTGACGCAAAGGTTTATCAGCGGCAACAGAATCTATTAAAGGGAATGTCCACACTTAACACTATTCTTCAGATGACGAGGTGCACTTCATCTACAATGTAATGACTGTCAGATCACATCGCATCACTTTTTTTGTACCGATCTTTATCTTGTAATATACTCCAGAGCTACATTCACTGCCCTTCAGGTTCTGAGTTGACATCTCCCTGCACCCCCAGCTTGTTCAGTGTCTTCCCAAAGATTTTCATTCGAAGAAGTGGTCTTGTAAGGGGTAAAAGAGGGATTTTCTGGTACTCACCGTAAAATCTCTTTCTTGGAGCCATGGTTACCTGTATCCCCCAATGAAGCAATAAAGAAAGTATTATACACTTTAGGTAGGAGAACTGGAGGTTTACCACTTTAAGAATATAATGATTGAATACCCTGCAGAAAATAAATGAACAGAATAGGCATGAAAATAATATTGGGTACTTGGTTAACATGTTTTTTGATAAAAAAAAATGCAAAAGCCATCCCACCACTTCACGGTGACCCTAATTGGGACAGTCCTAACTCTAATATTAAAAACCTTTCCGTTTGTCAAGTGTATGGTGTGCTGCTCCCGACGCTTTTCCTTTGGCAGCAGATTCTTCAGGAGAGACTTACGTTTGTTGTGAGACACTGTCCCATCATCCTAGCACAATGTCACTGCCAATGCCTGTTTGTGGTGAGTGTGGGCCAGCGTTGTCTTGGCTTTGAAGGTGCGGTGCTTATATCTCACGCTGTGTCACTTCCGGTGAATGGAACGCATCACCCAGTGGTGACACGCATATGTTAGTCTCTCCTGAAGAATCTGCTGCCAGAGGAAACGTATCGGGAGCAGCTCACCATACACCATACTCTGGGCATGACATGCTGAGAATGGTTCCAATGAAGGGGGCATGCCAAACCAGACTACTTGACTCCTGAAAGCTGCATATGGGGTGCAAAAATGTTCCAATTTTGTTGTATTACTATTGGGAAATGTTACCTCTCATTGCTAGACAGGAGCAATATTAAAGTTATATTCGGATGTGAGTTAACACATATGTCACGAGAGCAATAGAGGGGTGGCAATAATGTGTATGTCTGTATATATGTATGCTTATACCTACATTTAAGTCTGGTTAGATGTATGTCACTATATTGCCGGGAGATTTATCCTATATGTTGGCTTATGGAAGATAATCGACACCCATACTTCTCGACCCACAGTTATAGGAGGTTTTTCTGCACTGTCTTTGCACTTTAGGCCCAGCTGGACCATATTTTAGTTCTTTTTTTTTTTCACTTAGTCCTAATTAAAAGTTAAGCTTTAGGTGCCACATTCTGCTATTGCGTGTACCCAGTAAATCCACCAGCAGAATAATGAGTGCAGCTCTGGGGTATAATACAGGATGTAACTCAGGATCAGTACAGGATAAGTAATGTAATGTATGTACACAGTGACTGCACCAGCAGAATAGTGAGTGCAGCTCTGGAGTATAATACAGGTATGTAACTCAGGATCAGTACAGGATAAGTAATGTAATATATGTACACAGTGACTGCACCAGCAGAATAGTGAGTGCAGCTCTGGAGTATAATACAGGATGTAACTCAGGATCAGTACAGGATCAGTAATGTAATGTATGTACACAGTGACTGCACCAGCAGATTAGTGAGTGCAGCTCTGGAGTATAATACAGGATGTAACTCAGGATCAGTAAAGGATAAGTAATGTAATGTATGTACACAGTGAGTGCACCAGCAGAATAGTGAGTGCAGCTCTGGAGTATAGTACAGGATGTAACTCAGGATCAGTACAGGATCAGTAATGTAATGTATGTACACAGTGACTGCACCAGCAGATTAGTGAGTGCAGCTCTGGAGTATAATACAGGATGTAACTCAGGATCAGTACAGGATAAGTAATGTAATGTATGTACACAGTGACTGCACCAGCAGAATAGTGAGTGCAGCTCTGGAGTATAATACAGGATGTAACTCAGGATCAGTAACAGGATCAGTAATGTAATGTATGTACACAGTGACTGCACCAGCAGATTAGTGAGTGCAGCTCTGGAGTATAGTACAGGATGTAACTCAGGATCAGTACAGGATCAGTAATGTAATGTATGTACACAGTGACTGCACCAGCAGATTAGTGAGTGCAGCTCTGGAGTATAATACAGGATGTAACTCAGGATCAGTACACGGATAAGTAATGTTAATGTATGTACACAGTGACTGCACCAGCAGAATAGTGAGTGCAGCTCTGGAGTACAATACAGGATATAACTCAGGATCAGTAATGTAGTGTATGTACACAGTGACTGCACCAGCAGAATAGTGAGTGCAGCTCTGGAGTATAATACAGGATGTAACTCAGGATCAGTACAGGATAAGTAATGTAATGTATGTACACAGTGACTGCACCAGCAGAATAGTGAGTGCAGCTCTGGAGTACAATACAGGATATAACTCAGGATCAGTAATGTAGTGTATGTACACAGTGACTGCACCAGCAGAATAGTGAGTGCAGCTCTGGAGTATAATACAGGATGTAACTCAGGATCAGTACAGGATAAGTAATGTAATGTATGTACACAGTGACTGCACCAGCAGAATAGTGAGTGCAGCTCTGGAGTATAATACAGGATGTAACTCAGGATTAGTACAGGATAAGTAATGTAATGTATGTACACATTGACTGCACCAGCAGAATAGTGAGAGCAGCTCTGGAGTATAATACAGGATGTAACTCAGGATCAATACAGGAAAAGTAATGTAATGTATGTACACAGTGACTGCACCAGCAGAATAGTGAGTGCAGCTCTGGAGTATGATACAGGATATAACTCAGGATCAGTAATGTAATGTATGTACACAGTGACTGCACCAGCAGAATAGTGAGTGCAGCTCTGGAGTATAATACAGGATGTAACTCAGAATTAGTACAGGATAAGTAATGTAATGTATGTACACATTGACTGCACCAGCAGAATAGTGAGAGCAGCTCTGGAGTATAATACAGGATGTAACTCAGGATCAATACAGGAAAAGTAATGTAATGTATGTACACAGTGACTGCACCAGCAGAATAGTGAGTGCAGCTCTGGAGTATGATACAGGATATAACTCAGGATCAGTAATGTAATGTATGTACACAGTGACTGCACCAGCAGAATAGTGAGTGCAGCTCTGGAGTATAATACAGGATGTAACTCAGGATTAGTACAGGATAAGTAATGTAATGTATGTACACATTGACTGCACCAGCAGAATAGTGAGAGCAGCTCTGGAGTATAATACAGGATGTAACTCAGGATCAATACAGGAAAAGTAATGTAATGTATGTACACAGTGACTGCACCAGCAGAATAGTGAGTGCAGCTCTGGAGTATGATACAGGATATAACTCAGGATCAGTAATGTAATGTATGTACACAGTGACTGCACCAGCAGAATAGTGAGTACAGTTCTGGTGTATAATATAGGATGTACACGCGTGGTAAAAATTGGTACCCCTCGTTTAATGACAGAAAAACGCACAATGGTCACAGAAATAACTTGAATCTGGCAATAGTAATAATAACTAAAAAATCTATGATAATGAACAAATGAAAGTCAGACATTGCTTTTCAACCATGCTTTCACAGAATTAAAAAAAAATAAAGCTCATGAAATAGGCCTAGACAGAAATGATGGTACCCTTAGCTTAATATTTAGTTGCACAAACTTTTGAGGCAATCACTGCAATCAAACGATAACTGTAACTGTCAATGAGACTTCTGCACCTCTCGACAGGTATTTTGGCCCACTACTCCAGTTGTCTCATGTTTGAGGGTTGCCTTTTCCAGACGGCATGCTTCAGCTCTTTCCAAAGATGCTCAATAGAATTTAGGTCAGGGCTCATAGAAGGCCACTTCAGAATAGTCCAATGTTTTCCTCTTAGCCATTCTTGGGTGTTTTTAGCTGTGTGTTTTGGGTCATTATCCTGTTGCAAGACCCATGACCTGCGACTGAGACTAAGCTTTCTGACACTGGGCTGCACATTTCTCTCTAGAATCCCTTGCTAGTCTTGAGATTTCATTGTACCCTGCACAGATTCTAGACACCCTGTGCCAGATGCAGCAAAACAGCCCCAGAACATAACAGAGCCTCCTCAATGTTTCACAGTAGGGATAGTGTTCTTTTCTTGATATGCTTCATTTTTCTGTCTGAACATAGAGCTGATGTGCCTTGGCAAAAAGTTCCATTTTTGTCTCATCTGTCCATAGGACATTCTCCCAGAAGCTTTGTGGCTTGTCAACATGTAGTTTGGCAAATTCCAGTCTGGCTTTTTTATGATTTTTTTCAACAATGATATCCTCCTTGGTCGTCTCCCATGAAGTCCACTTTGGCTCATACAACGACTGATGGTGCGATCTGACACTGATGTTCCTTGAGCTTGAAGTTCACCTTTAATCTGTTTAGAAGTTTTTCGTATTATCCGTCTCTTTGATTTTTCATCAATTTTCTTCCAGCGGCCACGTCCAGAGAGGTTGGCTGCAGTCCCTTGGAACTTAAATTTCTGAATAATATGTGCAACTGTCGTCACAGGAACATCAAGCTGCTTGGAGATGGTCTTATAACTTTTACCTTTAACATGTTTGTCTATAATTTTCTTTCTCATCTCCTGAGACAACTCTTTCCTTCGCTTCCTCTGGTCCATGTTGAGTATGATACACACCATGTCACCAAACAGCACAGTGAGAATCTGTAGCCCTCTATACAGGCCCACTCACTGATTCCAAAATTGTAGACACCTGTGATGCTAATTAGTGGACACACCTTGATTTAACATGTCCCTTTTGTCACATTATTTTCAGGGGTACCATCATTTCCGTCCAGTCCTATTTCATGAGTTTTATTTTTTTTTTAAATTCTGTGGAAGCATGGTTGAAAAGCAATGTCTGACTTTCATTTGTTCATTATCATAGATTTTTTAGTTATTATTACTTTTGTCAGATTCAAGTTATTTCTGTGACCACTGTGGTTTTTTCTGTCATTAAACGAGGAGTACCAACAATTTTGACCACGTATGTAACTCAAGATAAGGACAGTATAAGTAATGTAATGTATTTACAAAGTAAATTTATACATAAATATGTATGTATGTATATATACAGTATATATATATATATATATATATATCATAATATCATTGTGCCACTTTCTGTAATCTAAGTCTTTAATCATTGAATATTAACACTTTTTTTTTGCTGTTACAAGGTTCTTGGGTTCAATGCTCGACAACGTAAAGCCTTCCTAAATGCCATCATGAGATGGGGAATGCCCCCACAGGATGCCTTTAATTCACACTGGCTCGTTCGGGATCTCCGAGGAAAGAGTGAGAAAGAATTCAGGTACCATGATTACTCATTTCACAGTCGTGTCTTGTGTGTTTAATCTTTTTTTTTTATTAATTTGTCAAATAAAAAGCATCAGGATTGGAATGTTCTTTTCAAGGACCCAGTGTGATAACAAAGCATCTGCACCTTTCATACCAGAATAAAACTTTTGTCAATTACTACTAGTTTAAGTAGAGAGAGGAACTAATTTCCTTTAACTTTCCCATATCTGATTTTTTCCAAACCATTTAAAGAAAATTATAAAATTAAGGTCATAATGTGTTACAGGTTGGATCATTTAATTAGTAAATTGAAGCAAATGAAAAAAAGAAAAATAAATGGTGTAGTTAACCTTGTGAACTCTACTTGAAAGTTGCTCATCACTAGAGGGCAGCAGAGTTCGGTGTCAGCATTTGTACTAATGGTGTTTTACACTTCACCATTCAGCTGAAGTCAATGGACTGTTACAGCTGCAGCTCCGTGCCATTGACATCTTAAAACATAGTTTACTTATGTGACATAAGTACTGTATTTTAGTAATCCCAAGCTGCAAATGTCTCCTACAGCTTATGTTTCAATGGGTTATTACTTATATCTTACATCGGTCATCTGTAACGGGGTGCAGTCAGACGGCTGTATAAATTGGACCAAGATCGGAACGCAGTGCACCGACCGGCTGCAGATCTCTTGACAACAGCATGTCATGTATTTCTATGCAGCTGTCACTCTCAAGTTGGGAGTCTGTGCACTTCGTTCTGATCTTGGTCCAGTTTATACTTCCATCTGACTGCGCCCTAAGAGTGATAGCACACGTCCAGAACCCCACACTGTGATGCCCAATAGCCTTCCAAATTGATTTAAAGGAAATATGTCTTAAAGCTGCTTGGACAATCCCTTCTTAAATGCTCAAGTCCCTGAGTAAAACAAGAAAAGCTTATGCCCACCTACCGCATTGGCGCCACTCCAGCAAAGTTGGTGTATTGTCTCCCTATGCGTGCTTGACTTTATGTCACATGATCGCTGCAGCCAATTAGAGGTTGCTGAACTGCTCTCAATATTATGCCAAAGCAATCACTGATTGGCTGCTGTGCTCACATGACATTGCGATGTGGGAGGTGAATATAAGGTGCATATAAACTTTTTTTATTATTATACTCGGCCATTGAAGAAGGAGTTTTCCAAGTAGTAGACAAACCTTGTAAACTATCTGCTGCTAAATTCTTGGTGCCATATACCATAAGACACCTTCAGAAGTCTTGTAGAGTCCATGCTTCAAGGGGTCAGCTGTTTTGGCAGTATTTTGCTGCTGTTTTGGCCTTTCTATCATATGAAAAGAAGTCATTGGTGCCCTCCCTTTGTGCTACCTCTTATAGGCGCCCATGTGATATAGCTTTCAATAGTCTAAAAGGTGATATTCTCCAGTACCAAAGAAAAGTGATTGAAACTTAAAACCTTTAATTATAATAGAGAATACAAAAATTGGAAGAATGTGCATATATTAAAAAAAAAAACTATAATGCTTACGCATTTCTGGTTGAAAAACCCTCAATTGTAGCCATGTGGTGTACTTTCATCAAGAGCCAAAGTCAAATGCAATGTCACCTTTAGCCACTCTGCTCAAATAGTACGTTCCTCCATACAGTGCTAAGATTGCAGCAAACGAAGAAGTGGCATATAGCACCTTCTGTTGGTGCTGCTCATTAACTGTCACGCAGGGTAAGGGAAGGACTAAGTGCACCAGAACAGGAAGAGAGTGGGGAAGCCAAAATACTAGGGAAGGGGGAACTGGAGACCCCTAGGTAGAACTGACAACTCCCTGACTCCCCTAATGTCCCTAAATAGGTTCCACAACTATCGCCGAGCAAAAGCCTAAACCCTGACTGCCCCTAGCGATAGGCCCTATAAAGGGGGAAAACGGGGTAAGTGCTAGTCAGCCCCCGCTACAACTAAAGACAACATGTGTAAACGAACTAGGGTATACACTTAGCTTCAGAAGACACAATAGAGATCACGCCAACAATCCTCCATGAAGACACTAGTCTGTCACACGTGACATTAACCCTTGCTTTAGCATACACATCAGGAGAGATTGTGGTTTGGTTTGTATCTCTATTTATGGTTGGCAAAGTTTCAGGTAATAAAGTTTGAATGGTTACCACCTTGGCTCCTGATGTGCGTGTGCCATTGTGAGTCCATAAGTAGCTGCAACACAGGATACATTTTTCACTGTTTGCCATACTACTCCAGAGGGGGGTCCAGGGATCAGCTGGATGGATTATTGGTATCAGCACTGAGACTATAACTTAACGCCTGTCTTGGATGGATTGGCTTTTTATAGAGCTGATAACTAAGAAAGTGTCTTCTCCTCTTTCTCCCGTGTTAATCCCATTTATCTCTCAAAAGGTATGATTTTAGTTTCCTTTTAGAAATAATGCTGAAAAATAAGAAATAATCTGAAAAATGAGAGATGTTTTTTCCAAATGAATGGATTTCATAGATATCTCCTTGAGCACGGATCCCTGCTTGTCTGATGGCGGGTGGCGCTTGTAGAATGTTTCTGCGCTCCTCGTTCTCGCCTGTTGTATTGACAGGTATACATATTTACAATGAATCCTCTGTGCAGGGCATATGTCTCCTTATTTATGAGACACCTCTGTGAACCTGGAGCAGATGGGGCAGAAACCTTTGCCGACGGGGTCCCTAGAGAAGGACTATCCCGACAACACGTCCTCACCAGGATCGGAGTCATGTCATTGGTTCGAAAGAAGGTGGGTGAGTAAATGTTTGCACTAGAAACAAAGGTACGTGGAATAATAGCCGTGGCTATATATCAGTGTATCATTACTAGTGATTTGATTAAAGGCGTTTTCTGGGAATAACTTTTGCCTGAGCGCATATGACCGCTGCAGCTAATCACTCATCCAACTGGCTTGCCAATGTAGATGGCACAAGCCCCTGAGCTAGTGATTATTTGCAATGGTCATGTATGTTACAGTCATGACATCACCTCTGCAGCCTGTCCACAAAGACCAGGGCATCAGTGGAACCACAGCCCTGGACCTGGGAAGGTTGAGTAACACTTTATTATTTAAGCCTAGCAGAAGATGATGGGGTAAGGTTATCCCCATAAAACATCTTTTAATGATCAGAGATATCTGATGGGTCAGGGTACAACAGATGTTCCCTGTAGAGTTCCAGAGGTGCACAGCACCATCAACTGTATATTAGCCGCGGCGGGTACCAAGAATCAACACCTATAGATATGAATAGGGGGTGAATATGCAGTACCTGACCGCGGCCACTGTACATCTTCAAAATGTTTTCTCTTAGCGGTTTGACAATTGGCCAACTTATCGTGACTGATCCCACAGATTGACAAGATCGAAATCTAACAGATCAGTTTTGTGTATTTATAAGCTGGGTGGATCCTGTTTGTTGAACCAGTCTTAAGGCCTCCTTAGAAATTAGAGTAACGTCGGCCGAATCCGCTGATTTCGATGGGTTCAGAGGATGGTCTAATGTGTAAAGAAGCCCCAAACAGATGATGTCAGGGTAGATAAGGATCCCGCAAGTCTGATTCCAGACTGCCGATCCTTTTTTTTCCTTTTAATGATAAGCCACCTCCAGAAACATGACAGTGGCGCTCTCATAGAGAACACTATGAAAACGCTGCTGTCATGTCCCTGGCGGCGGCTTATCACTAAATGGCAGAGATGGTTGAAATAGCTGCTGGCCGAGCAACCGGACAAACCATCGTTCAGCCGACCATTATCTTAGGTGTACTGGGGCCTTAGGCCTCTTTCACACATCAGTTTTTTTGTATCAGGCATGATTCGTCGAACACCTGAAGGGACGGATCCGGCGCTGAAATAAAAAAACTGATGCAATGGATCCGTTTTTTTGCTGGATCCGACCTGAACTTTTGAACCCAGAAAAAGAGGGTTTTGGATGTCCGGAGACACTGGAAAATGTAGTAGTAGTAGTAGTAGTAGTAGTAGTCCTTGATTTCCAGAATCCGGATCAGACTTTTGACGGATTGCACAAAAGTCTGATCCGGTTCCATTGACTTCTATTGTTTCCGGCCGCCTCATGCACCGCTTCAGGCACATCAGGCGGCTCCGGCAAACAAAAAAAACGTTACATGCTCCGTTTTGTTCGAACGCCGGAATGTACATTTCCGCCGGATCCGGACAAAAACGGATACAACGCAATGACATCAGGCACGATCCGGCGCTAATGAAAGTCAATGGTAAAAAAACGCATCTGGTACCGGATCCGTTTTTTTACCAACACGCCGGATCATGCCTGACACAAAAAAACGGATGTGTGAAAGAGGCCTTAGAGTGCAGTCAGACGGCCATATAACACAGGCAACAATCGTATCACAATGCTCAGAATGGCTGGCGGGTCTCCTGACCCGAACATGACAGCTTGTATTTCTATGCAGCTGTCATGTTCAGGTTAGGAGAGCCGACGACCAGTCCATGTACTGCGATTCGATCATCGTCCGTGTTATACGGCCATCTGAATGCACCCTTTCTCAAAGATAAATTACTTATGTAATCCAAATCTGATATTTATGGCCATCCTTGTGATTCCCTGCTTCATATTATCACATTATCTGCTGCCGTCATAATTCCCTTGCCCAATTGCATGGCGTATTGTAGAACATAAACCAGCCAATAACTGATCCTATGGGAAATAAACGGTCAGGGCTCTGCAGTTTAGGTTTTATCTTCTTTAATTTTTATGCTCTTTTTTTGTATTCAGGTCCAGGAATTTGAACAAGTCAATGGAAAGTACAGTACACCGGATATGATTCCCGAGGGTGCAGAGATCAAGAAATGCTTTGACGTTGTTTCATCAGATCCCACCACACCAGTTCCTGCAAGTCCAGCGCCATTGCCATCAGGAACAGCCCCCGTGCCAGGTACTATATAATAAAGAAGAATCACGCAGTCTACTGTTTATTCACTGTAAGTGCCCCCCACACACCCATACCCTCCTTATTTGCGGGCACAGTACCAAAAGTGATTGATTATACCATTCAATTCATATGGTACCTGTTTAAACCATCTATTAAGTTTCCTACAAAAATCATCATCCACATGGAGGACGATAGAAACCAGGGTTTGCGCATACATCTCCTATTCCAAAACCATTTACATTACAATGGCTATTGTATCTTTACTCATAATTCATGACCTGCTTCATCTTCATTCATGAATCACGACATATTGATGATTTCATTTTCATTGATAATACTTTACCTGTTCTAGCTTCATTCACTTTACTATACCATCTTCATCCACAATACATTACCAACGTGTTTCAGTGCAACATAACCATCTTGTGGAGTGCATGGCCCATGACCTAATTATATGTTACGGAAGGGATCACCTAGAGAAATCCTGGTTTTCTTTTCTAGAAAAAGTAGAAACACAGAGTACATTGTCCGAGGAGATGGAACCTGTTGAGCAGAAGACCAAGCCTTCGGAAATTCAGGTTATATTATGATAATTTTAATTTCATTACCACTTCCAGTCTCTTTTCATTTTATGCACATTATGTTATGGAGGTACATAACAAATATAAATTACTATTATATATATATATATATATATATATATATATAAATGAAATATTCTCATTGAATACTTTGTTCTGTACAAAGTTGAATGTGCTGACAACAAAATCACACAAAAATCATCAATGGAAATCAAATTTATTAACCAATGGAGGCCTGGATTTGGAGTCACACACAAAATTAAAGTGGAATGTAGTGTCCTTAAAACAACTCAAAATGATGCTCAGTAGTGTGTGTGGCCTCCACGTGCCTGTATGACCTCCCTGTGCCTGTATGACCTCCCTACAACGCTTGGGCATGCTCCTGATGAGGCAGCGGATGGTCTCCTGAGGAATCTCCTCCCAGACCTGGACTAAAGCATCCACCAACTCCTGCACAGTCTGTGGTGCAATGTGACGTTGGTGGATAGAGCGAGACTTTCTGTCCCAGATGTGCTCAGTCAGATTCAGGTCTGGGGAACAGGTAGGCCATTCCATAGCTTCAATGCCTTCATCTTGCAGGAATTGCTGACACACTCCATCCACATGAGGTCTGGCATTGTCCTGCATTATGAGGAACCCAGGGCCAACTGCACCAGTATACTGTATAGTCTCACAAGGGGTCTGAGGATCTCATCTCGGTACCTAATGGCAGTCAGGCTACCTCTGGCGAGCACATGGAGGGCTGTGCGGCCCTCCAAAGAAATGCCACCCCACACCATTACTGACCCACTACCAAACCGGTCTTGCTGAAGGATGTTGCAGGCAGCAGATCGCTCTCCATGACGTCTCCAGACTCTGTCAGTCTGTCACATGTGCTCAGTGTGAACCTGCTTTCATCTGTGAAGAGCACAGGGCGCCAGTGGCGAATTTGCCAATCCTGGTGTTCTGTGGCAAATGCCAAGCGCCCTGCACAACCCCCATCTGTGGACATCGGGCACTTAGACCATCCTCATGGAATCGGTTTTAACCGTTTGTGCAGACACATGCACATTTGTGGCCTGCTGGAGGTCATTTTGCAGGGCTCTGGCAGTGCTACTCCTGTTCCTCCTTGCACAAAGGCGGAGGTAGCGGTCCTGCTGCTGGGTTGTTGCCCTTCTACGACCCCCTCCATGTCTCCTGGTGTACTGGCCTGTCTCCTGATAGTGCCTCCAGCCTCTGGACACTACCTGACAGACACAGTAAACCTTCTTGCCACAGCTCGCATTGATGTTCCATCCTGGATGAGCTGCACTACCTGAGCCACTTGTGTGGGTTGTAGAGTCCGTCTCATGCTACCACGAGTGTGAAAGCACAACCAACATTCAAAAGTGACCAAAACATCAGCCGGAAAGCATTGGTACTGAGATGTGGTCTGTGGTCCCCACCTGCAGAACCACTCCTTTATTGAGTGTGCCTTGATAATTGCCAATAATTTCCATCTGTTGTCTATTCCATTTGCACAACAGCATGTGAAATTGATTGTCAATCAGTGTTGCTTCCTAAGGGGACAGTTTGATTTCACAGAAGTTTGATTTACTTGGAGTTATATTCTGTTGTTTAAGTGTTCCCTTTATTTTTTGAGCAGTGTATATATATATATATATATATATTATATATATATATATAATAAAAATCCATTCCGTGCAGAGTCTTTTGAAAGCCATTTGTCCATATCCCCAGGGATGCAGAAATAAGATTTTGTTTGTAAAGTTATCTCACAATATGATTTATCCATTTACAGTTGCATTTCTTTCTTGTTAATGATTTGATGGGGTATCACTTTGTAAATAAATTACATTAGCTGGATGCATGAATCCTCATCCATAAATTGCAATATTTCCTCCTGTGGGTTTAGAGCTTATTTTGGTTTCTGCGCTCTTGTATTCTCATCCTTCTCAGTGGAGATGGGAAACGTGTTTAAACTGAAATTTCAGTTTTAATTAAATTTCAATCCTTTGTTAAAAACATACAGAATCTAATTATTTGGGGAGATTACAACACTAAATACTGCACTTAAAGGGAATCAGCAAGTTCAACCCCCACATTCCCCTCCCCCCAAACTGCATATGTGGGCATGTACGTCCATCATCTCCTTTATATCTTATATCTGTTGCTGCATTCTTTAGAAATTAGCATTTCTCCATCGCCTCATTGGGGGACACAAGACCATGGGTGTTATGCTGCTGCCACTAGGAGGACACTAAGCAATACACAAAAAAAGTTAACTCCTCCTCCTGCAGTATACACCCTCTTTTGACTCAATCCTGAACCAGTTCTTGCTTAGTGTCTGTAGGAGGCACTAGGGTCTTTTTTCAGACCCCAATTTTATTTTTACTATTTTTATTATTGTTTTTTATTATTTTTCCACGATTTGGAAGGGCGACGGGTCTTGCAGGAAAAGTCCCGATCTCCCACAACCATCAACAGGCGGGAACGCGGAGTGTCGCCTCCACGTACCCCCTCCTGCAACGCTACCATCGGGCGACGGACCCTTTCAATGGGCCGCTCTCCCCATGAGTCTGACGGCTGTAAACGCACTCCGGAATTTTTTGGGAACAAGAAAACCCCTCACCACCACTATTGAAAGCGGCTGGTGCTAGGATGATTGGAAGGAACCCTCTCCGCCTCCCTATAAAAGGGATGGTGGATTGAGGATGTACGGACGCGCCAGCCATTGGTACTCTGAGCCAGGAGGCTCCGCAGTGAGTACATCTGAAAACCAGTGTATTTTGCAAAATCAGTGATGTCTTCTGCGCTGTCAGCGGCGTCGCCGTTGCGGATCCACGTCTCTATCTCCGTCGCGGCCGCTCTTGCGATCCCTTTTGTGTCGCAGGACCGGCGTCGCAAAAATTTAGACCCCGGCTGCGACCCGGAGTAGGCCGCTCTTGCGATCTCTACTGCGTCGCAGGGCCGGCGCCACAAATTTAGGCCCCGGCTTCGGACCGGGATAGGCCTCAAGAGGAGGGCGGATTACCACGCTCACAGTTAGCTCTGCCCACATCGCGCACTGTCCTGGGCCCGGCCATTGGCAGGGAGCAATTAACTCCTCCCTAGTCTCTCCATCTCTTCTCTCCCATGTTTTCTGGCGCTTCTCGTGACCCACGAGAAGCGCAAAAGGGCCAAATCTCGGTCGCCATCTTCTGGACTGTCAGGATCTCAACGCTGCGGCACTGAACAGCCTATTCTTCAGCGTTCCTTCTTCCCTCGGGGGCTCGGACACAGGACCTGGGTAAGCTTACACAGCGCTTAACCCTTCTGCAGCAGGCTCACAGTTGCAAATATGTCACAATCAAAGGGATCAAAAAGGCCTGACAAAAACCACACTGTGGTGTATGCCGCCTGTGCCTTATGCGACGCTTTCCTGCCATCAAAGCATGGTTCCCAATTCTGTGCATCATGTGCCCAAGAGCCCTCTGCTTCTACCGCTCAGGAGCCCCCTACTACGTTCAGGAGCCCCTATCTACTCCTGATCCCAGTGAGCCGGGTCCTTCCGGATGGCCTGCATTTCTGGCACAGTCCATGGATTCTCTGAATAAGGCTTTGGACTCCTTCCGTGGTTCCTCCTCTAGCCAGGGCGTCCCTTTTCCAGAAAGGGGCCCGTCAGCATTCAGAGAGACCTCAGGGGTCGACCCGCGGCATCAACTAAGCGACCGTCTAGGAAACGCCGCCATAATGCATCCCCCAATCCATCTAGCGGTTCGGGATCTGCGAGCTCAGGTTCGCGTTCCCCTTCTCTCAGAGATCTCAGTGATCATTATTCTGAGTACGAGTCGGATATAGGTGATGACCCGACCTCGCCAGAGTTTCAAGAGTCCTGGACTCTCTCATAGAGGCAGTTAATAAAGCCCTGAAGGTAGATGAAGAACCCGGGTCTCACCCAGGTCACCCTGTCTCTTCAAAAGAGCTAAGCGTCCTCAAAAGTCTTCGGTAACCACCCGGAGTTTACGGACATTGTTCAGGGACATAGGGATCGGCCAGACAGACGTTTTTCAGGACTGAAGTCTCTGAAAGCGTGATACCCTTTTTCGGCAACTGTAGCAAAGAGTGGACCGAATCGCCAGTTGTAGATCCACCTGTATCTCGCTTGGCTTCAAAAACCCTTCTGTCTCTTTCAGATGGCTCATCTATTAAAAATCCCTCAGATAGACAAGTGGACAACCTCGCTAAATCGGTCTTTGAGGCTGCTGGAGCATCGCTCTCTCCTTCTTTCGCGGCCACCTGGGTGGCAAGGGCCATGGTGGCCTGGGCTGAGGATCTGGTTAAAGTTACTAGCGATATCCATCTTCCCCCTGAGGCACTTAATCTTGCCTATCAGATTACTCGGGCAGGAGACTACTAGTACATGCGTCTTTAGATGCAGCTAATTGCGCTGCACTCACAGCCGCCAATGCCATCGCCATTCGAAGGTCTCTTTGGCTCTGAGAGTGGCGCGCAGACTCTGCTTCAAAGAGGTCTTTGACTTCGCTGCCTTATCAATCAGGGCGTCTCTTTGGAGATCGTCTTGATCAGATTATTTCTGACGCTACTGGTTGTAAAAGTCAATTTCTTCCACAGCGCAGAATCAATCGATCCTTTCGGTCCCAGTACCAAAGTCGTTCCCGGCCATTTCGCAGCTCCTTTAATTGGTCCTCTGCCTCTACCTCGTCCCGCGCACCCCGTTCTTCTCGCAGAGATAGGGGCTCGCAACCATCATTCAGGTCCTCTCAACTACTTAGTACATGCGTCTTTAGATGCAGCTAATTGCGCTGCACTCACAGCCGCCAATGCCATCGCCATTCGAAGGTCTCTTTGGCTCTGAGAGTGGCGCGCAGACTCTGCTTCAAAGAGGTCTTTGACTTCGCTGCCTTATCAATCAGGGCGTCTCTTTGGAGATCGTCTTGATCAGATTATTTCTGACGCTACTGGTTGTAAAAGTCAATTTCTTCCACAGCGCAGAATCAATCGATCCTTTCGGTCCCAGTACCAAAGTCGTTCCCGGCCATTTCGCAGCTCCTTTAATTGGTCCTCTGCCTCTACCTCGTCCCGCGCACCCCGTTCTTCTCGCAGAGATAGGGGCTCGCAACCATCATTCAGGTCCTCTCAACCCTGGAGAAACAGATTCGCTCAGTCGGGAAACAAGAGCTCCTCCTCTCGAAAATTATCTTCCCAATGACTCCTTGCTTGGGCCGGGGGAGCCAAACAGGGTAGGCGGCCGCCTACTCTTGTTTCGCGAGGTCTGGGGGTCGGTCGTTCACGACCGGTGGGTCCGATTGATACTCCGGCTACAAGATCGAATTCTTGTCTCTTCCCCCAAGGCGCTTCTTTCAGTCTCGCCCCCAAAATCCAAGGCTCTCGAAATTCCCTTTCTTCAGGCCTTGAACATTCGCACCAGCGGGGTCATCGTCCCAGTTCCTCACGAGGAAAGGTTCAAAGGGTTTTATTCAAACCTTTTTGTTGTCCCCAAGAAGGATGGCTCTTTGCGTCCTATCTTGGACCTAAAACTGCTGAACAAATTCATCAGAGTCCGCCATTTCAGGATGGAATCTCTCCATTCTGTTGTTGCATCTCTAGAAAGAGAGGAATACCTGGCGTCAGTAGACATCAAAGACGCATATCTTCACATTCTGATTTTAAGAGGCCATCAAAAGTTTCTGCGTTTTGCAGTCAGAGACGATCATTTTCAATTTGCCGCTCTGCCCTTCGGTCTCGCAACCGCCCCCAGAGTGTTCACAAAGGTCATGGCGGCCGTCATGTAAGTTTTACACTCTCGGGGTGTGGTGGTCCTCCTGTACCTAGACGATCTGCTCATCAAAGGACCGACCTTTCGGGCCTGTGCAGAGAGTGTCGAGATCACTATCAACACCCTCTCGCGCCTGGGTTGGTTAGTGAATTTGGACAAGTCTTCTCCCATTCCCTCTCAGAAGATTCCTTTTCTGGGAATGATTATGGACACCTCCCAAGGGTTAGTATCTCTCCCTCCAGAGAAGATTGCTTCTCTGAGGCGGGGAGTGCTCCTGTTGTCTCTAGGCCGCTCCCACTCTCTACGGTTCGCCATGCAGGTCCTGGGGAAAATGGTAGCCTCCATCGAGGCAGTACCGTTTGCTCAATTCCATCTCCGACCTCTTCAACAGGAGCTGTTATCAGTCTGGGACAGGAACCCAGCGTCCTTAAGTCGCCGCTTTCATCTCTCTCCCAGAGTCAGAAGCTCGCTAAAATGGTGGACAAACGTTCCATCATTGAATCAGGGAAAATCTTTTCTGCCTGTCCATTGGTTGGTGGTGAGCACCGATGCCAGTCTCCTCGGATGGGGAGCGGTGTTCCTTCACCACACGGCTCAGGGCTGCTGGTCTCTCCCAGAGACCCGTCTCCCGATCAACATACTGGAGATCAGAGCTATCAAACTAGCCCTCTTGCAATTCCATCACCTTCTGGCTGGTCGTCCCATTCGGATCCAGTCAGACAAGCCACGGCCTGTGGCATACATCAACCGTCAGGGAGGCACTCGCAGCAGAACAGCGATGCTCGAGGTATCGCACATTCTGCGGTGGGCCGAGTCAAACCGCTCGCCCATCTCCGCGGTTCACATCCCAGGAGTGGACAATTGGGAGGCCGACTTTCTCAGTCGCCAGGGCTTAGACTCAGGAGAATGGTCCCTGCACCCGGAAATGTTTCAAATCATTTGCCAGCGTTGGGGAATGCCGGATGTAGATCTCATGGCATCCAGGCTAAATACCAAAGTTCAGACTTTCATAAGTCGAGTCCGCGATCCGCTAGCCATTGGCTCGGATGCGCTAGTCCTCCCTTGGAGTCAATTTCGCCTTCCTTACATCTTTCCGCCTCTTCCGTTAATCCCCAGGGTGATCCAGAAGATCAAGGCGGAAGGCGTTCCTCTCATTCTTGTCGCTCCGGACTGGCCTCGCCATCCGTGGTATGCGGAACTAGTGCGTCTGGTCGCAGACGTCCCCTGGAGATTACCGGATCGTCCGGACCTTCTTTCACAGGGTCCAATTTACCATCACAATTCAAAGCGCTGAATTTGACGGTATGGCCATTGAAGCCTGGATCTTAGGCCAGGCTGTTTTTTCTCAAAAAGTTGTCTCTACAATGATCAATGCCAGGAAGCCGGTCTCCGTCCGCATTTATCATCGTGTCTGGAAAACATACTTTTCCTGGTGTAAGGATAAGGGTCGTTCCCCTTTGACCTTTTCTATCCCTTCCATTCTGGAATTCCTCCAAGCAGGATTGGACTCGGGGTTAGCACTTTCCTCCCTCAAAGGGCAGATTTCCGCCTTATCAGTACTTTTCCAACGACGGATTGCATCTAAGTCTCAGGTCAGGACTTTTATCCAAGGAGTGTCACATCTCGTTCCACCCTACAAGAGGCCTTTGGAGCCTTGGGATCTTAATCTGGTCCTCAGTGCATTACAAGAATCCCCCTTCGAGCCTTTGCCGGAAGTGCCTTTATCTCTTCTTTCTTGGAAGGTTGTCTTCCTAGTTGCAATTACCTCCATCAGGCGGATATCGGAATTGGCAGCCTTGTCTTTTAAACCTCCTTTTCTCATTTTTCACCAGGACAAGGTAGTTCTTAGGACTTCTCCTTCTTTCTTGCCCAAAGTCGTTTCGGCTTATCATATCGATGAAGATATAGTCCTGCCCTCGTTCTGTCCGGCGCCGATCCACCGTACTGAAAAAGCCCTCCATACCTTGGATTTGGTGAGGGCTCTCCGAAGGTACATTTCGAGAACTGCATCTTTCCGTAAATCGGACGTCCTGTTTGTGCTTCCGGAAGGACGCAGACAGGGTTTTCCTGCTTCCAAGGCCACGTTAGCCAGATGGATTCGTTTGGCGATCCAAGAGGCGTACCGTGTCAAAGGTCAGTCTATCCCGGCTGGGATTAAGGCACACTCCACTCGATCCGTGGGGGCCTCCTGGGCCATTCGGCACCAGGCTTCGGCACAACAAGTGTGCAAGGCTGCGACTTGGTCCAGTCTTCATACTTTTGTCAAGCATTACCAAATCCATGCTCAAGTTTCTTCAGATGCGGCACTTGGCAGACAGATTCTGCAATCAGCTATTGCGCATCTGTAAGTTGTCTGTTGACTGTTTAAGCGTTTTATGCATGTGGTTCACGAGGCTTCATCTGTTGTTATGGCTTCCCATCCAGGGACTGCATTGGGACGTCCCATGGTCTTGTGTCCCCCAATGAGGCGATGGAGAAAAGGAGATTTTTGTGTACTCACCGTAAAATCCTTTTCTCCGAGCCAATCATTGGGGGACACAGCTCCCACCCTTGTTTAGCCAGTAGCCTCTTTGTTTCTTTGGTTTTTGACATATTGCATTCTGTTATGAGCTCCTACTGCTTTGGCACCGAACTGGTTCAGGATTGAGCCAACAGAGGGTGTATACTGCAGGAGGAGTAGTTAACTTTTTTTGTGTATTGCTTAGTGTCCTCCTAGTGGCAGCAACGTAACACCCATGGTTTTGTGTCCCCAATGATTGGCTCGGAGAAAAGGATTTTACGGTGAGTACACAAAAATCTCCTTTTTCATTCATATGCAAATCAGGTATTAAGTGATCCAGACATGACAGAGCATGTCAAAAGCTCTTGCTACAGAGCTTGTTTCACCGCCAAGCACCAGCTTCTTAACCTTGATTGACAGCTCACTGTCTTGGATTCCTTGCCTGGCACTTGAACACAAAGACCTTTAAATCAAGTTAAAGAGGCCAGTGCTCAGCAGGAAAGCAAGCTCTGGAGGCAGTGGCACCTTAAGTGCTCATTCACTCACAAAGCACTTTATTCATCATTTGCGTATGAATGAAAAGGCTAATTTCTTGGCAATGCAGCAACAGATAGACAATATAAAAGTATTGATAGTTATTAGCCTCGCCCATGGGTTGGAATGAAGCTCTTGATGATTCCCTGTCTAATAGTATTTATAATGGCACGGAAATGTGTCATATCTGAACAGATTGGAACGAAAACTGACCGCAACCCAGTTATTTTAATTAAATGGTTCTTACAGCACTAACAGAGTGAAAAAACAAATTTATAAAACAAGAATCTGGGGCAATGTGGGCAGGCCCAAAGGTAAATGCTGATGATCCCTCATACCTATCCGGATCAGCTTCTAGCCAGTCTTGTGAGTGAATTACAACATATCCATTCCTAATCTTAATTTCGTGTGGAGTTTACAGAACACTCTCATCTTATCTAAACACCTTTTGGGGAATCCCTCCAAATACAGCTGATATTACAGGATTCCTAATTGGGGATACTCCTATGATACCTGACGGTCTCACCGCACCAGGACTGTTGAAGTTTCTACACTCCTACTACATCCACTTGTTTCCGTGAGCCAGACATCCTCTTGTCCTGGGCTAACATAAATTGCCAACTTTAGATACTTCTGTGTTGCGGATCCTCTGTCAGCTTCATGATTTACTGTTGCTCCAAAGATCCTTTTTCTTCCTATATCAACACACCTGAGTGGATTCAGGTCTGAGCTGCAAGCGTGTACTGAATGGCAGGTGTAGTGACCTTTCTTTACCACCAGGTTTACAAAGCCACACATTCGCTCATACCAGTCAGCAAGGTACTTAGGTGAAATATACACCTCATTCACCACATATTCCTTCACTGTCTCACATATCCCCCCCCTCTTCTCCAGACCGGAGGGCTGGTCATCCAGACCGGAGGGCTGGTCAACAATCCAACAGAGACAGTGAACTCTGGACCAGTCATGGCCCTCATCAGCTTCATCCTCACCACTGTCATAGCCAACATCAGTTTTCTCTTCATCTGAAGCATCCGCACTACCCTGTACCCTCCCAGGCCTATACTCTCTGCGGGCCTCGGGTATCCTGCACTGCTTCATCTTGACCTTAGTGCCAGCCTCAGTCTCGGTATAGTGGCTCACCAGATAAGTACGACCAGGCACGTCAGAACAGCTCTGCTGATTCTTCCTCAGAAACTTTCGTACCTCCTGCCTTTGGGGCACTGACCCTGTGTCACCAACTGTCACAGGAGGTATAGGGGTTTTCTCTAATTCCCCCTGAACTTTCTTTAGCACATCTACTTTCTTAAATATCAGTTGATTCATAAATTCTACCTCACAGAACCCAAGCGCCTCTGTCATGGTCTCTGACCATTCCGAGCCACACTGTTCAAACGATTGGCACTGTAGAGGGAGCTGATCGTTTTTCTTGGTCGGTACACATAATTTATCCTCTTCTGGTACAGGCTCACTTTGCATAAGACTCAGAGCTCTTTCTTCTTTCTCCAGGAGATCCTCATGGCTACGCACTTCTCCTGTAGTTGTTGGACGTCCTTTACGTCTTCGGCCCTTTCTTCAGGCTCTTCTGGTAGGACATGCTCAGAAGCCCTACCATCAGTCTTCTTTACCTCTTCAGCCACGTTCTGCATCCATCTGGGCTCCCGTGTGTCTGCAGTGGCAACGGAGTGACACATCGTTTTTCCCATTTGTTGGGACGTGGCTCCGATGTAGCCTCCCTGAAAGTGCGCTTGAGCTCACCAATGCCAGCTACTGATCCGGACCGTAACCCGTCCACGCCGCTGTCTTCGGCAGAAACAGATTCCTGGACAGAGTCAGTCCCCATATCTTCAGTCTTGCTCCTCACAGCTTCACTTGAAACCTCAGCTTCTGATGAGGCATCTGGCTTGGTGACCACCACTTCCATGGCTTTTTCCACCTCTGCAGCATCACCTTCAGAGTCCTTGGCCTGATGCAGATCCACACCATACATTGATAACTTCTCATTTTCAACAGCATCCACTTGTGCTGTGTTCAGTTTCAGAGTCCTGTCTTTCACCTTAGTCTTCGCCAGGGAACCAACCAACTGTACAACATCTTCAGATGCCATCCTCCGTCCGACTGCAAGGTCAGCCTCAGCCTTCCTCTCAGGACTCTCAATCTCCTCTGCTACCATGCCTTCCTCATTTGCACTGGTTGCTTTATGGTCATCATCATTATCAGGATCATCATCATCATTAGCATTATCATCATCATTATCACATAATTTTAACATCCCACTAGCATCGTGTTCCGCCCCTCGGGACTGCGTACCCTCAGTAGGGGCTTCATCACACTGTCCATCAGAATCACCCCTCCCCCAGAGATCCTTAGACCGGGGAAAGTCATTACCCAATATAACGGGTTGCACCAGGGTCTTCACTACCCCCACTTCACATGAAATCTCCCGAGTTTGGGGACCAAGTCCACGGCAGTCTCTGGGTAGACTTTGGTGTCTCCATGGATGCACACCATACTCAAGTGCTTATCAGGGATGAAGTCCTATCAATCAGGCTGTCACATACGGAAGTCACTGGACTCTCTGAGTCCAAGAGGGCCTGCGCTGAGCAACCATTTGTAACCACCGGGGACACCTGTGGTCCAGTCTCTTCGGTTGCGGTGGTCACACACACAGGTTCTGCGCAGAGAGAGAGGGATCTGCCAACATCACGGCACATAGGCTCCCCTCTATTGGACAGTTCGCTGCAATTTCACGCCAGCTCCAACACTGTCCATCACACTCTCCCACCCACATGTCCCCTCGGGCCTGAACCCGCTTATCAGCATACCCCATGTCCCCAACAGCTGGAACGCTCTTACCGGGAGAGTTCGACGTCCGGAACTCTGAAGTGACGTCCTCTCAGACGGCTGTAGCTCAGGAGAACATGCTCGGGTGTAGCGGTTCACTGTAGGACATGCTCGGGTGTAGCGGTTCACTACCACCTTTTCAACTCCATAATCAGGCCTGCTGACTGCAGACTCCCAACTGTATCTCCAGTCACGAACTCCTCGGGCACGGGCTGCAACCGTAACACGCAGCCGGGTAAGAATCGCCGCTTTCAACTTTGCATAGTCTTCGCTGTCCTGCTTGCTCAGGTCAGCCCAGACTTTTTGGGGTTCCCCAATCAGATAGGGTACGACCACCATGGCCCATTCAGATAGTGGCAGATTCTCCTTCTCTGCCAGTCTCTCAAACCTAGTAAGATATACCTCCACATCATCACGAGGTGTCATTTTTCTCAAGGACCGTCTTACCGCCTTTTTTATAGCGGACAACGCCGGTGCCTTCACAACATTACTTCGGGACGCGGCACCGAAATCCTTTTTTGGTGCTGTCATCTGCTCAACAAATAACCGGTTATTCTCCTGCTGCTGCTGCAGGAATTGCTGCTGGGCCTGCTGCATGCACTGCTGGTGCTGCAGGCGCTGCTGCTCCATGCTCTGCTGCATGCTTCGCTGGGCCTGGGCCAGGTACTCAATGAGCTCCTCCATACTGCCGGACTCATCTGTCTCAATCACAGCAGTCTTATGTTGCATATTAACTTTCGCCATTTGTTCAAACAGCGCCTCCATGCTGTCATCCATGCTGTCAGACTTCTCTGTCTTCACAACTGTAGTCTTCACTCAAGACATACACACTACACAGCTTTTTTTTTTTTTCCACAGAAAAATTCAGCCTTGCTGTGCAAACACTTTTTTTTTTTCCCTTTGCAAAGTCTATTAGGGCTACTGTCTCTTTAAGACTGCTCCACAAACTTTTCTTTTACTGCTGCACATTCCACAGTCATTTCACAACAAGTTCAGCTTTGCTGTGCATACATTTTCTTTCTGCAGACCCTATCAGGGCCACTGTCTCTCCAAGACTGCTCCAAACAGACGTTTCTGCTGACACACACTTTTTTTTTTTTTTTTTTCTGTTGCTATTTCAATAGACTTCACCTTTAATGCTGTCTCTCGCCACTGTGCTGCATGCACACTCCAGCACTAACTGTACCAGGCCCTGCGCTGCCCAGCATTCTCCGCCAATTGTAGCCTTCCGGGGGATTTAGCTCTAGGATCGCTGTCTGGGTAGACAGATGGCACGGAAACAGTTCATTCAGACAGCAGTTTGGTGAAAACTGGCCGCAACCAGTTTTATTAAAGTCCACAGCACACAGATAAAAAAACAATCATAAACAGAAATCCTGGGCTTGTCTAGCCTCTAACTACACTCTAGATAGATGGCCCTCTCTATCCGGGACCCAGACTCTACCAGTCTGTGCCCAAAACAACACATATCACATATGTTACCAGTGTGGAGTTTCACAGACACTCCTCCTTGTGTCTGAAAGCACCTTTGGGGGAGATCCACTCCTATTCAGCCGCTATTCACACGGATTCTCACTGCGACTACTCCTGTGTCCGGGGTCCTTCCCGCACCCAGACTGAGATAGCTCACACTCCTCTAGAGACTGCTTCCTTGTGCCAGGACACCCTCCTGTGTCCGGGCTAAAGACAGTCCACACTCTTGGAGACACCTTCTGTGTCTGGACCCTTGTCCAGACTGAATGAGCTCTCTGACTGTGCTCCCAAGCACCTACTTCTGGCTTCCTAATCAACACCTGAGTGGATTCAGGTCTGAGCTGCAAGCGTGTTACTGAATGGCAGGTGTAGTGACCTTTCTTTACCACCAGGTTTACAAAGCCACACATTCGCTCATACCAGTCAGCAGGTACTTAGGGAAATTCTTCCATTCACACAATACATTCACTGTCTCACATAGACTTACATTTCAAAGACCTGCAAGCCCATATATGTGGTTTGGAATGGGAAAGGGGGCTGATCTTACTGACTGATTTCCCTGTAAACATCCAAAAATCAGTATTTTATAATTGATTTGTTAATTTCAAAGATTGAAATGTGTAATAATTGAAACTGGAATTGAAAACGGAAACCTGCCACCAATCAGATCCATACCGGCCAAAAAAAAAGTTATAGTTATAAAGATTCACTAAATATGGTTTTACTTGTAGCCTGCTACTAAACTGGAAAAGGAAGATGCTGAGGAAAATACAGAATGTCAAGAATTGAAAGAAAAGCCAAAAAAGGAATCTGGAGAGGAAGAAGATGAGAAAGAAGTGGTGGTAAACAAGAGCCCCAAAGGTAAATGTTTGTGTTCTCCATCATGACCTAGATCCTGGATCTTCATTCTTCAGTTTCCGGTCTTGTTTTGAGTGAAGTTTATCAATGATTTTTGATGGGTCCTTTCTCTTAATCTTGAAAGTTTCTGTAAGGAGCTTTAAGAGAAAGTTCTCTCATCTTATCAACCCAAATCTTACTCTGTGTTGTTGAGCGGAAAAATCTCCAAAACAGTGATATCTACAGATTGATGTCGCTAATTTGGTTGATACTCCTAATGAAATACACTGACGAGTCCGACCAGAAGGGTAACAATGTTTTGAACGTTTCATTATCAGGCTCCATATCTCATCATCCACTACTGTTTTCAACATGAGACCAACATCATTTTAAAGACCATCATCTTGGCGATCTCATACATAAATTTGACCTGTAAATATTTAGCATATTATTAGTTATGCGGATTCTCATCATGTCACTTCATTATTACTGTTTTGCTCCTAGTGGTGGAAAATCTTTTTCTTCCCATATACTACAAATCACAACCTGTTCTCACATTCCCCAATAGCTCTGTGTTATCAGATTGATTCCCAAGTGAAAGGTCACTGGTTAGAATCAAGGAGCAGCCATAAAGAAGATTTCCCAAGAAAAGAGAAACAGCTTCATCCAGCTCATCGATAGCGGTCTCTCGGAAAATTGCCAAACTGCATCATGTGAGTGTCATGACAGGTGGAAGAATATTAAATTAAGTCCGTCCATCCATTCAGAAGCCAAGAGGTGGACATCCGGGCAAATATCGGAGTCAACAAGTCGGCTCATCACAAGGTCTATCAGTTCTGGCGCGACAAACACGGCAGTGAGGTGGCTCATATGCTTCATAATAGTGAAATCACAGACGTCCATGCCACCACCGTGCAACGCACGTTACACAAGTCTGGAATGGTGGCCCAAAAAAAGTGAAGAAGCCTCGACTTAAATATCGCCATAAGAAATGTTGGCTCAAATTTGCAAAAAAGTATAAAAAGTGGACAGTAGAAGATTAGAAACAGGTGATTTGCAGCGATGAAAGTAAATAGACTCTGATGGGTGCAAAAGGGTCTGAAAGAAACGAGGGAAAAATGGGACTAACGGATCTAGAAATTGAAGGAAATGTCAATTCGGTGGAGGAAGCCTGAAAAAATGAGGTTGTTTCACAGCGAAAGGCGTTGGTTACTTGACCAGGTTTGATTGTGGTCTCAATGCTGAGCTATATGTAAGTATCCTACAAGACTAGTTACTTTGTACACCCGAGTAATCTGGGTATGAAAAAAGGACGACATAGTGTTCCAGCAGGACAACGACCAGAAGCATACATCGAGATTGGTGAAGAAATGGTTCAATGACAATGAAGTAGAGATGCTGGAATGTCCTCACAGTCCCCAGACCTCAACCCAATCAAACACTTGTGGGTAGAGTTGAAGAAAAAGCTGTTACATACCCAAGTGACCAGTATACACCAACTTTGGGAACGTGTAGAAGAGACCTGGGATCAGATTTCGGTCGAGACATGCTTAAATTTGATGGAGAGCTGCCCAGAAGGATTCAAGCCGTGCTGAAAGCCAAAGGTGGATTTACAAAATACTAATAAAATAAATAAAATTTTGATTTTTCAGAGCAAAACAGTAATAATGCTGTGATATGACAAGAATCTGCATAACTAATCATATGCTGAATAGATGTAAGTCAAATTTATGTATTAGATCACCAAGATGATTGTCTATAAAATGATGGTAGTGCCATGTTAGAAGCAGTAGTGGATGGTGAGATATGGAGCCTGAAAGTCAAATGTTCAAAACATTGTTACCCTTTTGCTCGTCAGTGTATCAGACCTTGACTTACAGGAAAACTACCTATAGGTTTGTTTTGTAGAGGAGAGTTTGTTGTCATCACTCTTCTGAGAATAATTGTTCTTACTACGTAGTTGAGTCCCAATATACCTTCCATCTGGCCATGCAATATGCTAATTCCTTCTTTCAGGTCACCGCTTTCTGAACAGTGAATAAGCCACCACTGGAACCTCTTGTGAGAATGAAGCGGCCACGGCGTCAGTGTAGCGATGTGCGTGCCCCCTTTACTGATATTCTCCTAAAAACAGCAGAGAACAGCAGTTCTCAGACCTCCATTATAAAGGGAAGTGCATCCCATAAAGTAAATGGGGTGAGCTACAGGTCCATGTACAGACAAGGCTCCTCTACAGGGAAAAACTGGAAAAAAATGCAGCACTCTTTTTAATTCTGGAATTGGTGGGGGCCCCAGAGGTCGGACCACCACTAATCATTGAGTAGGCGAATACGCTAGTGATATGCTATCATTTAATATGATGTAAAAACTATATCAACCTATGAGAAGTATGTCCCTTTAAAAGAACAAAGATTATAAATAGGGACTAAAGGGTTAAAAGGTTCCTAAAGAAAGTAAAATATCTGAATCCTTACAAATTTAAATTTTCATAGAAAATTATAATTGGGGAAGTATTATGATAATAATATTGGATATCATTTTTGTATTTTATAGCAGAAGTAAGTCAGGAAGAAAAGTCCACAGACAAAACCGGACTAAACAATGCACCAAACAAGGTAGAAGACAAGGAACCAAAATCAGGTACAGCTGATGGTACGAAAATGTCTTCATGACTTCATTTTTAATGTTGAATTCTTCAAGAAATAGCTAGTAGTGGCGTCAGTTCAGCAGATTAGTGGTTTGTGTATGCAGCTTAAATGTAGGCCTATGTGTCACCACGGTTACAGACTACAACTATCTTCTGTATGTAGTCTGATCCCCGTCATTTGTTACTTTCTTTCATTCTTCCGTTCTCATCCCCTATTGGTTTTAGGTTATCAAGTAGAAGTAGCACAACATGTAAAGTAACATAACTATGTAACCATGGAGGCTCATAGCTCTGCATAGGAGCTGTATACACCAAATAGGAGATTCTTAATCAAACATTGCAAATTCAGTCATGGATTATTGTGTCTTTGTGCAGAGGAGGAGAACAAACCAGATGACAAGGAAGAAATTGTGACTCAGCAGAATGGAGACAACTGTATAAAACAAGAAGAAGAAGAAGGGAAACGAGAAGATAGCGGGAAATATAAATTTATGTTTAATATTGCAGATGGTGGTTTTACAGGTATTAACCTCATTGCTTATCGTTACACCGTGAGGGCAGTTATCCTGAATATAGATAACATTAATTTTCTTTTTTTTTAATTTTGTTAATAACCTTAAGAAGCACACAGTCCATAAAACAGACACATGCTAAAAGAATGTGTGCAGTTTACAGTACCTCGTATAAATAGTACAAGCATTGAGGCACACTTATGTAAACTGTCTTTAAAAGACGTATATACAGATATATCCACGCACTGGGTATTGCAGCTGGTGTGATGCCATAGCCGTAGACTTTACATGGGCGATTGAGTTACCAAATATCCTATGGATCAATAAAGGAAAACCTCATAAGCTAATTTTTACCAAGTAACTTCATAAAACCTGGAACACCTATCTAAAGTTACTTCAGTAAGAAAGGGGTATCCACAGTGCAGACATACTGGCTCCTGTTTCACTGGCTTATTCAGGAGGAGACTAGTTCCCCATACACATTAGATTAATGTTGGCTGATCCCACTGATAACAACGGGTTCAGCCAATACTCTAACGTGTATGGAGGCACCGGACAACAGATTATCCAAGGGAGAAGTCCATCGGGCATGTCCAATTTCGCCCTACTGATCACTTCATTCTCCTGGAGATAAGCTGTGAGTCAGTGGCTTTCTCATAGAGAACACAGGAGCGTTCGGCCTAATGAATGCTCCTGTGTATTGGACAGACGGCTGAGATGACTCTGCTGAACGATTGGCCTTACCATTGTTTGATCGACAGCCATCTAAAGTGTATGGCCGGCTTTGCCCTACGAAACCCACTCATCACTTTGTTATGATATATGAAACATCTCTCATGCAAGTGGATCCAGTGTAAATGCTAGAGTCTAGCACACCCCTTATGGAAATGTTAGGGATTGTGGAGTAGCTCTCTGCTGTCATACTTGGCAGGACATTTCCTGCATTTAAAAACAAAATGCTCGTATGATACCACCATGTATAGCCAGGTGGATTTCTTAGTTGAGAGTCTATCCATCCACCGCATGGCAATAACTTCTTGTCAAGAGCAATGTTTCCTCAAACAAGTTGTGAAGATTGTGGAGACACTGATCCTCATCCAATGCGCAAAAAAGACAAACCATGAGATCCAGGGGTTCTGGCCCAACGGTACTCCGCCTGCACAAAATCTGCTTTGGGTACTAGCAGGGCCGGCGTCAGCACCCGGCGCACCCGGGCAAGTGCTGGGGCCCTGAGCAGGAGGGGGGGCCCACTCACAGTCGGGGACACCGGCATGCTATGGGGGCCCGGTGCCTGTGCCAGTACCGGGGGCCGGTGCCTCGAGCAGAGCAGCGGCCAGCAAGGAGAGGTGAGTATTTCATTTTTTTTTTTTTTTTGTTTGCCGCAATATATGGAGACCATCATATGGGGCCCATCATACACTGGAGTATCATATATGGGACTCATCATACACTGGAGCATCATATATGGGACCCATCATACACTGGAGCATCATATATGGAGCATTACATGGGGCCAATCATACACTGAAGCATCATATATGGGGCCCATTATATATGGAACATTATATGGGGCCAATCATACACTGGAGCATCATATATGGGGCCCATTATATATGGAGCATATATGGGGCCCATAATATACTGGAGCATCATAATAGGTCCATTATATATGAAACATATATGGGGCCCATAATATACTGGAGCATCATATATAGGTCCATTATATATGAAACATTATATGGGGCCCATCATGCACTGAAGCATCATATATGGGGCCCATCATATACTGAAGCATCATATAGGGCCCATTATATATGGAACATCATATGGGGCCCATTATATATGGAGCATCATTTGGGGCCTACTATATATGGAGCATTATTTGGGGCCCATTATTCTGCATGGAGCACTATGGGGTGCCCATAATACTGTATGGAGCAATATATGGAGCTCATTATTCTGTATGGAGCACTATGTGGTGCCCATAATACTGTATGGATGACTATACTGTTTGTCTTTTGAGCTATTGTAGAATTTACAATAAAAATCACTCATGTAATGTATGAAGTAAGTGAAATCTTTGGCATTGTACTTTCCCTGTATTTCTCTGCCGTATCATGTGCATCATGAATTGTGGTATGTGTTAAAGGGGCCCAGTGAGAGACTCTTTCGCCCGGGGCCCACGAAAACCTGAAGCCGACCCTGGGTACTAGTAACCCGTATAAATTGTTGGAAACCTGATTGTATGGCTGTATTGGAGTCCATAGTGTCTCATAAAGTTTTAGGTTCCAGACATCTTTATCAAAATGCAGGAGGAATAATAGCCCAAGAACAAGGATATCAAACCTAGATTTGACTACGCCTATTGTTCCTGTGCCATTTTGTCAATTCATTCTGGTGCCAAAGATCCAATTGATCAGAGACAGTCGCCAATTAATCAGTTAATTAGTTTAAAGCTCCAACTTTCTTCATAGATTTTTTTATTCCATGTGTGTTTGTCAGCCTTTATGTGGTCTCAAATGTTACTATAAGAACTGTTGCCATCACTTACACCAGCGATTAGTAAAGGGTATGCCACACTAAACAATATCGCTAACGGGATCGCTAAAAAACGTCACTATTTAGCGATCCCGTTAGCGATATTGTTCAGTGCGGCAGCTGCCAGCGACGAGCTTCCTGCTGTGATCTCGCTCGTCGCTGGAATCGTTCCGGACCCTATTTTCTCGTCGGCGCTCCCGCTGGGTAAGTATCTAATCGCTGTGTGGCACCTTTTCTTAGCGATTTAGCGGTACTTTTGTACCGCTAAAGTCGTTAAGAAGATCGCTAACGGCGATAGCGTCGTTAACTATATCGCTAAATGCGGCCGCATTTAGCGATATAGAAACAATCCCGCTAGCGATCTCATTAGTATGCAACGCTAACGAGATCGCTAGCGGGATAGCTTAGTGTGGCAGTACCTTAAAGGTTATTATACTCATAGTTCATCAGGTATTATCTCAGGTATGAGGGGTTATCATGTGGTTTATTTTTCTTCTTGTTTGTGTTTTTCATCTATTTTAGAGCTTCACACATTATGGCAAAATGAAGAAAGAGCTGCTGTCACTTCTGGCAAAATCTACGACATATGGCACAGGCGACACGATTACTGGTTACTCGCCGGAATTGTGACGTATCCTTTATCTGTAACCTTCCATTCTACCTTATTGTTAGGGAAAGGGAAGGCTTGATTAGGTTTCTACACAGATACAGTGGGGGAAAAAAGTAGACTGGGGAGACCTGTGTGTCCTAAACAGTAACTTCACCCCCCCTTCCCACCAAACCCATAAAGAATACACAACCAGGCCTAGATGGGTTGAACAGGTCGGTCACAGTTTATTAATTACCAAAGCAGAGAAGGGCATGAACTGGCGGCTCATGGCTGAGATCCTGTCCGTGATCGACAGGCGATTTGGCCAACGAGCGGTAACGAACCTTTGCCCTCGTCCGCCAATCCGCTGTGACTTAGTCTTGTTAACAAAGTTTTATCATATATACATTAACCCCTCTCTGACATTAGACGTACTATCCCGTCCATAAAACCCGTGCCATTCTGCCCATGGACGGGATAGTACGTCATAGGCGATCAGCTGCGCTCCTGAGGGGAGCGCAGCTAATCGCCGCCGGGTGTCAGCTGATTATCACAGCTGACACCCGTGACTGTGTGTCAGGAGTGGTCACGGACCGCTCCCGGCACATTAACCCCTAGCACACCGCGATCAAACATGATCGCGGTGTACTGGGGGCACAGGGAAGCATCGCGCAGGGAGTGGGCTCCCTGCGCGCCCCCCTGAGACCCTCAGACCAGCGCGATGTGATCGCGCTGTTCTGAGGGCTTCCTCCCTCCCAGGACCCGGATCCAAGATGGCGCCGGGGTCCTGGAGGGAGGCGGCTTCCTCAGTGCCTGCTGAGAGCAGGCACTGAGAAGCCTGCTGCACTGCCTGAGCGATCGCTGGTGTGACAGTGTGCTGTGCACACTGTCACACCAGCGATTTGATAAAATACAGTGATGTCCCACCCTGGGACAAAGTAAAAAAGTTAAAAAAATAAAAATAAACATGTTATAAAAAAAAATCCAAAATAGATAAAAAAAAAAAAATATTCCCCAATAAATTCATTTCTTCCTGTAAATAAAAAAACCAAAACAATAAAAGTACACATATTTGGTATCGCCGCGTCCGTAACGACCCCCCCTATAAAACTGTCCCACTAGTTAACCCCTTTAGTGAACCCCTTAAAAAAAAAAAAAAAAAACGAAGCAAAAAATCAATGCTTTATCATCATACTGCCGAACAAAAAGTGGAATAACGCGCGATCAAAAAGACCGATATAAGATAAACATGGTACGCTGAAAACGTCATCTTGTCCCGCAAAAAACGAGCCGCCATACAGCATGATCAGCGAAAAAATAAAAAAGTTATAGCTCGCAGAATAAAGCGATGCAAAAATAATTATTTTTTATATAAAATTGTTTTTATTCTATAAAAGCGCCAAAACATAAAAAAAATGATATAAATGAGGTATCGCCATAATCGTACTGACCCGAAGAATAAAACTGCTTTATCAATTTTACCACACGCGGAACAATAAAAACGCCTCCCCCAAAAGAAATTCATGAATTGCTGATTTTTGTTCATTCTAACCTCCCAAAAATCGAAATAAAAAGCGATCAAAAAATGTCACCTGCTCAAAAATGGTACAAATAAAAACGTCAACTCGTACCGCAAAAAATAAGACCTCACATGACTCTGGGCCAAAATATGCAAAAATTATAGCTCTCAAAATGTGGCGATGCAAAAAACTATTTTTGCAATAAAAAGCGTCTTTTAGCGTGACAGCTGCCAATCATAAAAACCCGCTATAAATAGTAAATCAAACCCCCCTTTATCACCCCCTTAGTTAGGGAAAAAATAATACAATTAAAAAAATGTATTTATTTCCATTTTCCCATTAGGGTTAGGGTTAGGGTTGCGGCTAAAGTTAGGGTTAGGTTGGCGCTAAAGTTAGGATTAGGGTTAGGGTTGGGATTAGGGGTGTGTTAGGGTTAGGTTTGTGGTTAGGGTTGGAACTAGGGTTAGGGGTGTGTTGGGGTTAGGGTTGGAGTTAGAATTGGGGGGTTTCCGCTGTTTAGGCACATCAGGGGCTCTCCAAATGTGACATGGCGTCTGATCTCAATTCCAGCCAATTCTGCGTTGAAAAAGTCAAACGGTGCTCCTTCACTTCTGAGCTCTGCCATGCGTCCAAACAGTAGTTTATCCCCACATATGGGGTATCAGCGTACTCTGGACCCCAAGAGTTATTGTGCAATTTGTCCTATTTCTTCTGTTACCCTTGGGAAAATAAAAAACTGGGGGCGAAAATATCATTTTTGTACAAAAAAAATTATTTTTTTGTTTTTACGGCTGTACATTATAAACTTCTGTGAAGCACTTGGGGCTTCATAGCGCTCACCACACACCTAGATAAGTTCCTTGTGGGGTCTATTTTCCAAAATGGGGTCACTTGTTGGGGATTTCCACTGTTTAGGCGCATCAGGGGCTCTCCAAATGCGACATGACGCCCCCAGACCATTCCATCAAAGTCTGCAATCCAAAACGTCACTACTTCCCTTCCGAGCCCCAACGTGTACCCATACAGTAGTTTTCTCCCACATATTGGGTATCAGCGTACTCAGGACAAATTGGACAACAACTTTTGGGGTCCAATTTCTCCTGTTACCCTTGTAAAAATAAAATATTGGGGCGAAAAAATCATTTTTGCAAAAAAAAAAGGATTTTTTATTTTTACGGCTGTGCGTTATAAACTTCTGTGAAGCACTTCGGGGTTCAAAGTGCTCACCACACATCTAGATAAGTTCCTTGTGGGGTCTATTTTCCAAAATGGGGTCACTTGTTGGGGATTTCCACTGTTTAGGCGCATCAGGGGCTCTCCAAATGCGACATGACGCCCCAGACCATTCCATCAAAGTCTGCAATCCAAAACGTCACTACTTCCCTTCCGAGCCCCAACGTGTACCCATACAGTAGTTTTCTCCCACATATTGGGTATCAGCGTACTCAGGACAAATTGGACAACAACTTTTGGGGTCCAATTTCTCCTGTTACCCTTGTAAAAATAAAATATTAGGGCGAAAAAATCATTTTTGCAAAAAAAAAAAAAAAGATTTTTTATTTTTACGGCTGTGCGTTATAAACTTCTGTGAAGCACTTCGGGGTTCAAAGTGCTCACCACACATCTAGATAAGTTCCTTGTGGGGTCTATTTTCCAAAATGGGGTCACTTGTGGGGGGTTTCCACTGTTTAGGCGCATCAGGGGCTCTCCAAATGCGACATGACGCACCCAGACCATTCCATCAAAGTCTGCAATCCAAAACGTCACTACTTCCCTTCCGAGCCCTGACGTGCGCCCATACAGTAGTTTTCTCCCACATATTGGGTATCAGCGTACTCAGGACAAATTGGACAACAACTTTTGGGGTCCAATTTCTCCTGTTACCCTTGTGAAAATAAAATATTGGGGGCGAAAAAATCATTTTTGTAAAAAAAAAAAGGATTTTTTATTTTTACGGCTGTGCGTTATAAACTTCTGTGAAGCACTTCGGGGTTCAAAGTGCTCACCACACATCTAGATAAGTTCCTTGTGGGGTCTATTTGCCAAAATGGGGTCACTTGTGGGGGGTTTCCACTGTTTAGGTGCATCAGGGGCTCTCCAAATGTGTACATGACGCCCCCAGACCATTCCAGCAAAGTCTGCAATCCAAAACGTCACTACTTCCCTTCCGAGCCCCGACGTGTGCCCATACAGTAGTTTTTGCCAACATATTGGGTATCAGTGTACTCAGGACAAATTGGACAACAACTTTTGGGTTCCAATTTCTTCTGTTACCCTTGTGAAAATAAAATATTGGGGGCGAAAAAATCATTTTTGTAAAAAAAAAAAAAGGATTTTTTATTTTACGGCTGTACGTTATAAACTTTAGTGAAACACCTGGGGGTTCAAAGTTCTCACCACACATCTAGGTAAGTTCCTTGAGGGGTCTAGTTTCCAAAATGGTGTCATTTATGGGGGTTTCCACTGTTTAGGCAGATCAGGAGCTCTCCAAACACGACATGGCGTCCAGCCAATTCTGCGTTGAAAAAGTCAGACGGCGCTCCTTCCCTTCCAAACTCTGCCATGCACCCAAACAGTGGTTTACCCCCACATATGGGGTATCAGCGCACTCAGGACAAATTGCACAATAACTTTTGGAGTCTTGTTACCCTTGGAAAAATAAAAATTGGGGTGAAAAGATCATTTTTGTGGAAAAATATGATTTTTAAATTTTACGGCTCTACGTTATAAACTTGTGTGAAGCACTTGGGGGTTCAAATTGCTCATCAAAAATCTAGATAAGTTCCTTAGGGGGTCTAGTTTCCCAAATGGGGTAATTTGTGGGGGGTTTCCACTGTTTAGGCACATCAGGGGCTCTCCAAATGCAACATGGCATCCAAACTCAATTCCAGCCAATTTTGGTTGGAAAAAGTCAAATGGTGCTCCTTCCATTCCGAGCTCTGCCTTGCGCCCAAACAGTGGTTCCCCCCCACATATGGGGTATCAGCGTACTCAGGACAAATTGTACAACAACTTATGTGGTCCAATTTCTCCTGTTACCCTTGGGAAAATAAAAAATTAGTGACTAAAAGATAATTTTTGTGGGAAAAAAATAGGATTTTTTATTTTCATGCCGGGCATTATAAACTTGTGTGAAGCACTTGGGGGTTCAAAGTGCTCACCAAAGATCTAGATAAGTTCCTTAGGGGGTATAGTTTCCAAAATGGGGTCACTTGTGGGGGGTTTCCACTGTTAGGCTAATCTGGGGCACTGCAAACGGAACATGACCCCCATTAACGTCTGCATTCCAAAACGTTACTACTTCCTTTCCAAGCCCTGCCGTGCGCCCAAACAGTTTCCCCCCCCCCCCCACATATGGGGTATCAGCGTACTCAGGACAAATTGGACAACAACTTTTGGGGTCCAATTTCCTTGGGAAAATTCAAAAATTTGGGACTAAAAAATCATTTTTGTGGAAAATTGATTTTTTATTTTTTTTCACACCCAGGCTTTATAAACTTTTGTGAAACACTTGAGGGTTCAAAGTGCTCACAACAGATCTAGATAAGTACCTTAGGGGGTCTAGTTTCCAAAATGGTGTCACTTGTGGGGGTCTCCACTGTTTAGGCGCATCAGGGGCTCTCCAAACGCGACATAGCATCCAATCTAAATTCCAGCCAATTTTAGTTTGAAAAAGTCAAACGTCGCTCCTTCCCTTACGAGCTCTGCCGTGTGCCCAAACAGTGGTTTTCCCCCACATATGGGGTATTGGCGTACTCAGGAGAAATTGCATAACAACCTTATCTGTCCATTTTCTCCTTTTACCCTTGTGAAAATAAAAAAAAAGTTTGTAAAAGATAATTTTTGTGGCTAAAAAGTAAAATTTTTCCTTCCACGTTGCTTTAGTTACTGTGAAGCACCTGAAGGGTTAATAAACTTCTTGAATGTGGTTTTGAGTACCTTGAGGGTGCAGTTTTTAGAATGGTGTCACTTTTGGGTATTTTCTGCCATATAGACCCCTCAAAGTGACTTCAAATGTGAGGTGGTCCCTAAAAAAAATGGCTTTGTAAATTTTGTTGTAAAAATGAGAAATCGCTGGTCAACTTTTAACCCTTATAACTTCCTAACAAAAAAAAATTTTGGTTCCAAAATTGTGCTGATGTAAAGTAGACATGTGGGAAATGTTATTTCTTAACTATTTTGTGTGATATATTTCTCTGTTTTAAGGGAATAAAAATTCAAAGTTTGAAAATTGCAAAATTTTAAAAATTTTCGCCATATTTGCGTTTTTTTCAAAAATAAACGCAAGTTATATCGAAGAAATTTTACCACTAACATGAAGTACAATATGTCACGAGAAAACAATCTCAGAATCGCGAAGATCCGTTGAAGCGTTCCAGAGTTATAACCTCATAAAGAGACAGTGGTCAGAATTGTAAAAATTGGCCCGGTCATTAACGTGCAAACCACCCTTGGGGGTGAAGGGGTTAAAATTTTTATTTATTTTTTTATATATATATAAAATCGTACGTATTACACGTATACATATATCTCCATCGCACTTCATATGGCAATTTATCCCCATTGAAATATGTAAGAAAGGGAGGGTGGGACAACAGCTTCCCAGTGACCGCCGGAGGGGAAAGGAAGTTGCTGACCAGAACGCCTAGATTTAACCCCTGTAAAGGGTATGCCACACTAAACAATATCGCTAACGGGATCGCTAAAAAACGTCACTATTTAGCGATCCCGTTAGCGATATTGTTCAGTGCGGCAGCTTCCAGCGACGAGCTTCCTGCTGTGATCTCGCTCGTCGCTGGAATCGTTCCGGACCCTATTTTCATCGCTGGCGTCCCGCTGGGTAAGTATCTAATCGCTGTGTGGCACCTTTTCTTAGCGATTTAGCGGTACTTTTGTACCGCTAAAGTCGTTAAGAAGATCGCTAACGGCGATAGCGTCGTTAACTATATCGCTAAATGTGGCAGCATTTAGCGATATAGAAACAATCCCGCTAGCGATCTCATTAGTATGCAACGCTAACGAGATCGCTAGCGGGATAGCTTAGTGTGGCAGTACCTTAAGTGTGGCTGCAGATACCTTCCCCTCCAAGGTCACTGGACAGCTGGGCATCCCCAATTAGTACATCACCGAGGGGAGTGGTGCGAGGGGGTGAATTGGGCACGGACCATAATTTACTAGCTTCTATCCTATGGGCTTCCCAGTCAGAGGCACATTCCTTAGTCAGTACTGTGTCTGCCATTTAGTCAACCACCAATTGTGCAAGTTCTCCCACTTAAAAAGATTAGAGAGGCCTGTAATTGACATCATAGGTAGACCACAACTATGAGAGTTAAAATGAGAAAACAAATCCAGAAAATCACCTTGTCTGATTTGGCAAGATTTATTTTGCAAATTATGGTGGAAAATAAGTATTTGGTCATTAACAAAAGTTCATCTCAATATTTTGTTATATATCCTTTATTGGCAATGACAGAGGTCAAACGTTTTCTGTAAGTCTTCACAAGGTTGGCACACACTGTTGGTGGTATGTTCGCATATTCCTCCATGCGTATCTCCTCTAGAAAAATATTTAGACTTGAGAGTCCTCAGTGGTTGATACCTTTTAATGGCTAACTGAAAAGATGGTAACAAATTGCAAGCTTTCGAGACTACTCCGGTCTCTTCATCAGGCAAAGACTAAAACAAAAACTGAAGAATCACATATATATATATACACAAGAGGACACAGGAATAGTGCAATAGGTAAGACAAGTGACGTGAAGCAGAACTGTCATTATGGCAGAGGAATGAACATAAATATTGGAACAGATCATAGATAAGGAGTTTTATTACCCTCTGATTGGGGTCTGGTGTTGTGTTTTGATGCCCCTAGAAGGTCAGAGACGCAGATTCCTTAATTGATATAGAATGACATGAATCCATGTGACACGTTCATTCCAGCACTAAGAGTGTCAAAGGTCATCATAAGTTTGTATTCCCAAACCTTTCTATCTTTCTCAGATTTGAAGTTAGATTTTAATACCAGTAATTCCATATCCATTATGCTATGACCGGGCATACAAAAGTGTTTTGCCACAGGTAAATCCATTCTTTTTTCTCTTATCGTGTGGCGATGAGAATTCATCCTTGTTCTCAGTTTTTGCCCGGTCTCCCCCACATACAGACCCCCAGTTGGACATTTAGTACATATAATTAGGTACACCACATTAGATGTGATGCAGCTGAAAGTACCTGGGATCTTGTAGTCCTGATGGGAGTTGGGTATCTTTATCTTGTCCGTGGTCATTATAGATGCACATGTTTTACACTTCTTCTGTTTGCAAGGAAAGGTTCCTGCAGCTGTTGGGGAGGACAGGGAGCTTCTGACAATGATGCTTCTTAGATTTGGGGGCTGCCTAAAACATAGTAGTGGTCAGACCACCCACTATTTTTCTATCTACTGGCTAACACGGTACGAAGATACACATCTTTCCTATATCTCCTCTAGAGCAGTTTTCGGCCTGTCGCTGTGCAACACGGACTTTCAAATCCCTCCAGGACCTTCATATGCTTCTTAGGCTGGAGTCAGACGGCCGTATTTCTCGTGCGATAATCGCATCGCACTGCACGGACTGGCCTGACACCTCTCCTGACCTGAGCAAGACAGCGTGAAGGATTACTATGCAGAGGTCAAGCTCAGGTCAGGAGAGCCGACAGCCAGGACGAGTTTTACAATGCGATTCTCGCACGTGAAATACGGCAGTGTGTCTCTGCCCTTACGAAACCACTCCTTCGTTGCCCTGGCGGTGTGCTTGGGATCATTATCATGCTGAAAGACCCATCCATGTTTCATCTTCAATGCCCTTGCTAATGGAAGGAGGTTTGCACTCAAAATCTCATGATACATGGCCCCATTCATTCTTTCATGTACACGGATCAGTTGTCCTTGTTCTTTTGCAGAGAAACACCCCAAAGCATGATGTTGCCACCCCCATGCTTCAAAGTAGGCATGGTGTTCTTTGGATGCAACTCAGCATTCTGGCTCCTCTAAACACGACCAGTTTTGTTTCTACCAAACAGTTTTACTTTGCTTTCATCAGACCATATGACTTTCTCCCAATACTCTTTTGGATAATCCAAATGCTCTCTAGCAACTTCAGACGGGCCCGGACATGTACTGGCTTAAGCAGGGGGACACGTCTGGCACTGTAGGATCTGAGTCCCTGGCGGCGTAGTGTTTTACTGATGGTAGCCTTTGTTACGGTGGTCCCAGCTCTATGCAGGTCACTAGGTCCCCTAGTGTGCTTTGGGGATTTTTGCTCACCGTTCTTGTGATCATTTTGACCCCACGGGGTGAGATCTTGCATGACGCTCCAGATCGAGGGAGATTAAGGTCTTGTATGTCTTCCATTTTCTTATTATTGCTCCCACAGTTGATTTCATCACACCAAGCTACTTGCCTATTACAGATTTAGTCTCCCCAGCTGGTGTCCTTCGACAGCTCTTTGGTCTTCACCATTGTGGAGCTTGGAGTGTGACTGTTTGAGGTTGTGGACAGGTGTCTTTTATACTGATAACAAGTTCAAACAGGTGCCATTACTACAGGTAATGAGTGGAGGACAGAGGAGCCTCTTAAAGAAGAAGTAACAGGTCTGTGTGAGAGCCAGAAATCTTGCATGTTTTTAGGTGACCAAATACTTATTTTCCACCATAATTTGCAAAATAAATGTTGCCAAATCAGACAAGGTGATTTTCTGGATTTATTTTCTCATTTTGACTGTCATAGTTGTGGTCTACCTATGATGTCAATTACAGGGTTCTCTCATCTTTTTAAGTGGAAGAACTTGCACAATTGGTGGCTGACTACCGTGAATACTTTTTTTCCCCACTGTATCACAATTGTAATATATGTAAGTGGCAAAACCTATAAAAACACACGACATGAAAATAAAAATGCACAGTAAAGATGAAAGAGGTTGTCTGGGACTTTAACATTGATGGCCTATCCTTAGGGTGGGTCATCAATGTCTGATAATGATAATCTTTATTTTTATATAGTGCTAACATATTCCGCAGCGCTTTACAGTTTGCACACATTATCGTCGCTGTCCCTGATGGGGCTCAATCTAGATTCCCTATCTGTATGTTTTTGGAGTGTGGGAGGAAACCGGAGTACCCGGAGGAAATCCACGCAAACACGGGGAGAACATACAAACTCCTTGCAGATGTTGTCCTTGGTGGGATTCGAACCCAGGACTCCAGTGCTGCAAGGCGATGGGGGTGCTACACATGGCATCCCTCCTCACAGATGCTTCCGGTTGTTGGCACAGCTGCACAACACAGAACTGTGAACTGTATAGTGGCCGTGGCTGAATGTTGTTAATCCGCCACCTATTCAAATCAATAGGGGGAGGATGTGCAACACCCAGCCGCAGCCACTATCTTGTCCACGGAGCTGTGCTGTGCAGCTCTGTAACTGAGCAGTTCCTGCCACCGCCGATACCAGGAGCGATCAGACATTGATGGCCTATCCTAAGGATAGACCATCAATCTTAAAGTCCCAGACAACCCCTTTAATGTTAACCTTTGTCAGGCACATTTACGTTACAATATATGGCTGATGTCCTGTTATTGTTGAACCTTTTATTAGTCCAATGAAACAAACTCCCAAAGTGTCCAGGAGGTGGAAGAGCCATCCCTTTCCATTCAGAGTCATTAAAGGGAATCTGTCACCCCAATATTGCCATATCAGATAAAGATATGGCTGAATAGTGCGTCCCATAACAAAGCTAACGGTAGGTATCAAATATCCTGATACCCCCTTTTTCATATCAAAATACCTTTGTAGACTTGGGTTTTTGCGCTGTCAATCACGGTGGTCAGGTCAGAAGGGCGGCGTTTTCTCTCTCCCTCACCCCCCCCCACTGATATGGCAATATTGGAGTGACAGATTCCCTTTAAGAGGGGTCACGTGACCTAGTGCTCTACATTGAGTTTGAGACCAGAGTGCTGCACTGACGATTGGGCTCAGATCCTTTCTCATTATCTCGTAGGCCAAGTTCCCACGATGAGTATTTGATGCTTTTTTGATGTTGCAGCTTTTCTGCACTAATTAGCTATGTTACCTTTTACTCACATTTTTTTAGTTTTTAGATCTTTTTTTACATGCGTGTTATCGTGTTTTTATCACGGTTTTTAAGCTACAACTTTGTTCTCCCTTTGATATTTTATGTTTTGAAATAAAACTGCTTTGATTTGGAAACTTCCTGTTTCTTAGATTTGATAAAACCTTATTGATAAAGTCATGCGCGGATTGCACACGTTTGTAAAGCAGAAACTAAATAAAACCACATGTTTTTTTTAATCTCATTCAAATCTATTTTTAAAATCCATAAATAAATTGCATATTTACCGCAAGAAAACTTGATATGCTGCAGATTTTAAAAACACACCACAGGTTGGTTTCTGCAGCGTATTGTAAACCCACAGTGGACATGAAATGTGTATCAATCTTATCCACTGACCAGGGCCGGTTTTAGGCAAAGTGGGGCCCTAGGCAAAGTTTAAAATGGGGCCCCAAATGCTAACATATTGCACATCACACAGAAGCATTTCGATTGTATTTTCATGCGCTGAGGTCAGGCCGCTAAAGGAGTGTGATCGACAATATTGAAGTCGTTCAACACTTGTTTCCGGCCTGTTTCCACCGTCTAAGAAAGAATGATGGGGACAGAATGATCACTAATGGATCACTAACAGATCACCATACAGTGTCATGTTATCAGCAGCACATCTACAGTTTACACCCCATAGTCCTCCATATAATATAATGTGCCCCATAGTCCTCCATATAGTGTAATACACTCCTCATAGTCCTCCATATAGTATAATACACTCCTCATAGTGCTCCATATAGTATAATACACTGCCAGTCATCCATGTAGTACAATTCACTTCCCATAGTATAATGCACCCATTGTTTTTCATATAGTATAATGTATTCCCCATAGTCCTCGATACAGTATAACGCAACCACCCCATAGAGCATAATGCAGCCACCCCACAGAGTATAATGCAGCCACCCCACAGAGTATAACGCAGCCCCGCCATACAATATAATGCAGCCCCCACTTACAGTATAATGCAGCCCCTCCATAGAATATATGGCAGTACTATGGTGTATAGCACAGCCCTACATGGTATTCAGCACGCAGCCCTACATGGCATACAGAACGCAGCCCCACATGGTATACAGAACGCAGCCCCACATGGTATGCAGCACGCAGCCCCGCATGGTATGCAGCACGCAGCCCCGCATGGTATACAGCACGCAGCCCCGCATGGTATACAGAACGCAGCCCCACATGGTATACAGAACGCAGCCCCGCATGGTATACAGAACGCAGCCCCGCATGGTATGCAGCACGCAGCCCCGCATGGTATGCAGCACGCAGCCCCGCATGGTATACAGCACGCAGCCCCGCATGGTATACAGAACGCAGCCCACGCATGGTATACAGCACGCAGCCCCGCATGGTATACAGCACGCAGCCCCGCATGGTTTACAGCACGCAACCCCGCATGGTTTACAGCACGCAGCACCGCATGGTATACAGCACGCAGCCCCGCATGGTATACAGCACGCAGCCCCGCATGGTATACAGAACGCAGCCCCGCATGATATACATCACACAGCCCCGCATGGTATACAGAACACAGCCCCACATGGTATACAGCACACAGCCCCACATTGTATACAGCACACAGCACCGCATGGTATACAGCACACAGCCCCCATGGTATACAGCACACAGCCCCGCATGGCATACAGCACACAGCCCCGCATGGTATACAGAACACAGCCCCGCATGGTATACAGCACACAGCCCGCATGGTATACAGCACACAGCCTCGCATGGTATACAGCACACAGCCCCGCATGGTATACAGCACACAGCCCGCATGGTATACAGCACACAGCCCCGCATGGTATACAGCAACAGCCCCGCATGGTATACAGCATACAGCCCGATGTAACAGCACAGCCCCACATGGTATACAGCACACAGCCCCACATGGTATATAGCACCTCCCCTCCCCTCTCTAGAATGGCCCCCATAGTCCAGTAGTCACTGTTACATTAAAAAAAAAACCACACTCCTCACCTCTCCTCATGCCCGTGCTGCTCCCGGCTGTCTCCTGCCTGAGCCAGCTATGCCTGGTACACAGTGAGTGCGCAATGACGTCATCGCGCACCCGCTGTGTCAGAGGCAGAGCAGGGAATGATGGGAGAGGAGCATCAGCTGACGCTCTCTCCTCCATCATTGCTTTGAACTGTACCGGCGTCTATGATGCTGGTATAGTTCAATGCGGTGGGGGGAGTCGGCGCTGGGGGCAGGAGGGCCCCCCCGCCTTACGGGCCCCATAGCGGCTGTGTGATGTGCCGCTAGCTGGGGGCCCCTGGGGGATCGGGGGTCCTAGGGAGCTGCCTGGTCTGCCTGCCCCTAACGCCGGCCCTGCCACTGACCAAACTCTTTTGAAACTCGGACCATTTATTTCCGTACGTGAAAAATCACTGACGTTTGAATGAGCATTTAAAGTACAGATTCACCATTTCCTCCTTGATTTGAGTGGAGAGGTGGCTGTCCTTACCCCTTCACGCCTTCATTAGGGTCTGTGTGCTCTGATGTGCCATAGAAATACCTCTTCAGGCCTCATTCAGATCGCCGTTTTTCACATACATGTTTTATTTGTGGTTGTGACAGATAGAACACGCACTCATTATAAAATGCAGAGTCAAAAACGCAAGAAAAATGCATGTTAAAAAAAACTCAGACAAAAATGAATGAAAAACCGCAAGTAATTTAATTTAAATAAAAGGTGCAGAAATTCTGCAGTGTCAAAAACTCTCCAAAACTCTCTCATTTCAAACGTCAAATCTGTACCAAAATTTTGGCATGGATTTGTTACTAAGAAATGGGAGATTAAAAAAAATGAAAAGTGATACGTTTACAATCCACATGTGCAGATTTGCTTTTGGATTTGTTTTTCTTACCAATTGTCGCCAATGGGGAAAATCTGCAACAAATCCATTCTCTATCGATAAAAAAAACCGGAATTTAAAAAATCTGCAACATGTGAATGCTACGGAAATTTGCTGCTGATTTTATGCAACATTTCCTGAAATTTTAAGGCATCTAGCAATTATCCAAAATGGTGATTGGTTGATAGGGGTAAGGTGCAAGGAGTGCCCCTGTTGTGCAAATTGAGCTAATTGCTTGGCAGATTTGCTGAGCGGGTTCACAGGGCGGCATCCACCACATTTCCATATCAGCTAATATGGCCACGTGATACAACAGAGTAGGACCATAGGTGGGATTCTTTCTTACACCCTTGTATTGGCATTTTACTTAGCCACCCTGTCTCTTTATTTGCCACCCCAGTGGAGTACAATGATTATGACCTTTCCAGCATTGTCAGTGTGATACGTGTTTCTGCTGCTGCACTGATGCCATATTTCTATGCTTCAAGTGTCGCCCGCCATGTGGGCACAACCTGCTCTTTATTTAATGCTAATGAAAGGTTATGTCTCCTCGGGAGGTGACAACTATTTATATCTATATATTCGCTCTCCTCCTAATTAGCGCTGTCTTTGCATTCAGGTTCTCATCGCTCTTGTCACTAACTTGCTAATGATCCTTCTCCAGTCTCTTCTCCTTAATTTTTTCACCCCCCCAACCAGACACGGCTATGCTCGCTGGCAAGATATCCAGAATGATCCACGATATTTAATTCTGAATGAACCATTTAAGTCAGAGGTCCACAAGGGAAACTATCTGGAAATGAAGAATAAATTCCTTGCCCGGAGATTTAAGGTATTTGTAATAATACATATGGATTATTGCATGATTTATTCCATGGCTTTATTTAAGATTTAAAGGGAACCTGTCGTTAGATTCATGCTGCCCAAACCACAGGAGCATGAATCCTAACCTGGATGCATGATTGGTGTTTCAGAAAAAACGTAGTTTGAATCTTCACCCAGCGCCACTCCAATTGATTGACAGGTCTCTACCTGTGAGAGAAGTGGCAATCAACTAGAACAGTACTGGTAGAAGCCAGACGGGGCAACACCGAACTTGCCATGTTGCTCCCTAAGTCGCTGGCTGGCTGTTCAGACTAAAACGTAGGAGCAATCGTGCAGCTGGGCTCTAATTCACGCTGCCCATTGTTTGGGAAGCATGAATCTAGTGAGAGGTTCTCTTTAAAATGATGATTTGCATATACTGTAGCTATAGCAGAGATGAGATTGTCCTCTGGTTGGATCATCATCAGATATATCCAGTGGATGTGCCTGATTCTGCGTGAACTGGGCTGAGCTAGAATAACAAGAAGAAAAGATTCTGGCACTCTCGTGTTGATAATTACTTCATTTAATCGAAAACCACAGGATCTTTTCATCTTGTCTATTACCATTTCCCCACGTGCACCACCTAGAGACGGAGTGTCGACTATTTCTATTATTTCGAGCTAGAATACCAGGCACAGCCCATGTGTTTTAGAAGAAAGCAGCCCATGTGGATCTAGAAGAAAGCAGCCCATGTGGTTCTAGAAGAAAGCAGCCCATTTGGTTCTAGAAGAAAGCAGCCATGTTTTCAGGTGCTCAGATTTCTTGGATAACTTTGTAACAATCGTGCCTTTATTCCCAGTTGCTGGAACAAGCATTAGTCATTGAAGAGCAGCTTCGAAGAGCAGCATATTTGAACATGACACAAGATACAAACCACCCAGCCATGGCACTCAACGCCCGGCTGGCCGAAGTGGAGTGCCTTGCTGAGAGCCATCAGCATCTCTCCAAAGAGTCCCTAGCAGGGAACAAGCCTGCTAATGCTGTACTACACAAAGGTTGGTGGCCAATATCCAGCCCATTTCTGTCTACTTGTTGCCACAATTGACAATTTTCCCTGGCTTAGGCGGTTTTACATGTACACCATTCATGCTTGCAGGTCTCCTACCCGAACTCAACAGTCTCATATGTGCGATTGCTGAGATTGTGCCAGGAGACCCGCTGCTGGTCCGGACATAGTGATCCATAATCAGACTATGAATGTTAGATGTGTGAAACCAGGCTTAGTCTGGGGCTACAAAAATGTTTAGGACACATTGAATAATTCCATAATCCCAGATTCGGGTCCTGGCCACCATCTTACTTTAACCAAAACTTGGGTGCATATGATCACAAAACCATACAAAAATGTCTTTATGGAATACGTCTACAAGTTGGATCTTCCCAACTTTATGAGAATATGATACAGACTGACCGTTGTCGTCCTATCAGTACATTTACTACATTTAATGAGTGGCCACACGTAGGTTGTCCCGAATCCCTGTATGATCGGATACTAACACTGGGCATCCAGTGATTTCTATGAATGTCTTGCACCCTCCAGAATAAAGCGGATGCCCTTCCCTATTATAATCTTCGCCTTTTCTTAAGATCCATTTTTGCTACCGCTGAATGGAAACATTCTTGTTGTGTGTTAAAATAAAAAGAAATCTGTTCACTGACTGCAAACGCTTTTTTTATACATATATTTTCGAACCTTTCTTCCCAATGTATGACAGATGTGATTGCCTGCTTTGGCTAATTCCACTAGTTTCCTTGCACCAGTTTTCATATCTATACACCCTGTGTCTTGCAGTTCTGAACCAATTAGAGGAGTTGTTAAGTGACATGAAAGCTGATGTGACGCGGTTGCCTTCCATGCTGTCTAGGATACCGCCCGTGGCTGCCCGGCTACAGATGTCTGAACGCAGTATACTTAGCAGGTTGACCAACCGCGGAGGTGACACCACAGTCCAGGTTAGGTGATCCGGGGTTTATTATTCATCATTTATCTTTTACTATACTGACATGAGAAAGTGCGGCGCGCTTCGCACCAGTGACCCATCAGATCCAATACTACATAAAAGACGCATCGAATGCTTTTGCTTTATCTGCACCAATCCTTCATTAGATCATACTCCTTTATGCCTTTCTCATACATGACTGCTTTCAGAATTCTCCGGGCGTCCTCCTAGCTCTGAGCTCACATCACCTAGCAGCCCTCTGCTGGTTCAGTGTCTGGAAAGAGCTTAATTGTTGATTAGTGATGAGTGAACGTTCTCAGATAAGGAAAAGGAGCATGCTCGGGTGGTAACCGAGTGACTTTGGCGTACTCGAATAATATGTTCAAGTGCCTGCGGCTTCATGTCTCATGGTTGTTCGACAGCCTCAACACATGGATGGATTGCCTAACAAATAGGAAATCCCAGCATTTGTTGCGGCTGTCGAGCAGCCGCATGGACTCGGAACATATTTTTCAAGCACGCTAAAGTCACTCGGTTAGCGCCCGAGCGTGCTCCTTAGGCCGGAGTCACACTAGCGAGAAATACGGACGAGTGCAATGCGAGAAAAAAATCGCATTGCACTCGGACCAATGTTAATCTATGGGGCAGCTCCCATCAGCCGATTTTTTCTCGGCTGTTTTATACGTGCGAGTGAAATTTCAGCATGCTGCGATTTGCACCGTATATCGGCCGAGACTCGCCAATGCAAGTCTATGGGTGCGTGAAAACATCGGATTACACGCGGACCATCAGTGTGACTTGCGAGAAATACGCATCGGTGTCCTTTAAAAAAGCCAGCAATTCATCCCGGCTATACTGTAAAATCACACTGACAGGTTTAATAAAGAATAGAAAGAATAGTTATATACACATAGAATACATACACTGCTCAAAAAAATAAAGGCAACACTCAAATAACACATCCTAGATCTAAATGAATGAATTATTCTCATTGAATACTTTGTTCTGTACAAAGTTGAATGTGCTGTCAACATAAATCACACAAAAATCATCAATGAAAATCAAATTTTTGAACCAACGGAGGCCTGGATTTGGCGAGACCCCCAAAATGAAAGTGGAAACAAGTCAAAATGAAAATCAAAACAAGACAAAATTAAAGTGGAAACAAGTCAAAATGATGTTCAGTATTGTGTGTGGCCTCCACGTGCCTGTATGACCTCCCTAAAACGCCTGGGCATGCTCCTGATGAGGTTGCGGATGTTCTCTTGAGGGATCTCCTCCCAGATCTGGACTAAAGCATCCGTCAACTCCTGGACAGTCTGTGGTGCAACGTGACATTGGTGGATGGAGTGAGTCATGCTGTCCCAGATGTGCTCAATCGGATTCAGGTCTGGTGAATGGGCAGGCCAGTTCATAGCTTCAATGCCTTCATCTTGCAGGAACTGCTGACACACTCCAGCCACATGAGGTCTGGCAATGTTCTGCATTAGGAGGAACCCATGGCTAACCGCACCAGCATATGGTCTCACAAGGGATCTGAGGATCTCATCTCGGTACCTAATGGCAGTCAGGCTACCTCTGGCGAGTACATGGAGGGCTGTGTGGCCCTCCAAAGAAATGCCACCCCACACCATTACTGACCCACTGCCAAACCTGTCATGCTGAAGGATGTTGCAGGCAGCAGATCGCTCTCCACGGCGTCTCCAGACTCTGTCACGTCTGTCACATGTGTTGAGTGAGAACCTGCTGCCTGCAACATCCTTCAGCATGACCGATTTGGCAGTGAGTCAGTAATGGTGTGGGGTGGAATTTCTTTGGAGGGCCACACAGCCCTCCATGTGCTCGCCAGAGGTAGCCTGACTGCCATTAGGTACCGAGATGAGATCCTCAGACCCCTTGTGAGACCATATGCTGGTGCGGTTAGCCTGGGTTCCTCCTAATGCAGAACAATGCCAGACCTCATGTGGCTGGAGTGTGTCAGCAATTCCTGCAAGATGAAGGCATTGAAGCTATGGACTGGCCTGCCCGTTCCCCAGACCTGAATCCAATTGAGCACACCTGGGACAGCATGACTCACTCCATCCACCAACGTCACGTTGCACCACAGACTGTCCAGGAGTTGACGGATGCTTTAGTCCAGGTCTGGGAGGAGATCCCTCAGGAGAACATCCGCAACCTCATCAGGAGCATGCCCAGGCATTGTAGGGAGGTCATACAGGCACGTGGAGGCCACACACAATACTGAACATCATTTTGACTTATTTCCACTTTAATTTTGTCTTATTTTGATTTTCATTTTGTCTTATTTCAACTTTCATTTTGGGGGTCTCTCCAAATCCAGGCCTCCATTGGTTCAAAAATTTGATTTCCATTAATGATTTTTCAGCTGCAGATGGAAGGAAGAGAGCCACAGTCATTACTAGTGGGTAGGCGGAGCCCAGATAGGATTGACACCTCAGATTAAAAAGAGTGTTGACCGGCCCCTCCAGCTCGGGCTCCTCCTACTCAGCTCTCCAGTTTTCAATTTGAGGTCAGAGGATAGTCGCTGCTGGAAGCAGCTCCTCAGAAGATTTTATTATTTTTTATCGGACAAGAGACTTGGATCACCAAATGTGGTCTAGAGGTCTCAGGAGTCTCAGCGCTGCTGGACTCCCACCTCTCCCTTGGCGGATCTGTATTACCCTAATGGTGGTCCCTGCAGAACCCTGCCGGCCCGGGGGGATGAGGATGGCTTCCCTGGCGGGGGCGCAAACCGCGCTGCAGGGGTCACTGCGTCCCCCGCCCTGGGGGGAAGCATGGGCAAGCGCCAGAAACCCCCGGGGGTCCCTGTGGCGCTTCGGCTGGTGAGTACCTCACATTTTTACCTCACATTTTTATTAATGTGTGTGTGAGTGTTTAAGCGACTGCTGCGGCAGCCGCTGTACAATACATGTCGGTGACTGGTGTTTTTTGTCCGCAGGTGGATGCCTGCAGGACATAGGAGAGAGGAGTGCGCGCCTTTTTATTTGAATTTTCGCGCCGCTCTGAGCGCGCGCTTTACTGCTGTCTCCATTTCCGGCTTCCCTCATGGAGCACACGGAGGCACAGCGCGGCGGCCATTAAAGAAGCAGGCTGAAAGCTTCTTCTGGCTCTTCTCCCTCCTCCCCTCCCGGCAAGATGTTACACTGTTACCAGCTGGGTGAGTCGCTTCTAGCCCGCAGGCAGAAACTTAACCCCTTCACCCCCACAGCGCGGGCGCCTTCTGGGGCACTAATGAGTGACAGACTGCGCTGTCCTGCGGCTGTTATCGCATAAGGGGCTCGCACACTCTTTTCAATAATAATAAAGAGGTTTGTGGGGAGTCTGCGATTTTAATACTGTCACTATACGTTCCCACTAACGATCCTGATAATGACGCATACTAATGCGATCGTTTGTGCGATCATTTTTTAATGTCGCTAGTAGCTGCCAATCTGGGCGATCTCATTAACATCGCATAAGCGGTTAGCGATCTCCTTAACAACTTTGGCGGTCATTGCGATATACAAAACAGCGCAATTTTTAGCGATCTTGTGGAACGTTTTTCTGTTAGTGTGGCATAAAAAGCTGTCCTGCAGCTGCTGCCTTATAAGAGGCACTTGGGGCTCGCACAACTTTTTCATTATCAAGGTTGTGGGGAGTCTGCTACTTTAACCCCTTCTTAGGCGGTTAACTATTAATGCTGGGGTAGCTCTCTCTTTAAGAGCTTTAACCCTTCAGCGATTGTTTTTTCTTTAAGAAACACACTGTTCTAGTTACTGACAGGTTTAACCTGCCATATACTGTGCAAGGACATGTCAGATGCGGACTATCTGACACGCAGATCCCGACAGCGTCATGCGCAGCGGTCGGAGGTTCCAGTGGTGTCAAAATGGAGGCCCTCGCTAGTTTCTATGATGGCCTGTCTGACCTTCTAGGTTATGGAGTGTCAGCTAGATCCTCTCAAGGAAGCGACACAAATCGGTGCCTTCCTTCTCGCGTAGCGAAGATGTCCGTTTCGGACAAGGAGGATCGGCAGGGACACTCTGCCTCTCTCATGGACCGTACTATTGGAGCCATGAGGGCGTTAAAGTTACCAGAGAGAGGTAACTAGGCGTCCTGGTAAGTCGGCCGGATGTTTCAGGAGTCGCATAGGTCGCGACGGCTGTACAATCTGTATCCGTTTTCTACGGAGTTGATTGTTAATTGGATCTCCTGAAGTGAATGTCCCTTTATCCTGGTAAAGGAAGGCGAGTCTGCAGGACCTGCTGGACAGAAAAATGGAGAGGGCAACAATATCCATCTGCGAGGCCGCGGGTCATGGATTCAGTATTAAGGATCTATGTGTACCGTCTACGGACGGCGTGACAAGATGGATCCCCTCTATCGAGATAGATGGGCTTTTCAAGTTGAAGGATTCTGCGTCACTGCTGTCCAGGGCGCAATCCTCGGCAGTCACAGTCAGAAGAGCACTGTGGCTTAGACAGTGGAACGCGGTTTCCAAGCAGGGTTTGCTATCTTTAGCTTACAAAGTGGTCAGCTATTTGAATCTGACCTCACAGAGCTGATTTCTGAGGCAAAAGAAACAGCTTTACCGCAGCGCAGAGCTGTAACTTCTGCGTCTGGCAGGACTAGTGCCGGTAGTTGTCGGCTATCCTTTCGGTCCAGGGGATGATCCGGTCAACCCTCTGGGGGTTTGGGTCGTTCCTCTCTTTTTTTAAAAAAAAAAAAAAGGGGAATTTCTCAGAAATTCCGCATACCCTGGAAACAGAACTTCCATTAAGACAGAAGCTGGCAAAAAACCCGCTAAAGCGGTCTGACGTCTGGGTCTCACTCGAGCGCTCTCGAGTGGAGGGTAGTTTACTCCAATTCAAACCGACTTGGGTTTCCCGTGTGTCGGACGCCTGGGTAACACAGGTTGTGTTGGCAGGCTACTTCATAGAGTTTCTTTCTCGACCCCCGGACAGGTTTTGCCAATCTCGCAATCCGTCAGAGCCGAGCTATTTGCCGCTCTACTACGAGAGGTCGATTCCCTTCTGCAGAAGGGTGTGGTGATACCGGTTCCGCAGAGGACCGGGGAAGAGGATTCTTATTCCAACCTCTTTGTGGTCCCCAAAAAGGAGGACAAATTTCGCCCTATTTTGGATTTCAAAGATTGAATCGGCATGTTTACATCCCGAAAATTCCGCATGGAGTCGCTTCGCTCCGTTGTGGCAGCCCTGTCGCAGAACGTCTTTTTGGTCAATCGACATTCGCGACGTTTATTTGCATGTTCCCGTCGGAAGGGCTCACCGGCGCTTCCTTCGTTTTGCCATAGGTCAGGACCATTGCCAGTTTGTGGCTCTGCCATTCGGCTTGGCCTCGGCGCCCAGAGTTTTTACAGAAATTCTAGCGCCCCTCATGGCAATTCTTCGAAGACAGGGGGTTACGATTTCCCTACCTGGACGACCTTCTGATTGTGGCGTCCTCAAAGGAGGAGGCGGGGACGGCTCGCAATCTATCCCTTCAGCTCCTGGAGGATTTCGGGTGGCTGGTCAATTGGGAGGAGTCGTCTCTGGAAGTCAATCCTGTTTTTGGGAATGCATTTCGACACTGTACGAACGGTGGTGTCCCTTCCTCCAGACAAGCGGGCATGTCTCTTTCGACATGTACAGATTATGAGGTCTACGGCAGCAATGTCCTTTCGGAAGTGTATGCGCCTTCTGGGTTTGACGTCCATGGAGGCACTTCCGTTTGCCCAATTTCATTCCAGGGCCCTCCAAGGGCTCATTCTGAGTCGTTGGGATCGATCGCAAGCTTCTCTGAATTGCAGCGTCATCATCTCTCACAGGGTGCGAGAATCCCTAGGATGGTGGTTACGTCCAGGAGCGTTATTCCTGGGGAAATCTTTCCTCCCTCCGAGGTGGTCGGTCATAACCACCGATGCCAGCCTGACGGGCTGGGGGGGGTGTCTGGAACGATCTTTGGATCCAGGGAGTATGGTCATCGGAAGAGTCTGTTCTACCGATCAACATCCTGGAGTTGAGGGCAATTTTTCCTTTGCCTACAACACTGGATGGTCCCTTTAAGCGGTCTACCAGTCCGAGTGCAGACAGACAACGCGACGGCGTTGCGTATATCAACCACCAAGGCGGGACAAGGAGCTCCAGCCTCATGATGGAGGTGTCTCGGATCCTGCTATGGGCCGAGACCAAGGTTCCAGCCATCTCTGCGATCACATTCCAGGAGTCCAGAATACCACGGCGGACTTCCTCAGTCGCGAGAAGATGGATCCTGGAGAATGGAGTCTTCATCCGAAAATTTTTGCGCTGCTGTGCTTCCGTTGGGGAACTCCCCAAGTGGATTTGATGGCATCCAGGTTCAAATGCCAAACTACCGACCTTCATGTCCAGGTACAAGGACCCGAAGGCTGTGGCGGTGGTTGCTCTGTGGCTCCGTGGGACCATTTCGAGCTAGTCTATGTGTTTCCGCCGATATCTTTACTTCCTCTGGTGCTGCGTCGGATCAGACTGGAAGAGAATTCCGGCTATGTTGATAGCCCCGGATTGGCCAAGGAGGACGTGGTTCTCGACACTGGTGTCGTTTTTGGCGGCACCGCCATTCCCACTTCCTCCTCGCCCGGACCTGTTAACCCAGGGGCCCGTTCGTCATCCGGACTTGAAGTCTCTGCGTTTGACGGCGTGGCTTTGAGACCGAAACCTTGACCCGTAGAGGTTTTTCAGCCGAAGTCATTGCCACTCTGCGAGCTGCCAGAGGTCCGGCTACTACTAAGATTTATCACAAGACTTGGTCTTTTCGTGGTTTCGGGTTCTTCAAGGAATCCGAGGATTTTTTTCCATTCCCAATTTGTTGGCTTTGCTACAGTACGGGCTGGACAAAAGGTTTGGCAGTTAGCACTCTGAAAGGTCAGGTTTCTGCCCTGTCTTTGCTATTTCGGAAGGCTATCGCCTCAAGTAGGGACGTACGTTCCTTTTTTCGCGGAGTAACCCGTCAGTTTCCACTGCGGAAGGCGCCTGTGTCTCCTTGGCAGCTCAACCTTGTCTTGGAGGCTCTTCAGCATATACCTTTTGAGCCTATGGGTTCTGCTAGCCTTTCTTTAATTTCTTGGAAGGTTACCTTCTTAGTGGCGGTAACCTCTTTAAGAAGGGTTTCTGAGTTGGCAGCTTTTTCCTGCTCGCCTCCTTTCCTGGAGTTTTACCCGGATCGAGTAGTGCTTCGCACACGGAGCGATTTTCTACCTAAGGTGGTGTCGCAATTTCATGTTAACCAGGATATTGTGTTGCCCTCGCTTTGCCCGGGCCCAGGGAATGCAAAGGAACGGAACTTGCACAAATTGGATTTAGTGCGGGTCTTGAAGTTCTATTTTGTCTATTACTCAAGGTTTTCGAAAGTCAGATTCCCTGTTTGTGATTACAGCAGGTTGTAGGCGTGATCAACGAGTTTTCAAGGACTCTATAGCTCGTTGGATTCGGTCGGCCATTTTGGAGGCTTACCGTCTTAATGGTGAACCTTGCCCGATTAAGATTCAAGCTCGCTCCACGAGGGCTGTGACTTCATCGTGGGCCTTTCATCAAGGGCTTCGGCAGCTCAGCTCTGCCGAGCGGCGACCTGGAGTTTCGTCCACACATTTACAAAGTTTTAGGTGGACGTCAGTGCTTCCGCTGATGCGGCCTTAGGACGTAGGGTCCTGCAGGCAGCGGTAATTTAAAGTTTTTAGTTAACTTGTATTTGGAGCCTGTGGCGCATTTATCTAGGTTGTTGGGTTTCTGCCTATTTTGGTTTTTTCCCACCCTAATTTTTGGACTGCTTTGGGACATCCCACTAGTAATGACTGTGGCTCTCTTCCTTCCATCTGCAGCTGAAAGACGGATTTTGGTAAGAACTTACCTGTAAAATCCTTTTCAGCGAAGGAAGGAAGAGAGACACAGCTCCCTCCCATGGCAGAAGTGTGTTGTTGTATTTACAGATGCAGCGTGACCCTTCTTTGATAGCAATTATCTGGACTGAGGTCGACGCGCTACGGCTCTGTTCCAGCATTGCCAGCTTATCGCAGTAGTTAGGTTCAGTGAGTAGTACCTGTAACTGTGTGATTTTTTTTGCCGAATGCATGCATAACCTGTACTCTTATGTTTTTTCTCTGAAGTCCTTCAGAAGGGGTTATGTTGCTTCGCTGGTGATATTGTTCTTCCTTAAGCTTGGGTACGACTGAAGAGCTGAGTAGGAGGAGCCCGAGCTGGAGGGGCCGGTCAACACTCTTTTTAATCTGAGGTGTCAATCCTATCTGGGCTCCGCCTACCCCTAGTAATGACTGTGTCTCTCTTCCTTCCTTCGCTGAAAAGGATTTTACAGGTAAGTTCTTACCAAAATCCGTCTTTGTGTGATTATGTTGACAGCACATTCAACTTTGTACACAACAAAGTATTCAATGAGAATATTTAATTCATTTAGATCTAGGATGTGTTATTTGAGTGTTCCCTTTATTTTTTTGAGCAGTGTGTATATATATATATATATACATATATATGTACAGTCATGGCCAAAAGTTTTGAGAATGACACAAATATTATATTTTCACATGATCTACTGCCCTCTGGTTTTTATGTGTGTTTGACAGATGTTTTTATCACAGACAGAAATATAATAATTAAAAACATATGAGTAACAAAAGCTTATATTCACAGAATGAGTTAATGCAGCAAGTCAATATTTGCAGTGTTGACCCTTCTTCTTCAGGACCTCTGCAATTCTCCCTGGCATGCTCTCAATCAACTTCTGGACCAAATCCTGACTGATAGCAGTCCATTCTTGCACAATCAATGCTTTCATTTTGTCAGAATTTTTAGGTTTTTGTTTGTCCACCCGTCTCTTGATGATTGACCACAAGTTCTCAATGGGATTAAGATCTGGGGAGTTTCCAGGCCATGGACCCAAAATCTCTATGTTTTGTTCCCTGAACCATTTAGTTATCACCTTTGCTTTATGGCAAGGTGCTCCATCATGCTGGAAAAGGCATTGTTGATCGCCAAACTGCTCTTGGAGGGTTGGGAGAAGTAGCTCTTGGAGGACATTCTGGTACCATTCTTTATTCATGGCTGTGTTTTTAGGCAAGACTGTGAGAGAGCCGATTCCCTTAGCTGAGAAGCAACCCCACACATGAATGGTTTCAGGATGCTTAACAGTTGGCATGAGACAAGACTGGTGGTAGCGCTCACCTTGTCTTCTCCGAATGAGGCGTTTTCCTGATGTCCCAAACAATCGAAAAGGGGATTCATCAGAGAAAATAACTTTACCCCAGTCCTCAGCAGTCCACTGCCTGTACCTTTTGCGGAATATCAGTCTGTCCATGATGTTTTTTCTGGAGAGAAGTGGCTTCTTTGCTGCCCTCCTTGAGACCAGGCCTTGCTCCAAGAGTCTCCGCCTCACAGTGCGTGCAGATGCACTCACACCTGCCTGCTGCCATTCCTGAGCAAGCTCTGCACTGCTGGTAGCCCGATCCAGCAGCTGAAACACTTTTAAGAGACGGTCCTGGCGCTTGCTGGTCTTTCTTGGGTGCCCTGGAGCCTTTTTAGCAACAATGGAACCTCTTTCCTTGAAGTTCTTGATGATGCGATAGATTGTTGACTGAGGTGCAATCTTTCTAGCTGCGATACTCTTCCCTGTTAGGCCATTTTTGTGCATTGCAATGATGACTGCACGTGTTTCTTTAGGGATAACCATGGTTAACAGAAGAGAAACAATGATGCCAAGCACCAGCCTCCTTTTAAAGTGCCCAGTGGTGTCATTCTTACTTAATCATGACAGATTGATCTCCAGCCATGTCCTCATCAAACCCCCACCTGTGTTAATGGAGCAATCACTGAAAGAGGTTAGCTGGTCCTTTTAAGGCAGGGCTGCAATGATGTTGAAATGTGTTTTGGGGGATAAAGTTCATCTTCTAGCCAAATATTGACTTTGCAAGTAATTGCTGTTAAGCTGATCACTCTTTGTAACATTCTGGAGTATATGCAAATTGCCATTAAAAAAGTGAAGCAGTAGACTTTGTAAAAATTAATATTTGTGTCATTCTCAAAACTTTTGGCCATGACTGTACATGTCATTGTGACATATATATATATATATATATATATATATATATATATATATATATATATATATATATAGTTCATACACTTCTGCATAGTATAATAGCCGCTAATTCAATTGCCGGCTTCTGTAAAATTACAGAACCCGACATGAAATGACACATGGTTTACATACAGTAAACCATTTCATTTCATGTAGTTTGATATATGGTTTTGATGAACAATTACATGAGTGTATGTGTGTAAAATTTCATACATGTAGGTGCTAATTAAATGTGTAAATTCGTTGAAAAAAATGTGTGGGCTCCCGCGGTATTTTCTTCACCAGACAGGGAAAGCCAGTAAGTGGGGGCAGATAATAGCCTAGGGAGGGTGCAGTTTTTTTGTGCCCCCCCTGGCTACTAACATCTGCCCCCAGCCACCCCAGAAAAGGCACATCTATGATTAGATGCGCCTTTTCTGGCATTTAGCCCGTCTATTCCCATTGCCCTGTAGCGGTGGCTAATGGGTTAATAATGGGTTAAGGCCACCTTGCTATTGGAAGGTGATTTTAAGCCAGGTTAATAATGGAGACTTGTCAATTTGACAAATCTCCATTATTAATCCTATTGTATGAAATGGTTAAAAAAAAAACACATTAATTAAAAATAATTTTAATTAAATAAATACACAGTTTTTGACCATCTTTTATTGTACTGGTACTCCATCCAAATCCCTTGTTTTCCTGTAATAAAAATAAAATAATAAAGCAAGCATATTCTTACCTCTCCGACGTTCAGTCAGGTCCCCCGCTGCAATCCTTCAGAAAGGGTTAACAGGTTTACAGCGGGGACCGTAGCTAATGCTGCAGCCTCGCTGTAAACCCCCGAATGAATGAGCTCATCTCCCGGCTGACAGGAGATGAAGTGATTAGCTGGGAAGCTTAATTGAATGTATCCCACGCTAATCAGTTCACTTCAGGTCAGCTGGGGACTCCGCACAGCATCAGTGATGTCACAGGGAGTCCCCGGCTGACCTGAAGTGAACTGATTAGCGTGGGAAACATTCAATTAAGCTTCCCAGCTAATCAGCTCATCTCCTGTCAGCCGGGAGATGGGGAGATGAGCTCATTCATTCGGGGGTTTACAGCGAGGCTGCAGCATTAGCTCCAGTCCCAGCTGTAAACCTGTTAACCCTTTCTGAAGGATTGCAGCGGGGGACCTGACTGAGCGCCGGATAAGTAAGAATAATGTTGCTTTATTATTTTATTTTTATTACAGGAGAACAAGGGATTTGGATGGAGTACCAGTACAATAAAAGATGGTCAAAAAGCCCGATTACGTACCGTAATGCTCTTTTAATGAGTCCACGACAGCACCCAGTTGGAGAGAGGGATCCGCCCATAGGAACAGGAAACCTACAGAGATAAAAGAGGGCGGTCCGCCTCTCCTCCTCAGTTGGATTTCAGAGTACCCGGTGGACCGCCAATATTAGGCAATTATATTTTTCTATGTTCTTCATCACATTTAAGAAGGTATACACACAGTCTATTAACTTTCATGGGAGGGAACTGAGTGGGTGCTGTCGTGGACTCATTAAAAGAGCATTACCGGTACGTAATCCGGCTTTTTACCCTTCGCCACGACAGCCCCCACTTGGAGAGACTTTCAGAGACCTTCACCTGGGAGGGACCACCGTGCTGAGGACTGCTCTACCAAAGGCTAGGTCAGAGGAGGATGATAAATCGAGACTGTAGTGATTGTAGAAGGTTTAAGGAAACTACCAGGTTGCGGCCTTACATATAGACTCGATCGAGACGTCTCCCCTTTCTGCCCAGGAGGATGCCATAGTCCTGGTGGAATGTGCCCTGATGCCTTCTGGAGGATCTTCATTTCTTGTAGTATACGCCAGACAGATCGCATCTCTGATCCACCGAGATAGGGTAGCTTTAGTGACCCCGTATCCCCCCCTCCAGCCTGGAAGGATATAAAAAGAGCCCTACTCTTCCTCCAGCTAGTGGATCTTTCAATATACTTCAATACTACTCTTTTCACATCTAACGTGGAATTTTTCTTCTAATGGAGAAGAAGGGTTACTAAAAAACATGAGGGGTGGTGGATTTCCTGCGATCTGTGGAATCTCCTGGCCACTTTTGGCAGATATGAGGGGTCAGGTTTTAGTATTAACTGATCCTGAAATTATAGTAGGAATGGAGGATCTATAGATAATGCATCCATGTCGCTGACCCTCCTAGCTTAGGTTAACGCCACTAAAAGTACAGTTTTTAAAGATATGTTTTTAAGGGGTATCTAATCTAATGGTTCAAATGGCGGACCTGTTAGGGCATCCAGAACCAGGTTTAGATCCCAAGGGGGAATTCTAGATATATGGACTGGTCTAATTCGTTCACAGGCCGTGAGGAATCTAGATCTCCATCTGTTACCCGCTAGATTATAACTATAGAGGGCCCCAAGCGCGGATATTTGGACTCTAAGCGTATTAACGGATAATCCCAGATCTTTCCCCTTTTTGTAGAAACTCTAAAATAGACTTTATCGGGATCTCTCTAGAGTTGGGACTTGTATGGAACTCTAGGAACTTTCTCCACCCTTGGTGTAAATTCTAGTAGTAGTTGGTTTTCTACTCTGCAAGAGGGTGCTGATTAATCCCTATGAGAATCCTCTTGCTCTCAGTATTTCCCCCTCAAGTTCCACGCCGTCAAGTGGAAGCTGTCCACTTGGGGGTGGAAGAATGGACCTTGAGAGAGAATCCTGGGGGCTGAGGGAAGTACCCAGGGATCTGTCAACAACATCGTTTGTGGCCATGAAAACCAAGGTCTCTTGGGCCAGAATGGAGCTATCAATATTACTGGTGCCTTGTTTGCCCTGATTTTTCTCATGACTTGTGGTAGTAATATGATCGGGGAAAGGCATACGCCAGCCTGAACTGCCACGGGCTTTGGAGGACTAGGATTTCTGGCCGATCTGTCACGTTCAGGGAGGCGAACCTCCGAAGTTGCCTGTTCTGTCTGGAGGCAAAAAGGTCTATCTGGGGAAGGCCCCATAGTGACACAGTGTCTTTGAATATTGCTCTGTTTAGGCACCACTCGCCTTGCCGTAGGGTGTGGCGACTCAGGAAGTCCGCTTCCGAATTGTCTACTCCTCTGATGTGGAGGGCTGAGAGAGAGGCAAATTGTTTTTCGGCTAGGGAAAAAAATTTTCTTGTAGAAGACATTAATTTGTCTGTTGAGGTATGCCACTACTGTGGTGTTTATATATCAAAAAACTGACCGGCACATCCAAACTTAGATTCAGTGTGAACAGGTGCTAAACCTAGAGTCACCAACTCATATACATACAAGAAGAAAAGGTAGCACACTGTAGCGCTATAGCTTGCAAACACGAAATATGAAAAATATGAAAAATGAATTACATCATTACCTTAGAAATATGAAAAATTGAGAAGTCTTAGCGCATAAGATGGCCAAATTATGTGAGCCTGATAGCCACGTCAAGGCTCTTCTCGTATATCAGGTCCCTAACTAATGCCTATCCTCGCTTTAGAAAAGTCTGTCTGCATGGGAACCTATGAATCCTCTTTTCAGACTAAAATCTACATCTCTGTGGAGGGGTGATGAACCTGCTGTAATTAAAAGGCCTGTGACCACCAGGTGGAGTGCTCAGGCAGAAGGTAAATTAATACATATCAAAAAACTGACCGGCACATCCAAACTTAGATTCAGTGTGAACAGGTGCTAAACACGAAATATGAAAAATGAATTACATCATTACCTTAGAAATATGAAATAATTTGGCCATCTTATGCGCTAAGACTTCTCAATTTTTATTTTTCATATTTCGTGCTCACACTGAATCTAAGTTTGGATGTGCCGGTCAGTTTTTTGATATGTATTCATTTACCTTCTGCCTGAGCACTCCACCTGGTGGTCACAGGCCTTTTAATTACAGCAGGTTCATCACCCCTCCACAGAGATGTAGATTTTAGTCTGAAAAGAGGATTCATAGGTTCCCATGCAGACAGACTTTTCTAAAGCGAGGATAGGCATTAGTTAGGGACCTGATATACGAGAAGAGCCTTGACGTGGCTATCAGGCTCACATAATTTGGCCATCTTATGCGCTAAGACTTCTCAATTTTTCATATTTCTAAGGTAATGATGTAATTCATTTTTCATATTTTTCATATTTCGTGTTTGCAAGCTATAGCGCTACAGTGTGCTACCTTTTCTTCTTGTAACTACTGTGGTGTTGTCAGAAAGGATTCTTACATGTTCTCCTTGTAGCTGCGGGATGAAATGATATAGGGCATGACTCACCGCATTTAAATCTTTTAAATTTGAAGAGGCGTGTATCTGTTCTCTTCCCCACCGGCCTTGGGAAAAGGCTTCCCCCATGTGAGCTCCCCATCCTGTAGGGATAGCATCAGTAGTAATGATACGAGAAGGTGTTATTACCCAGTCTACTCCTTCCGATAATTTAGTTTCATCTAACCACCACACTAGGGAACTCATGACTACCTGGGATAAGGAGTTTTATCTGTTAAACGATCTCTAGCATAGGCCTCTTCTGACAGTATTTGGTACTGTAGATCTCGGGTGTGAAGCTGAGCCCACCTGACTGCCGGAATACACGAAGTGAGGGATTCCAACAGGGACATTGCCTCCCTCAGGGTCATGCGTGGTTTCTTTATAGCTGCCCCGACTTTCGTTTTAATTGCTGACATTTTTACCTGCGGCAGTAGACATTATTGCACTGTCGAGTCTAACTGGAGGTCTAAGAAGGACTGAACGGATTGCGGCTCGAGTCTGGATTTCTTGCTGTTTATGAGCCAACTTAGAGCCTGTCGGGATAAGATTGCGTCAGTAACTCGTGTGGTACATTGTGCTACAGAGTTCCCTACTATCAAAAAATTATCAAGGTAAGATATTAAGGTATCCTTTTGCCGTAGGAAGGCCATTACTTCCGGCATCACCTTTGTAAAGACTCGTGGTGCGACAGAAACACCGAACGGCATCGCTGCAAACCGGAAATGATGTATGATGCCGTCTAAGGAGACTGCCACTCTGAGATATTTCTGATATCTGGAATGGATGGGAAGATAATAAGCATCCGTTAAATCTAAGCCTGCCATCATACAGTTGGGAAAAAGAAGTTTAATTGTAGATTTGATGGATTCCAATTTAAACTTCACGTTTTGAATGAATGTATTCAATTTTTTTAGATTGATAATATTTCTAAATGAGCCGTCCGGTTTAGAAACCAGGAAGAGAGGGGAGTAAAATCCCCTCCCTTCCTGCTCTCCGGGTACACGGACCAATACGTTTTTAATTACCAGGCTCCGAATCTCATTTTCAAGGGCTTGTTGTACTGGGCAGCTGAGGGATGTTATAATGAATGAATTATGGGGAACATGATGGAATTTTATTTTTTATCCATGTTCAATTATATCCAGGACCCATAGACTGGCAGAAATTTTACCCCATTCCTGGAAGAATCTCAGTCTTCCCCCTACTGGGGGGATTGGTTGTTCATTATCTGTCCTTACGGAAGGTAGGTCCTCTAAACATAGCACCTTTGTTTTTCCCTTCTTTGTCGGCCAGCAGTTTTGGTTTTCGGTCGATCTTTCTCTACCAAATGATCGTCTCCTAAACGCCCTCCTATAAGATGGAAGAGGGGGGTTAGGGAAGGCCTTTTTTCTCTCTATGGCCTTTGTGAGGATGTCGTCCAAAGTCTTTCCAAACAAAAACTCACAATCGCAGGGAATAGCACGGAGTTTTGCCTTGGACTGTGTCCCCTCTCCAGCTTTTGAGCCATGGACTACATCTGGCGTTGCTGAATAGACCTGCTGTTCTGGCCGCCAGGCGCAGTGAATCAGCCGAAGCGTCGGCTATACAAGCGGCCGCTCCTCGGATTAGGGGAATGGCGGCTCGTACTCTGTCTCTAGAAATCTTCTGCTCTATCTGCTGGTCGAGCTGATTGATCCAAACCAGCATAGAACGGCCCGTACAAGTACTGGCTATTGCTGGCTTAAACGTGCCTGCAGCTGCTTCCCACGCTCTTTTAAGCGAGGACTCGGCTTTGCAGTCAAGGGGATCTTTTAGTATTCCTGCGTCTTCTACTGGCAAGGATGATTGTTTTGAGGAGGAGGCAACTGCCGCATCAACTCTTGGAACCTTAGACCAGTTTGACAGTTCCTCATCGCTGAAGGGGTACCTTCTCTTTGAGGCTGAAGGAAGATAACCCCTTTGGTCTTGTTTACCCCATTCCTTCTTAATTAAGGTTTCAATAGCCGGAATTACGGGAAATGCTCTCCTTTTCCTGTCCACTAGACCTGCAAACATTACCTCCTGAGTAGTTTGTGGTCCCTTCAAATCTGAACCCATAGTGTTCCTTACAGATTTTACCAGACTGTCCATATTTTCTAAGGTAAAACATGAACGTCCCTCTATGTCTGAGGAGGATGAGGACGCGGATGACTCTGCAGTATCTGATACTACCACCTCTTCCGGATCGGAGTCTGAGCTGGAACTTATTAATTTTTTCGTTTTCCTGCGTGTGGGTACATTAGCTGACTGATTTAGGGCCTGTAGTTCTTCCCTTATTATAGCTCTAATGTCCGAAGTTGAAACAGACGCTTGCTGCACCGTTTCCTTTGTACATTTTGCGCACAATCTCTTGGTATAGGTTTGAGATAGGGGACACCTACAAAGGCCACATTCTTTGTTTTTGTTTTTTTTAGCCTGGGATGATTCACCCAGAAGGAGATAGAGGGAGAGAGAGTATGTAGTCAGCTTTATAGGCAGATGGTTATAAACTCACCCAGTGAAGCTGCCGGTACCGATTCAGAAGGCGGCGGAACAGGTTTAGTGGCGTGAGTTCTGTGGCTTGCGTCCGAGGAACCTCTATTAGAGTGGTCTCTGGACAGAGCTGCAGTATCCTCTGCCGGGGGACGCGTGCCTTGTCTTGGAGACGACATGCTTGCACGCCATATTCTATCTTGCAGGACTTTTAATTAGCCCCAAACACCTGTGCTGCTCTCCGGTACCTCCCCTCCCTGGGGTAGGAGTGGCATACCTGCGTGGCTCAGTATCTGGCTCTGAAACCACGCTGCATTGTATGAGACATATGCCACATTTTTTTTTTTTTTTTTTAGAAAAGGTTGCTGGCACTTTTTTTTTTTTTTTAAGTGGAGCGAGGATAGCGCGCTCTATGTCACCAGGGTTCATTTACGTACCCCTATTCAAGTTCCACGCTGTACAGACTTTTTTTTTTTGTATGGCCATTCCCGGGGGGTAGGGGAGCGTACAGCAGGCAAAGCACAGTCCCTGCTACTCTCGGGATCGCACGCGCGCACCTCAGCTAGGGAACCTCCGGTGACCCGGAAGTTCCCTCTTACCACTTCCTGTCGCGGTGTGCTGTGTCTTTCGGCGTGCGCTGCTGCCGGTGCTCCTGCAGGACATGGAGGCTCTCTTCTTCCCTCCGGTCCTACGCTCCCACGCGGATCTGGGCGTATATAACCGGACCCCCACGCGCGCTATGGCACAGGAACTGCGGGCGGCCCTCCCCGGACCCGACATTCCTGGAACACCACTTCAGACGAGGGGGGAGCCGGAATACTGCACTCCCCCGACGCTGCTTCTGGACCGGAGCCCCTGCCGTTCACATGGAGACTGCACAGGCGGCTACTTAGACCAGGTATTTCTTTTCTTTGTAGGAAAATCCTGCGGTTCCCTTTAGGAACAGGAAACCAACTGGGAGGAGAGGCGGACCGCCCTCTTTTATCTCTGTAGCTTTCCTGTTCCTATGGGCGGATCCCTCTCTCCAAGTGGGTGCTGTCGTGGCGAAGGGCAAAAACTGTGTATTTATTTCATTAAAATTATTTTTAATTAATGTGTGTGTGTTTTTTTTAACCATTTCATACACTAGGATTAATAATGGAGACTTGTCTAATTGACAAGTCTCCATTATTAACTTGGCTTAAAGTTACCTTCCAATAGCAAGGTGGCCTTAACCCATTATTAACCCATTAACCACTGCTACAGGGCAATGGGAATAGACGGGCTAAGTGCCAGAAAAGGCGCAAATATCACGCTGTATAACAGTTATAGATAATGTCAGTAATCTATATCAAGTGGGACAACATTCTATATATCATATAAATAGGTTATATCAACATGAACATATAGTATTTGATAACATAGTATTACCTGACATAATATCCGAAGTACTGAGGATCTATACTGGATCTGTTTCACGCTGTCTCAGGCTAGAGGTGGACCGGGGTCTATACTGACCCTAAACTGGGGTCCTGACTAGTCCCTCTACCTGGAGGTACTGTTTATGGTACAGAGGTCCAGGCCGCCAGCGTAACCCTATCTCCTATAAGTCCCTGACCACTGTAATCTAGTCCTTAGAAGGACCCTGATTACCACCACAGGGATATGGGCAGGTCACCGCTTAATAAACAGTAAAGACAAACGAGACAGACAGGGGATAAAGTAAATACTGTCTTGCATACAACACTTAAACACAGAGGGAACACAAAAGGTCTAGGAGATAAACTATAAGCGAGGAGAGGAGAAACCACAAAGGAGCTCTTAGCTTAAGTCTTCTCAGAACCGATCCTATCTGCTGGTCTGTATGAATGCTTTCACCGGCATCTCCCAAGCAGACTGGCAGGTATATAAAAGAAGCTAATTAGTGCATAATCAAACTGCAGCCGGGCGAGGCTGGACCTAGTCTTAGCACAGAGCTAGGTAGAATTAACTCCCTCAATGCCAAACACAAAGAAACAGCAACTCAGCTGCGAGAAGTCAGAATGTGTAATCGCGACGATCTTCGTGGCGATACACCCATGACAGTACCCCCCCTTCTACGAGGGGCCTCCGGACCCTCAGGGCCAGGTTTGCCCGGGTGAGTTGTGTGGAAGGTCCGAACCAATCGATCTGCGTTAATATCAGACGCAGGAACCCACGTCCTCTCCTCAGGACCATACCCCTTCCAATGAACCAAGTACTGAAGGGACCGGCGATTCAGACGTGAGTCAATGATCTTCGACACCTGAAATTCCAAGTTACCATTGACCACCACTGGAGGAGGAGGTAGAGGTGACGGTATAACTGGCGCCACGTACCTCTTAAGCAACGATTTGTGGAACACATTGTGGATTTTAAACGTAGGAGGGAGGTCCAGACGAAATGCCACAGGATTAATTATAGAACTGATCCTGTACGGCCCGATGAACCTAGGACCCAGTTTCCAGGAGGGAACCTTGAGTTTAATATTCTTGGTAGACAACCATACCAGATCGTTCACACTAAGGTCCGGACCAGACACTCTCCTCCTATCAGCCATACGTTTGTAACGGTTCCCCATAGCACTCAGATTATTCAGCACTCCTCTCCACACTGAAGCAAGTGACGACGAGAATCGTTCCTCCTCAGGAACCCCAGAAGGGCCCCCCCCATTGAAAGTACAAAACTGGGGATGAAAACCATATGCCCCAAAAAACGGGGACTTACCAGTGGACTCGCTCTGCCTATTGTTAAGAGCGAACTCTGCCAGCGGCAAGAAAGAAGACCAGTCCTCCTGGTTCTCTGAGACAAAACACCGAAGATATGTCTCTAGGCTCTGATTCAGACGCTCTGTCTGACCATTGGTCTGCGGATGAAAAGCCGAGGAAAATGACAATTGCATCCCCCGACGTGAACAAAATGCCCTCCAGAATTTGGACACAAACTGAGACCCCCTATCTGACACCACATCAGAAGGCAACCCGTGAAGTCTCACAATCTCCCCAATGAACACCTGCGCCAGAGTTTTAGCATTAGGAAGAGCAGGAAGAGCAATGAAATGTGCCATCTTACTGAACCTGTCAACTACAACTAGTATGACAGTTTTCCCTGACGACGGAGGGAGGTCCGTAATGAAGTCCATAGACAGATGAGTCCATGGACGCTCCGGAATTTTCAAAGGTAAGAGGGTCCCAGACGGACGGGTATGTGGGGTCTTAGAGCGAGCACAAACCCCACATGACGCGACAAAAGTTACTACCTCTTTATTTAAGTTAGGCCACCAAAACCGGCGAGAAAGGAGATCCACAGTTGCTTTACTCCCTGGGTGTCCTGCCAAAGCAGAATTATGATGTGCCTCGATAACTTTTTGTCTTAACTGATCTGGAACAAACAGTTTCCCTGGAGGTCCTACAGGGGCGTCCCCCTGAGCCTCCAATACCTCCTCCTCAAGCTCAGAGCATACAGCCGACACCACAACTCCCTCCTGAAGGATAGGAACCGGGTCATCCGTCCTCCCGGCCCCTGGGAAACTACGAGATAAGGCATCAGCCTTAACATTTTTTGACCCAGGACGATATGTGACGACAAAATTAAACCTGGTAAAAAAACAACGACCATCTAGCTTGTCTGGAATTCAGACGCTTTGCAGATTCTAAATACAGGAGGTTCTTGTGATCAGTAATGACGGTGACCGGGTGGACTGCCCCCTCCAAAAAGTGACGCCATTCCTCAAAAGCCAACTTAATGGCCAAGAGTTCCCTATTGCCGACATCATAATTCCTCTCGGCGGACGACAATTTTTTAGAGAAGAAAGCGCACGGATGCCATTTACCAGGGGACGGACCTTGGGATAATACCGCACCCACCCCTACGTCAGACGCGTCTACCTCCACAATGAACGGTTGTGATGCATCAGGTTGAATAAGTATGGGTGCTGAAGCAAAACATTTTTTCAAGGTGGAAAATGCTTGACAAGCTTTGTCAGACCACCTAGAAAAATCCGTCCCTTTTTTTGTCATGTCAGTGAGAGGTTTGACAACAGATGAGAAATTACGAATAAATTTCCGGTAGTAGTTAGCAAACCCCAGGAAACGCTGCAGTGCCTTAAGATCCTCTGGCCGATCCCATTCAAGCACTGCTCTCACTTTCCCAGGGTCCATACGGAAACCGGAAGCTGAAACCCAAAAACTGAAGTTCCTGTATGGCGAATACACACTTTTCCCATTTGGCGTACAGTTTATTGTCTCGCAAGATCTGCAACACCTGTCTCACATGCTCCTGATGAGACACAAGATCTGGCGAGTAAATTAAGATGTCATCTAAATAACGACCACAAACTGCCCCACAAGGTGGCGAAAGATGTCATTAAAAAATGTTGAAACACCGCCGGGGCAGTAGTCAGACCAAAAGGCATGACAAGGTTCTCATAATGTCCCTCCGGAGTGTTAAACGCCGTCTTCCACTCATCCCCCTCCTTTATCCTAATCAGATTATACGCCCCCCTGAGATCCAACTTAGAGAACCATTTGGCGCCCACAATCTGATTGAAGAGATCAGGAATAAGTGGGAGCGGATACGGATCTCGGACAGTAATCCGATTAAGCTCACGGAAATCCAAGCAAGGGCGTAGGCCCCCATCGTTTTCTTCACAAAGAAGAACCCCGCGGCCACTGGGGAAGATGAAGGTCTAATATGCCCATTGGCCAGACTTTCCGAAATATAATCCTTCATAGCCTGCCTCTCAGGACCAGAAAGGTTATATAACCTAGATTTAGGTAACTTAGCATCAGGAAGCAATTTTATTGAACAGTCATACGCGCGATGAGGAGGTAATTCTTGACACCCCTCCTCAGAGAACACATCCTCAAAGTCCTCCAGAAAAGGAGGCAAAGTTCTAGGCACGACCGCACTGATGACCGTGTTCATGCAGTTACTCTTGCAAAATTCACTCCACTGGCTTATCTCTTTGGATTGCCAATTAATCACTGGGTTATGTTTAGCCAACCAAGGAAGTCCCAACACAATAGGAGTAGGAAGACCCTCCAACACATAACAAGACAATCGTTCTTTATGTAATGCCCCTACTCGAAGGTCTATGTTATGAACAGCTTGTACAAAGCTACCTTGACCGAGAGGCCTGGCGTCAATAGAGAAAATAGGGATCGGTTTGGCCAATACACTCAGTTGCATACCTTGCACCTGGGCAAACCGAGCGTCCACCAGATTAGCCCCGGACCCACTATCAAGAAGAACAGAAATCCTCTCAGCTCTCGTACCTACCACCACCTCCGCTGGTACGAGAAACTGAGACGGACCTGGGGACGAAATACATACTCCCAGGTTGTCGTCCACCACACAACCTGGGATTAACAGTTTTCCGGCGACTTCTTGCTCAGCGAGGCACGGGATGGACACCCCTCAACAAAATGCCCCTCTCTCCCGCAGAAGAAACACTTTCTTGTCTTGCGGCGCACCGCCGATCCCCTCCCTCGAAAGATGTCCCTCCCAACTGCATAGGTTCCTCAGAACAGACCAGGGGAACCTCAATATAAGGGACTTTAGTAGTGGGTGGAGTCATAACAGGGGGCGGAGTTACCTCGCACCTCTCCCGAAGCCGTCTATCAATGCGAAAAAGCAAGGGCCATAGCGGCCTCCAGAGACGGGGAGAATCATACTGGCAACACGTCTTTTAATTTTTTTCCCCAAAAAAAAAAGGGGTTTTTTTTTTTTTGGAATTTTAAAAAACTTTTTTTTTTTTAAAGTTGGAAAAAAAAGGATTTTTTCCCCCTTTTTGGGAAAAAAAAAAACCCCCAAAAAAAGGCCAAACCCCCCCTTTTTCCTTTTTTAAAAATTTTCCCTTTTTTCCCCCGGGGCCCCCCTTTTTAAAAAAATTTTTTTCCCCAAAAAAAAAAAAAGGGTTTCCCCCCCCAAAAAAAAAAATTTTTTTTTTTAATTTATTTTTTCATTTTTTTTTCCCAAAAAACCCCCTTTTGGGGGCCTTTTAAAAAAATTAAAAAACCCCCCCACCTTTGGGGGGGCCCCCCCCTTTTTTAAAAAAAAAAAAAACCCCCCTTTTTTTTTTTAAAAAAAAAAAAAAAAAGGGGGCCGGGGGGAAAAAAAAACCCCCCCCCCCCCCGGGGAAAAATTTTCCCCTTTTTTCCCCCGGGGGGGGGAAAACCCCCCCCAAAAAAAGCCCCTTTTTTTCCCCCCCCTTGGGGCCCCGGGGCCCCCCCAAAAAATTTTAACCCCGGGGGGTTTTTCCCCAAAAAAAAAAAACCAAAAAAAAAGGTTGGGGGGAAAAAAAAGGGGGGGGGTGGAAAAAACCTTTTAAAAAAATTTTGGGGGGCCCCCTAAAAAAATTTTAAAAAAATTTTTTTTAAAAACCCCCCAAAAATTCCCCCCCTTTTTTTTTTGGGAACCCCGGGAAAAGGAAAAAATTTTTTTTTCCCCAAAGGGAAATTGGGGAAAAAAACCCCCGGCCCCCTTCCCCCCGGGCGTAAAAATTTTTTTTTCCCCCCCCCCGGGGGGGGGGGGTTTGGGGGGGAAGAGCCGGGGGCCCCCCCCCCTTTTCCCCCGGGGGGCCCAAACCCTTCCCCCCCCCCGGGGAAAAATTTTCCCCCCAAAACCCCGGGGGGGTTTGGGGGGGGTTTTTTGGGGGGTTTTTTTTTTTTCCCCCCCCCCCCGGGGGGGGGGGGAAAAGGGGGGGTTTTTTTTTTGGGGGGGGGGGGGGGGGGGCCCCCCCCCAAAAAATTTTGGGAAATTTTCCCTTTTTTTTTTTAAAAAAAACCCCCCCCCTTTTTTTCCCTTTTACCTGGAAAAAAAAAAAACCCCCCCCACTTTGGGGGGGGCCCCTTACCCCCCGGGGGGGGCCCCCCCCTGGAAAACCCCGGAAAACCCCCCCCCAAAAAAAAAAAATTTTTTTTTTTTAAACCAAAAAACCCTTTTAAAAAAAATTTAACCCCCTTTTAAAGGGGGAAAGGCGGGGTTTTAAAAAAATAAAAAAAGGGGGCCCTTTTTTGGGAAAAATTTTGGGGAAAAAAAAGGGGCCCCCCCCTTTTCAAACCCTTTTTGGGGGCTGGAAAACCCCCTTCCCCCCTTTTGGGGGGGGGGGGGTTTTTTTAAAAATTTTGGGGGGGTTTTTTTTTTAAAAAAAAAAAAAAATTTTAATTCCCAAAAAAAAAACCCTTTTGGGGGGAAAAAAAAAGGGCCAAAGGGGTTCCCTTTTAAAACCCAACCCGGGGCCAACCCGGGGGGGGGGGCCGGTTTAAAAAGGGGGGCCCCCCCAAAAAACCCCCCCCTAATTTTTTGCCCCCCCCTTAAAACCCCCGGGGGGGGGCCCCCCCCCCGGATTTTTTCCAAAAATTTTTTTTTCCCCCCCGGAAAAACCCCAACCGGGGGGGGGGCCCCAAATTTTTTTTAAAAATTTTTTTTTTAAAAAAAAAAAGGGGGGGCCCCAAAAAGGGGGGTTTTTTGGGGGGGTTTTTTTGGGGGTTTCTTTTTTAAAAAAAAAAAAATTTTTTTTTTTTTTTCCCCTTTTTAAAAAAAAAAAAAAAAAAAATTTTTTTTTCCCCGGGGGGAAAAAAAATTAAAAAACCCCCCCCCTCTCCCGGGGGGGGCGGAAAAAAAAAAATTTTTTTTTTTGGAAAACCCCCAAAACCCCCTGAATTTTGGGTTTTCCGGGGGTTTAAAAACCCTTTTCCTTTTTTTTTTTTTTCCCCCCCAAACCCCCCCCTTTTTAAAAGGGGGGGGGTTTTTAAAGGGGGGGAAAAAAAGGGGGAAAGGGGGAAAACCCTTTTTAAAGGGGGGGGGGTTTTTAAAATGGTTTTTTTCTTCCCAAATTTTTAAAAAAGGGCCCTTTTGGGGAAACCCCAAAAAAAAATTTTTTTTTTTTTTTGGGAAAAAAAAAATTTTTTTTTTTTAAAAGGGGGGGGTTTTTTTTTTTTTTGGGGGGGAAATTTTTTCCCCCCTTTTTAAAAAAAAAAAAATTTAAAAAGGGGGAAAAAAAAAATTTTTGGGGGCAAAATTTCCCCCCGGGGGGGGCCCCAAAAAAAAAACCCCCTTTTAAAAATTTTTTCCCCCCTTTCCCCTTTAAAACCGGGGTGGCCCCCCTTTAAAAATTTGGGCCCGGGGGGGGGGAAAAATTTTTTTTTTTTTCTTTTTAAAAAAAAAAAAATTTTTCCCCCCTTTTTTTTTTTTTTTTTTCCCCGGGGAAAAAACCCCCTTGGGGGAAAAAAAAATTTTTTTTGGGGGGGTTTTTTTCCCTTTTTTGGCCCTTTTTTTTTGGGGCCCCCCAAAAATTTTGGCCCCCAAAAATTTTTCCCCCCCCAAAAAAAAAAGGGTTCCCCCCGGGTTTTTGAAATTCCCAAAAATTTTTGGGGAAAAAAAAGGGGAACCCCCCCTTTTTTCCCCTTTATTTGGGGGGGTTTTTTTTGGGGGGGGGGAAAAACCCGGGTTTTGCAGGACCCGCTGGACAGAAAAACGGAGATGGCAGCGAAATCCATCTGCTAGGCAGCGGGTCATGGATTCAGAGCAATGTGTGCTTGTAAAGCTTCCCTAAGCTGGTTAGACCGTCTACGGACGGCGTGGCAAGATGGATCCCCACTATCCGAGGTAGATGGGCTTTTCAAGTTCTTGGCCCGATATGGCAGTGAGGAGATGTCCGATTCGGATAAGGAGGATCGGCAGGGGCACTCTGCCTCTCTTTTGGGCCGTACAGAGGCTTTTATTGGAAGCCATGAGGGAGGCGTTACAGTTACCTGAGGAGGTAACTAGACGTCGTGGTAAGTCGGCCCGGATGTTTCAGGAGTCGCATAGGTCGCGATCAACTTTACCATCTCTGGATGAGCTTAATGGGGCAGTGGAGAAGGAATGCCTGTGTCCAGATAAACGTTTCCAATCTCGCATTCCGTCGGAGCCCGAGTTTTCTGGCTCTACTGCGGGAGGTCGGTTCCCTTCTGCAGAAGGGTGTGGTGGTACCGGTTCCGCCGGAGGACCGGGGAAGAGGGTTTTATTCCTACCTTTTGTGGTCCCCAAAAAGGAGGACAAATTTCGCCCCATTCTGGATCTCAAAAGATTGAATCGGCATGTCCGCACCTGGAAATTCCGCATGGAGTCACTTCACTCCGTTGTGGCGGCCCTGTCGCAGAACGATTTTTTGGTGTCAATCGACATTCGCGACCCTTATTTGCAGGTTCCCGTTGGAAGGGCCCCCAACGCTTCCTTCGTTTTACCATAGGTCAGGACCACTACCAGTTTGTGGCCCTGCCATTCGGGTTGGCCTCAGCACCCAGAGTTTTTACGAAAATTCTGGCACCTCTCATGGCGATTCTTCGAAGACAGGGGTTAAGATTCTTCCCTATCTGGACGACCTTTTTGATTGTGGCGTCCTCAAAGGAGGAAGCGGTGACGGCTCGCAATCTATCCCTTCAGCTCCTGGAGGACTTCAGGTGGCTGGTCAATTGGGAGAAGTCGTCTCTGGAACCGTCGCAGTCAATCCTGTTTTTGGGAATGCATTTCGACACGGTACGAGCAGTGGTGTCCCTGCCTCCAGACAAGCAAGCAAGTCTTCTTCGACAAGTACAGGTTATGACGTCTTCGACAGCAATGTCCCTTCGAAGGTGTATGCGCCTTCTGGGTTTGATGATGGCGTCAATGGGGGCAATTCCGTTTGCTCAATTTCTTTCCAGGGCTCTTCAAAGGCTCATTTTGAACCGTTGGGATCGATCGCAGGTTCACTGGATTGCAGTGTCATCATCTCCCAGAGGGTGCGAGAGTCTCTAGGATGGTGGTTACGTCCAGAATTATCCCTGGGGAAGTCTTTCCTCCCTCCGAAGTGGTCGGTCATAACCACCGATGCCAGCCTGACGGGCTGGGGGGGTGTCTGGAACGATCTCTGGATTCAGGGAGTATAGTCGTCGGAAGAGTCTGTCTTGCCGATCAACATCCTGGAATTGAGGGCGATTTTCTTTTGCCTCCAACACTGGACGGTCCCTTTAAGCGGTCTGCCAGTCCGAGTGCAGACAGACAATGCGACGGCGGTCGCATATATCAACCACCAAGGCGGGACAAGGAGTTCCAGGCTCATGGTGGAGGTATCTCGGATCCTGGTATGGGCAGAGACCAGAGTGCCAGCCATCTCTGCGATCCACATTCCAGGAGTTCAGAATATAACGGCGGACTTTCTCAGTCGCGAGAAGATGGATCCCGGAGAATGGAGTCTTCATCCGGAAATTTTTGCACTGCTGTGCTCCCGTTGGGGAACTCCCCAAGTGGATTTGATGGCATCCAGGTTCAATGCCAAGTTACCGACTTTCATGTCCAGGTACAAGGACCCGAAGGCTGTGGCGGTGGATGCTCTGGTGGCTCCGTTGGACCATTTCGAGCTAATCTATGTGTTCCCGCCGATATCCTTACTTCCTCTGGTGTTGCATCGGATCAGGCTGGAGAGAATCCCGGCTATGTGGATAGCCCCAGATTGGCCAAGGAGGACGTGGTTAAGGACAGTGGTGTCGCTTCTGGCAGCGCCTCCATTTCCACTTCCTCTTTGCCCAGGACCTGTTAACCCAAGGGCCCGTTCGTCATCCGGACCTGAAGTCTCTGTGTTTGACGGCGTGGCTCTTGAGACCGAAATCTTGACCCGTCAAGGTTTTTCAGCCGAAGTCGTTGCCACTTCGCGAGCTGCCAGAGGTCCGGCTACTACTAGGATTTACCACAAGACTTGGGAAGCCTTCTTTTCGTGGTGTTCGGGTTCTTCAAGGAACCCGAGGATTTTTTCCATTCCCAATTTGTTGGCTTTTCTGCAATTCGGGCTAGACAAGGGTTTGGCAGTTAGCACCCTGAAGGGTCAGGTTTCTGCTCTGTCCTTGCTGTTTCGGGAAGGCTATCGCCTCGCGTAGGGACGTACGTTCCTTTTTTCGCGGAGTAACTCGTCAGTTTCCGCCGCGGAAGGCGCCTGTGTCTCCTTGGCGGCTCAATCTTGTCTTGGAGGCTCTTCAACATGGGCCTTTTGAGCCTATGGACTCTGTTAACCTTTCTTTGCTTTCTTGGAAGGTTGCCTTCCTAGTGGCGGTCACCTCTTTGAGAAGGGTTCCTTTCCTGGAGTTTCACCCGGATCGTGTAGTGCTTCGCACACGGGGCGACTTTCTACCTAAGGTTGTGTCGCAATTTCATGTTAACCAGGATATTGTGTTGCCCTCGCTTTGTCCGGTGCCGAGGAATGCGAAGGAACGGGCCTTGCACACATTGGATTTAGTGCGGGCTTTGAAGTTCTATTTGTCTATTACTCAAAGTTTTTGGAAGTCGGATTCTCTGTTTGTGATCCCAGCAGGTCGTCGACGTGGTCAACGAGCTTCCAAGGATTCTATAGCTCGTTGGATTCGGTCGGCCATTTTGGAGGCTTACCGACTTAAGGGCGAACCTTGCCCGATTAAGATTCGAGCTCACTCCACGAGGGCTGTGGGTTCATCGTGGGCTTTTCATCAAGGAGCCTCGGCAGCTCAGCTCTGCCGGGCGGCGACCTGGCGCTCCGTCCACACATTACGAAATTTTATAAGATGGACGTCAGTGCTTCCGCTGATGCGGCCTTAGGACGTAGGGTCCTGCAGGCGGCTGTAGTTTAAAGTTCTTGTGAACTTGTATTTAGCGCTAGTTGCGCATTTACTTAGGTTGTTGGGTTTCTGCCTCTGTTGGTTTTTTGCCCACCCTTATTTTTGGACTGCTTTGGAACGTCCCACTAGTAATGACTAGTGTGTCTCCCTTCCTTCATCTGCTGCTGAAAGACGGATTTTGGTAAGAACTTACCTGTAAAATCCTTTTCAGCGAAGAAGGAAGGGAGACACACATCCCTCCCATGGCAGAAGTGTGTTGTTGTGTTTTCAGATGCGGCGTGACCCTTCTCTGATAGCGATTATCTGGGCTGAGGTCGGCGCGCTAAGGCTCTGTTCCAGCATCGCCAGCTCATCGCAGTAGTCAGGTTCAGTGAGTAGTACCTGGAACTGTGTGGTTTTTTCCTGTTACATGCATAACCTGTATTCTTGTCTTTTCTCTGAAGTCCTTCAGAAGGGGTTATGTTGCTCCGCTGGTGATATTTGCTCTTCCTTAGCTTGTGTACGACTGGAGAGCTGGAGTAGGAGGAGCCCGAGCTGGAGGGGTCGGTCAACACTCTTTTTAATCTGAGTTGTCTATCCCATCTGGGCTCCGCCTACCCACTAGTAATGACTAGTGTGTCTCCCTTCCTTCTTCGCTGAAAAGGATTTTACAGGTAAGTTCTTACCAAAATCCATCTTTTATTCACTGCGCCAACAGTGTTCGTGGTTGTCCGGATCGCCACTATCACTGCCACCAATTTGTCATGACCACCACTTACTTTCGCCACTCTTGCCTCAGATCCTACTGTAAAGGGAGACTCCGCTTTCCACACTCACTCGTCCACTTACCTATAGCAATAGGTTGTCAATGGGTTGAGCGTACCCCACAGCCAATTCTCACATCCACACCACACTTTTCGCTGCCACCGCTCATCATTTTGATAGGCCAGCGAGACACCTGCACTGGGTCACACACAACCCATCTTTCTAGAGTACCCGATAGGTACTCTTCTTGCACTCTGGCATACACAGGGTAACACAACCAAGCTATTCTCTCCTTCTTCAGCATTTGTTGGTGCATTTAGAGCAGCAAGGAAGAAATGTATAAAATTTTGATTTCTTAGGTTACGTTCCCACGATTGGCAAGTAGCAGCGCTTTGGACACAACGTATTTTCGCTGCGTTCTAATCACGCGGGTAAATCCGCATGCTTTCACTATTTCTGATCGTGGGCACGTACCCTTATACAAGTACATTGCACAAAAAAAGATTACAAAAGGTGAAATAAGAAAAAGACATTAAGAGCGGAAACAGTGTAAAATAAAAGATATAATATACAGATACTTCTTGGGAATTGGATCCATGATAGCTTCTGGTATGAGAACGTAGAAGGAAATATGACAGATCTGGAATACTTGTTGCTTCTAATGGGGTCTGACCTTGATGTTTGGTAGATGAGATGTTATAAAGGGTCTCACCAGACCCCTCACTCCTCCCTTCGCTAAAGCCCGGGTCTCACATAGCGATACACCAGCGATCCCGACAACGATCAGGATCGCTGGTGTATCGCTACATGATCGCTGCTGAGCTCCCAAAGAGGCAGCTCAGGCAGCGATCAGCACAGCGACACTGCGGATAACATCGCTTAGTTACCCGCAGTGTACCTTGGATACCAGCGCCCTGATACAGGGAGCTGGTAACCAAGGTACACGTCGGGTTTCCAGGCGCTGCGCGGAGCCTGGAAACCCGCTGTGTACTTTGGTTACCAACTCCCTGCATCAGGGCGCTGGTATCCAAAGTACACAGCGGGTTTCCAGGCACAGCCCCGCTCCTGGAAACCCGCTGTGTACCTTGGTTACCAGCGGATCGCTGGTCTCCCGCCTGTCACACGCAGCGATGCGTGCTGGCCAGCGGGAGACCAGCGATCAAAAAAATGTCCAGGACATTCAGCGACGATCAGCGGTACCCAGCAGGGGGGCTGATCGTCGCTGAATGTCACACACAGCGATATCGCTGGGGAGATCGCTGCTGCGTCACAAAACAAGTGACTCAGCAGCGATCTCGCTAGCGAGATCGCTGTGTGAGACGGGGGCCTATGGTAAGAGAGGGAAACAGCTGATTAGATTCTAATCGAGTTTTATAACATATTTAAGCTGGTGGTCATCTTTTCCGCCTGGAACCTCGTAGAGAAACAATATGGCCGTCATCTTACCGAACATCCTTCAAGCATTCTATACATACCACACAAGACTATGAAATATCCATAATTCAAGGAGATATTGCTTTCCTGTGGGTTGCCAACTACCAAAACTTTGGCAATTTTACCCACAGATGCGAATATGTTCCCTAATTATGGATATATTCATGGATTGTGTCACAACTCATAGAAAAATATTGTGCTTTCATTGCCATGTGAGGTCTCTGATATGGAGCTGTACATTCTGCCTTCGGGCAGATATCTGCACCTTGCATTTATTAGCACCTCTTTGATAAGGAGGATGTACACAGTCAAATTTTCCCCTCCACCAAAGGTCAGCTACTTGATAATTACTCGCACAAACTCCATATCTGCATTCCATCAGATAACCTACTTTAATTACCTGTTTTCAGTGGAGAGCAGGCTGTAATCCAAAGTTCCTAGCCTTTGATCTGTATCATTCAGAACCCTTTTTTTTGACAGTGGTATACACTTTTGATCTCTTAATAAGCCACATAAGTAATGAAAAAAAAAACTGCACAAATGAAAAAGTTCAGGTTTTTTGTTTTATTTTGCTGTCATTCCATTAATACATTAGCTGTTAATCTCTGAACCTGTGTCCAGAAGCAAAATGCACACTGCAATCTCAGTCCATAATGTAATGCAGCTCAAACAATATATGTACATAGATTATTTATATATATATATATATATATATTATATAAAAGACAGCATTTCCTTATTTACACATGAACAAAACATGAGACAAACAGTACAGTCAGATTCAATCCCCCATCCTGAATGTAAGTGTTAAAGCATGAGAAAGTGCACTTGTCTTCTGTACGTGGCACGGGCGGCCATTTTGAAGTCCAGTGATCATCGAGACCGGATATGTCAGCAATAACACTACATTCCCGAAATGTCCGCCCGCGCTGAGTAGAGGTGATGGGTGCACATACGTGTATTTATAAAATGGAGTTGCAAAAAAAAATCCAGATTATACTCAGATACCCTGATAAGGCTCCAAAACTGAAATTTTGTACCAAAACAAAAACATTTTCAGAACAGAGTAAAACAATGTGAAAAAAAATGTTATAGTCTATCCCTAAAATAGAAAAATAAAAGTAATATCACAAGAAGTTAAAGGGTTAGTCCTGCTCTGTTCACACCCTGGCAAATATCAGTAGACATGACCGTGAACCATAATCCATGTCTGCGGACCGGTTCTCCACAGCTTCATATATGCCTATGAGGCTTGTCAAGTTTGGGCCAGGAGACTGTCGATCACTCGATGCATCACGATTCGTACACGGACATCTGAATTCGGTCTTACCCTTTAATATATTTATGATATTTCCACTAAACATGATCAACTGCAGAGATTATCAACCTTTCCTAAGGTTTAGATTTTTAACTTTGATTTAGACTTTTTTTTTACTATTTTAATGTACTGCGCTTTTGGAATTTATTTTTTGTACGTTTTATAAATATTTTCTTAATGACAGATAAAGTACTAAAAATTATAGTTTCTGGGATTTTTTAATTAGTTTGTAACTGACAAATTGTCATTAGAATAATGGTATTCTATGGATTTTTATATTTGTAGAGTTAATATTTTTTTGCAGAATTTTATCCATATACCATTATTTACTCAAAAAATTTTTTTCTCATTTTTGTGGTTACTGAGCCTGTCTGTCAACCTCAATATAACCCTATGGATGGAAAAGTTGACTGCCGATTTCAAGAATTCCATCAAGGATGGGAATTTTGTCTCCTTTTTATCCTTTCTAGAAGTGATTTATTAAATTCCACAAATGAGAGGTTGATAATCTCATGACATTGAGTCATTTTGGCATGTAAACAAGTAATCCATATATACGGTGTAAACTCAGTTTTAATTAGCGGGTCACAGTCAAGTTAGGTCTAGCTAAAAGTATAGTACATGATATAGATAGATGCGGAACGAAAAAGCATTACTAACGGCAAATTCCAGCCAACTTGAAGTCTGGCAATAAATTTACCACAAGTGACTATAAAAAAAATGGGTGTCGGCCTACACAGCGGACCAGGCACCAAATACAGGAGTACATAAAAATAATAAAACGAGAAAAAAGGCAGAAAGAAACCCACAGGGCCAAAAATAAGGCCTTGTTGCCCCTTGCAACCTAAGCTTAACTTTCATTTCCATACAAAATGAAAGCGGCTATGTGACTGGATGCTAGGGGCAACAAGGCAGATTCGGAGACATGAGGTGAGGCCCAGATACAAATGGAGATATTGAGATGTGGTTGAAAATTACATTCAGTGGCTTTCATCCCCTCATTAGTCAGCACAGATAGAGGCATGCATCCTTCACGTGACTGGACTCCAAGCACAGCGGCAGACGAGGCCTGCGCTGCCATGTCAACTACCGGCATAGTCACGTCATACAAATCAATGACTATTAGTCTCCGTCACTAGCTCGCATCGAACACGCGGTCCCATTAGCTCCTCGGTGTTCGTCGTGCATCACATTATGCGAATGGTTCAGAATGAAAGCTAAATGAGCATTTCAGGAAAAAAAGAGCACTTCGTAGTAGGCTAAGCAAATTTAAGCCAAAGTTTTACATTTCTTAAAACCTTCGTTATTTCATTGCACCTGATAATCAAAGTACAACAGGTCCCGACACAGTGAATCACCCATAAATGGATCGGTATCATCAATTAAAACTAAAATAAACACAAAAAGACAAAAGAAAAACTAACATGAAAAGATAACACTGATGGCAAGCTCTTCAGCCTCGCATTATATAAGCTACACACTATTTTATAAGACGTTTTCGCTTTTCTAGGTCTCCATACACATAAGATAAAAGTCGGCCGAACCCAGGACCAGCTAATGTGTATGGCAGCCTTCTGAGTCTCGTGAAAAGTGGAATTTCCGAGTCTTATACTGTTATTTTCAGAGGAGATAGGCCACGGCCACAGTCATTGCCTAATAATTTACCTGACCCCAAGAAAATTAGAAATATAATATGCATCCTGTCTGATGTGGCCTTCATTACATTTAAAGGGGTTGTCCAGGTTTGAAGAAGCTTTGCCAAATCGTGATAAGCACACAGTGTGGTCATTTCCTGCGCTAGTCAGCGATCAGGTGACTGCATGTCATTTCTATTCTAATGGTCACGGGCCAACTAGATTCCTTCGGTTTCTCTCAATTAAAAAAAAAAGAATTGAGAGAAGCCGGATGAGGCTAGACGGCATGTGACCGTAGGTATGCAAATCATATACATGAAGTCATCAGACTGCCACAGAGTACAGGGAATAGTGACAGTCATGAGTCAAAACGTGACTGCAGACTTTTGTCCCAAACCCAGACAACCCCTTTAATGGAGTCTTCAGCTACATCTGTAGATCACTTTAATTTTTTTCCAGGTTAAAAAAAAAATCCAATGCCAGAAAACGTATTAAAAAATTTATAAATTGCAAAAAAAAAATCTAATTTAATTTTGTTTAAAATATTTAAATAACTTTTTTCTTGAACACTTTACTTGTATTATAGTTATGTCACAAGAATGCAGAGAATAAAAAATACCGCGTTTATGATGCCATGGTTAATTTTAATTAAAATAATGTTCATTTTCCGTGCGCTCCAAGCAGCTGCATCTGGACAAGCAGCAATCTAGGGGGAAATTTTTACATCAATCGCTGTAAGAGAACCAATTATCAAAATTAACTACTTATCTGTTACATGTATTCTAATTAGTAGCGGAATCTAATTAATTTTTGTGCTTCCATTTTCATTTCCACACTAGGCAGAATATTTCGTAACAAAAAAAAAAGATAATTTCTTCTGCTGTTTGTATTGCTGCTGTAATACTGTAATTTCCCCTCGGGATCAATAAAGTGTATCGTATCGTATCGTATCGTAAGATAAGTCAAGTAGGGGAAAAAAAGTCAAATTGTTCTTGGTGCTTTCAATTAGAATTGTGAATGTTAGATCTTTTCTCAGAAAAGAAGGTAAAAATAATAAATATTCTCCTAAACCTAGAACATATTGAAGACCGTAATACACGGAAATATCTTCCAGGCATTCACTTACCCTCTGGAAAAAATTGAGTTTTAGGCCTGAGTCACACTAGCGAGAAATACAGACGAGTGCAATGCGAAAAAAAAAATTGCACTCGAACCAATGTTAATCTTTGGGGCAACTCCCAGCAGCCGATTTTTTTCTCGGCCGTATTATACGTGCAGGTGAAATCGCAGCAAGCTGCACCGTACATCGGCCGAGAATCGCCAATGCAAGTCTATGGGTGCGAGAAAAAAATCGGATTACACACGGACCACGCATGTGACTTGCACCGGTGTCCTTTAGAAAAGCCGGCAATTCAGTGCGGTATACTGTAAAATCACACTGACATGTTTAATAAAGAATTGAAAGAATAGATATATACACATAGAATACACATATATATTCATATATACATATATATATATATTCATACATATATTTTGCATAGCATAATAGCCGCTAATTCAATTGCCGGCTTCTGTAAAATCATTACAGAACCCGACGTGAAATGACACATGGTTTACAAACAGTAAACCATTTCATTTCATTTAGCTTGATGTATTGCTTTGACTAATAATTAGATGAGTGTATGTGTGCAAAATTTTGGACATGTCAGTGAGGCTGTGCGGAGTCCCCGGCTGACCGGAAGTAAACTCGATAGCATGGGAAAAATGTAAGAAACTTTCCCATGCTAATCAGTTAATCTCCGGTCAGCCGGGGAGCCTGCGCAGACATGAATTCATTCATTCTGCAGTGGTTTACAGCCAGGACGGTAGCATTAGCACCGATCCCTGCTGTAAACTAGTTAACCCCTTGTGATGGATTGCAGAGCGGGACCTGACTGAACGGTGGCGAGGTATGGATATTGTTGCTTTTTTATTTCATTTTTTTTTACAAGAGATCAAGGGATTCAGATGGATTGGCAGATTAATAAATGTGAAGTAAAATAACTACCTGCGCCTCCAATACAGTGAATACAAGAAGAAATCCCCACAGAGAGTTAAACTGAGCCAAGTAAATATAGATGTGATAATATTATTATACTGTCAGGCGTATGCTTAGGTGTTAATGTAGTACACTTACTGGCGTGGCGGCAAGGGACTCTATCAAGGAAGGAGAAGACGCAGGTAGTTATTTTACTTTATATGCACTTGTACCATTTTTTTGGTAACTTGAGTCAGCATTAGCGCAGCAGCTGGCCCAACTCCAGCAGCCTCTATATACATTGCACATCCTCTATTAATTTAATAGGCTTCTACTCCTTCAGGTAGCGCCGGTGTATTCTATCTTTTTTAGATTAATAAATGTGGTCAAAAACTATGTGTAATTATTTCAGTAAAAGAATTTTTAATTGTGTTTTTTTTAACCCTTTACTACAATAGGATTAATAATGGATAGTTGTTTAATTGACACCTCTCCATTATTAACCCGGATTAATGTCACCTTTCAATAGCAAGGTGACGTTAACCCCTAATTAACCCAAGAGCCACCACTGAAGGCAATGGGAATAGAGAGGCTAAGTGCCAGAAAAGGCGCATCTAATCATAGATGTGCCTTTTCTGGGGTGGCTGGGGCCAGATGTTTCTAGCTGGGGGGCCCAAAAACAATGGTCCCTCTCAAGGCTAGTAATATCTGTCCTCAGTCACTGGCTTTCCCAGTCTGGCGAAGAAAATACCGCGGAAGCCCACGCATTTTCTACAACGAATTTACACGTTAAATTAACATCTACATGTCCAAAATTTTGCACACCTACACTCATCTAATTATTAGTCAAAACCATATATCAAACTAAATGAAATGGTTTACTGAATGTAAACCATGTGTCATTTCATGTCGGGTTCTGTAATGATTTTACAGAAGCCGACAACTGATTTAGCAGCTATTCTGCTATGTAGAACTGTATGAACTAAAACTATATATATATATATATATATGTCACAATGACATATATATATATATATATATATATATATATATTCTATGTGTACACCATGTTCCAAATTATTATGCAAATTGGTTTTAAGTGTCATAGTGTTTTTTTTTTTGGTTTGTAAATGAAGCCCATTGATGGCATTGTGTCTCAGGGTTCTTTGGATCACTGAAATCAATCTCAGATACCTGTGATAATTAGTTTGCCATGTGAGCCCAATAAAAGGAAAACTGAATGTTCCACACTATTAAGCAGGCCAGAGTTTTCAAGTAACATGGGAAAGAAAAAGGATCTCTCTGCTGCTGAAAAGCATCAAATAATGCAATGCCTTGGTCAAGGGATGAAAACATTAGATATTTCCCGAAAACTTAAGCGTGATCATTGTACTGTTAAGAGATTTATGGCTGATTCTGAGCACAGACGTGTTCATGCTGATAAAGGCAGAATAAGGAAGGTTTCTGCCAGGCAAGTTCATCTGATTAAGAGCGCAGCTGCTAAAAATCCATTACAAACCAGCAAACAGATATTTGAAGCTGCTGGTGCCTCTGGAGTCCCTTGAACCTCAAGGTGTACGATCCTTCAAAGGCTTGCTGTGGTGCATAAACCTACTATTCGGCCACCCCTAGACAGTGCCCACAAGCAGAAATGGTTGCAGTGGGCCCAGACATACATGAAGACTAATTTTCAAACAGTCTTGCTGTCTCCACCTCCTTGCTGACGTTGCAGCCTTGTTGGGACATGGTGGCCATCCATCAACCATCCACTACTCCATCCGTCTGGACCATCCATGGTTGCTCGACACTCATCAGTAAGATGAGTGTCGAGCAACCATGGATGGTCCAGACGGATGGAGTAGTGGATGGTTGATGGATGGCCACCATGTCCCAACAAGGCTGCAACGTCAGCAAGGAGGTGGAGGAGTCATGTTTTGGGCCGGAATCATGGGGAAACAGCTGGTAGGGCCCTTTAAGGTTCCTGAAGGTGTGAAAATGACCTATGAAAAGTATATAGAGTTTCTGACTGACAACTTTCTTCCATGGTATAAAAAGCAGAAACGTGCCTTCAGGAGCAAAATCATCTTCATGCATGACAATGCATCATCTCATGCTGCAAAGAATACCTCTGAATAATTGGCTGCTATTGACATAAAAGGAGATAAACTCATGGTGTGGCCACCATCTTACCCTGACCTCAACCCTATAGAGAACCTTTGAAGTATCAACAAGCAAAAGATCTATGAGGGTTGGAAGCAGTTCACATCAAAACAGCAGCTCTGGGAGGCTATTCTGACTTCATGCAAAGAAATACAAGCAGAATTTCTCCAAAAACTCACAAGATCAATGGATGCAAGAATTGTGAAGGTGATATCAAAGAAGGGTTCTTATGTTAACATGTAACTTGGCCTGTTAGGATGTTTTGGAGTTAAGTAGCTTTTTTGTTCAGTGAATGTGACCTCCTAATGCTGCAAATTCCACAAATGAGCATTTTCAGTTCTTTAAAACAGATCAAATGTTCAGAAATTCTACTGTGCCTAATAATTTGGAACAGTGCATTTTGAGTTTTTTTCCATTTTGGCAATTATACTGTTATCATTGGGAGGTTTCTTCAATAAAATTCGATGTATACTCTAATGGGTGATGACTTTTATTAGACTGCCATTTGCACCAACCACTTAGGAAAATCAGAGAAAAATATAATTTGCATAATAATTTGGAACATGGTGTATATATCTATTCTTTCTTTTGTGTTTTAAACCTGTCATTGGGATCCGTTATATGTCCACTTCTAAAGCCCGGCGAGAAAATCTCGCCATACGGATGACACATGGATATTTTGATGCGAGGAAATCACATCCTCGCATTGCACACGGATGACATACGGATCAATGTTCAGGGAACATTTGTGCTATTCTCGGCTGTGAAAAACGGACTGATTTTTTTATACGTTGTGTGTGACTCCAGCCTTACACAAAGGCCCAAGAGAAGAACCAAAAAGAAAAAAGTTGACTTCCAATGCCAGTTAACTACAAGCCTACTGGCCATTCAAGAAACTAGTCCAAGTTTTCTTGGTAGTCCAGGAAGGAAATGTTACTGTATGTGCGCCGATATATACACGAAAACAGAAAATTCAAGTCTGCGGTGCAAACGCAGTAAACTGATATGCAAAACAGGATAGGGTTGTATTTCGGAAATTAAAGCACCTGCAAATGTCAAAGGGTCAAAAAAAAAATCAATACTGGCACCTTCTCCTAAGGTCGATGCTGTGACTTTTCTGGTATCCTTTCGAGTGTAGAATGAGATATGCAATACAACTCCCAATTTCCGCCAATAGTTTCTCTACGACTTAACTCCGCAACAGTCGAACGACAATGCAGAGAGTCACAGTAGTACGTTGCTTTGCACAATGGTTGTAATTAAGGGCGACTTTTGCACAATCTACTATCACTTTGGGGTTAAATTGAGGACTGTCATGCTTTTTTATGACCGTAACAGCCGAGCAAGTGAAATCGCTTTGTAGCTCCCAGCCCACCAGTATACGAATCAGATTTGTTGAAGAAGTAAAAATCTGCCAGATATGTGAATTTCTTAACCCTAGAGGAGATGCAGTGAAATAAGATGACAATAGTTCTTCCAAGAACATTGGAAAAAAAATGAAGACAATGCCAAAGACTTGTTCAAGAGGTCACTGGTGCAAACACAAAAAAGTATGAGTAAAGTAAAACCGAATAAAATCATAAAAAAAAACAAAGAAAAAAACAAGATGGAACTAAAATAAATCAAATTACGGTATTTTTCTTTAATCCTATATGAGGTATGGAATTTAATGGTAAAGCAGAATTAAGTACAAAAAAAAAGAAAAGAAATTCCAGTTCTTAAAAGACAATATTAAGACATGGGGAGATGATTATTTATGCAACATAATAAAAAAACAAAGTGAAGCACTGCGGCACCATTGCCAACAGTTGAGGAAATACTTAAATTAGGCCTGAGTTCACAAAGAAGGACACACTGAACATAAGATGTGATGTTGACATTTGTTTTCCCCATTACCACAGACATTACTCATTCTGTGACTACGTTATTGTGCGGCTAAAGAAGTTAGCGTAGATTTGTATACATTAAGCGTATGGTTTCTCACATTTAATACTTTTGAACAGATCCCGACAGTATCTGGAAAATGTTATTTTCTTGGATGCAACCACACTCCACTTGGATTCGATAAAGCTTAAAGCAGGCAAGTCGAAGAACCAAAGCAGAGCCGAGACAGTCCACTACTGGAGCATCCAAAATTAAGACCGATAGTCTTTTTTGCTATATGGCTTGTTGCCCAAAATACTATCAATCTCGTGAATTATGGAAGAGGATAACTTTGGAAGGACCTGCAAGGGAAAAGGATGACAAACAGAATATAAATAGTTAATTCTAAGGTTTAAAGAGAATCCATTGTTTTATTTCTTTTTTTTTCTATCAATAAATCAATAGTACACGTGAAAATAAGAAACTATGTAATATATCTTATTATAGTAAACTGCTTCTTTCTTTACCAGGACTGATTTATTCTGAATTCACAAGCAAAATCTGTCTTCAGTGCATACCAACTTTCTTTTTACTAAGAGGTGGTAGTTGGTGCTCAAAAAGTTCTATAGAGAACTTTAACTTTTTCAGGGGAACTTGCAGCAGAATTATTATTATTCATTTTTATAGCGCCATTTATTCCATGGCGCTTTACATGTGAGAGGGGGCGAATATAGGCAAGTACAATAAATATGAGCAATACAGGACACACATAAGTACAGAAGGAGAGAGGACCCTGCCCGCGAAGGCTCACAATCTACAGGGGATGGGTGAGGATACACTAGGAATATCTGTGTCTGCATCTAGCTCCTCCCTAGAATGTCTGTCAGCCTCTAGCTCCTCCATAAAACATCTGAATGCCTCTAGCTACTCTCTAGAATGTCTGTATATGCCAATAGCTCCTCCCTAGAATGTCTGTGTCAGCCTCCAGCTCCTCCCTAGAATGTCTGAGTCAGCCTCCAGCTCCTCCCTAGAATGTCTGCCTCTAGCTTCTCCCTAGGTCTGTGTCTGTCTCTAGCTTCTCCCTAAAATGTTTGTGTCTGCCTCTAGCTCCTCCCCACAATGCCTGTGTCTGCCTCTAGCTTCTCCCTAGGTCTGTGTCTGCCTCCAGCTCCACCCTAGAATGTCTGTGTCTGCCTCTAGCTCCTCCCTAGAATGTCTGTCTGGCTCTAACTCATCTCTAGAATGTCTGTGTTTGCCTCTAGCTCCTCCCTAGAAAGCCTGTGTCTGCCTCTAGCTCCTCTCTAGAATGTCTGTGTGCCTCTAGCTCCTCCCTAGAATGCCTGTGTCTGCCTCTAGCACCTCCCTAGAATGCATGTGCGTGCCTCTAGCTCCTCCCTAGAATGTCTGTGTGTGCCACTAGCTCCTCCCTAGAATGTCTGTCTCAAGCTCCTCCCTAAAATGCCTGTCGGCCTCAAGCTCATCCCTAGATTGTCTGTGCCTAGCTCCTCCCCTTAATGTATGTGTCTGCCTCTAGCTCATCGCTAGAATATCTGTCTGCCTCAAGCTCTTCCCTAGAATGTCTTTGTCTGCCTCCAGCTCCTCCCTAAATGTCTGTGTCTGCCTCTAGATCCTCCCTAGAATGTCAGTGTCTGCCTCCAGCTCCTCCCTAGAATGTCTGTGTCTGCCTCTAGCTCCTCCCTAGAATGTCTGTCTGCCTCTAACTCCTCCCTAGAATGTCTGTGTCTGCCTCCAGCTCCTCCCTAAAATGTCTGTGTCTGCCTCTAGATCCTCCCTAGAATGTTAGTGTCTGCCTCCAGCTCCTCCCTAGAATGTCTGTGTCTGCCTCTAGCTCCTCCCTAGAATGTCTGTCTGCCTCTAACTCCTCCCTAGAATGTCTGTGTCTACCTCCAGCTCCTCCCTAAAATGTCTGTGTCTGCCTCTAGATCCTCCCTAGAATGTCAGTGTCTGCCTCCAGCTCCTCCCTAGAAAGTCTGTGTCTGCCCCTAGCTCCTCCCTCGAATGTCTGTCTGCCTCCAGCTCCTCCCTAGAATGTCTGTCTGCCTCTAGCTCCTCCCTAGAATGTCTGTGTCTGCCTCTAGCTCCTCCCTAGAACGTCTGTCTGCCTCTAGCTCCTCACTAGAATGTCTGTGTCTGCCTCTAGCTCCTCCCTAGAATGTCTGTGTCTGCCTCCAGCTCCTCCCTAAAATGTCTGTGTCTGCCTCTAGTTCCTCCCTAGAATGTCAGTGTCTGCCTCCAGCTCCTCCCTAGAATGTCAGCGTCTTCCTCCAGCTCCTCCTTAAAATGTCTGTGTCTGCCTCTAGCTCCTCCCTAGAATGTCTGTCTGCCTCTAACTCCTCCCTAGAATGTCTGTGTTTGCCTCCAGCTCCTCCCTAAAATGTCTGTGTCTGCCTCTAGATCCTCCCTAGAATGTCAGTGTCTGCCTCCAGCTCCTCCCTAGAAAGTCTGTCTGCCCCTAGCTCCTCCCTCGAATGTCTGTCTGCCTCCAGCTCCTCCCTAGAATGTTTGTGTCTGCCTCCAGCTCCTCCCTAGAATGTTTGTGTCTGCCTCAAGCTCCTCCCTAGAATGTATGTGTATGAATCTAGCTCCTCCTCTCTACATACAATTTTAAAATCACTAACAGTCATCTATCTCGGTAATGGAAAAATCTGCTTCACCTGAAAACAGATTTTACCCATAAATTGAAAGTAAAAATAAATCCAGAAGGAGAAATAAACCAATTTATGTGATAAAATAAAAAAGTTGTTTATTTTCTTATGAACCATTGATTTAATTAAATAAAAAACTATGTCTTCTTTACAGAAATGAATACATTTTGTTTTTTTGTCTATTTGGAAAAAATTTATAGGATTACAATAGTCTCAAACATAAAATGTGTACATAATGTATAAACCACTAAAGTACATTTTGGTGTCCCAGTGGGTAACTCTCTAGAACGATACTGCTTGTAACTCACCATTTCCATAAACCTGCCTCATTGGCTTTACCACACAACATAAATAACTGATAATGAAAGCTTCCAACTGGTGTACATCCATGTTATTATACAGTGGGTACGTAACATATTCAGACCCTTGTAAATGTTTCAATCTTGGTTTCATCGCAGCCATTTGGAAAATTTAAAAAAGTTCATTTTTTTCTCATTAATGTACACTCTGCACCTCATCTTAACTGAAAAAAAACAAATGTAGAATTTTTTGCAAATTTATTTAAAAAAAAAACCTGAAATATCACATGGTCATAAGTATTCAGACCCTTTGCTCAGTATCGAGTAGAATCACCCTTTTGAGCTAGTACAGCAATGAGTCTTCTTGGGAATGATGCAACCAGTTTTTCACACCTGGATTTGGGAATCCTCTGCCATTCCTCCTTGCAGATCCTCTCCAGTTCTGTCAGATTGGATGGTGAACGTTGGTGGACAGCCATTTTCAGGTCTCTCCAGAGATGCTCAATTGGGTTTAGGTCAGGGCTCTGGCTGGGTCAGTCAAGAATGGTCACAGATTTGTTCTGAAGCCACTCCTTTGTTATTTTAGCTGTGTGATTAGGGTCATTGTATTGTTGGAAGGTGAACCTTCGACCAAGTCTCAGGTCCAGAGCACTCTGGAAGAGGTTTTCATCCAGGATATCTCTGTACTTGGCCAAATTCATGTTTCCTTCAATTGCAACCAGTCGTCCTGTCCCTGCAGCTGAAAAACACCCCCATAACATGACACTGCCACCACCATGTTTAACTGTTGGGATTGTATTGGGCAGATGATGAGCAGTGCCTGGTTTTCTCCACACATACTGCTTAGAATTATCACTAACGTTCTACCTTTGTCTCATCAGTCCAGAGAATCTTATTTCTCATAGTCTGGGAGTCCTTCATGTGTTTTTTAGCAAACTCTATGCGGGATTTTATATTTCTGGCACTGAGGATAGGCTTCCGTAGAGCCACTCTGCCATAAAAGCCAGACTGGTGGAGGGCTGCAGTGATAGTTGACTTTGTGGAACTTTCTCCCATCTCCCTACTGCATCTGTGGAGCTCAGCCACAGTGATTTTGGGGTTCTTCTTTAACTCTCTCACCAAGGCTCTTCTCCCATGATTGCTCAGTTTGGCTGGACGGCCAGGTCTAGGAAGACTTCTGGTGGTCCCAAACTTCTTCCATTTAAGGATTATGGAGGCCACTGTGCTCTTACTTATGACCATGTGATATTTCAGTTTTTCTTTTTTAATAAATTTGCAAAAATTTCTACATTTGTTTTTTTCAGTCAAGATGGGTTGCAGAGTGTACATTAATGAGAAAAAATGAACTTTTTTGAATTTACCAAATGGCTGAAATGAAACAAAGAGTGAAAAATTGAAAGTGGTTTGAATACTTTCCATACCCACTGTATAATGATTATAGGGGTTTTATAAAAGTAGAAAAATACTTAATTTGTTTCTACCACAAACACCGCGCCACTATGGCGGAGTCTGGTATTACAGCTTGGTTCATACAAGTGAATGAAGCAAAGTTAGAATACCAAATTCAGTCCACTGAAAAGGGGATTTTTTTTTTTGGAAAGGGTAAATTCTAGGGGAGCTTTTCTTTTTTAAACCCAAATAACCCTATAATGTGATGACCGGTGTGAGAGCTCGCAACATTTACAATTACGAACCTGTATTGCTCCAATATTCTCCAGTAGTTGGTCAGCATTTGATGCCCCTAACAAGACTGAACTGACTCCTTCATTCCTCAGACACCAGGCTGTAAAAAATTGTTTGAGAGACTTAAAGTCTGACTAGAAAACATAAATAGCTGAATAGGACTCATTAATGGGTCTGCAGTCAAGAAATCCTAAGCTACTCCCAAATCCTAATACACAATAGGGCAGAGGCTTCAGGCCATACATGTCATAGAAGGTCAAATTCAAGGACAAGTTATATACCCCCAATCTATGAAGCTGTGCTCATACATTAGGTACTAACCGATGGCTAACTGGGGAAGAGTGCAGCCCAGACGCTCTGCGATGGCCTGCAGCTCTTTCAATTTTGCTTGCTGTCGTCGTCCTTCTTCACTCAGGATCTTGTCTTTTAACCACTGATAACCCTTTACAAGATAGATGAAATAATTTTTGTATAGAGACAAGTAAATCATTAACAGGAACCCTATGGTTAGTGTTTTAATATGGAGAAAGTCCCTGGTCATTTGCCCCATTAGGTGTTATTAAATGACTTCATCGGCATCTGTTAGCCAAAGTCCAGGTGTAAATAGTGGCCCCCTGGAGCATGGATGTCCATTCATTTCTACGGACTTAACGTAATACGAATATAGGGAAGCTACTGTCAATGCTACTTCCTTTAGAGATGGAGAATTTTGTTCAAACCCTTTAAACATTACATACACAGTGGATGGTTGTGTGGCCAATGCCTATGCTTTCGCTCAACAGCCATCTCTCCCATAGACAGGAGTGCTTGTTTTGCCGAGCGCACCTCAGTATTCAGTGAGAAAGCCGTGGACAGACATGTTTGCAGATGGCTTATCTCCGGGAGAATAAAGGGAACCGCAGTCCGAAACCAAATACGCCCCATTGACATCTCCCAGACGATCAGGTGTCTGGGGCCTCCATACACATTACACTGTCAGTCGAATCCATCAATATCGGTGTGTTCGGACTACATAAGTCTAATATTTATGGGACATAAGACCTTGAGTCAAGGCTTTGGCTAAGGGAAAGGCACTTGCCTTAGGAGTTGGGCTATCACCAACAAGGGTAAGATGTTAAGATATTTAGACACAGGGTTAAGGCAGCATACTATCTTTTGTTCCTCGGTGAAGACTAGTAAAGACTTTGTTTTGAGTTGTCTTCTGTCTCGTGGTGTTCAAGTCTACTATTACTTATTTTTGGAAAGCACAAGCTCAAGGAATAAGGCCATTATTATAAGTTCTGCAGGATCACTCAACTTTCTTAAGAGTCACCGATATCCCTTAGTTTTGAGAAATTCATCATAGGTGGACTACAACAGATCAGCAATTCCCACACTGACCTTGAGTGATGCTCTAGAATAAGGAGGAATGCCGCCATCATATTTTCCCGATACTATTCCACAAGCAAGTGGTGACCACGTCATAGCGCCAACACCTAGAAGTTTAGAGAACAAAACCCCCAATGATGAACAGAGACTTATCTCCCTGAAATTCTACTGTTCAGTATGACAGTGCATATTAACAATGGAGGGAAGACCAATTTGATGAGTCAAGTTATATATTATTTTCAATCTCCATTAAAAAAAAACTTTTTTTAAGTTAGAAAAATATAGGTAAATTATCTATAAAAAAATGACATACCTGTCAATACTGTATGTGTGGTGTTACAGGTAAGCACCAGCAAAGTGAATGAAGTGGCATTACAAAACCATATCCGAATGGTGGACATTTTTGGAAGAAAAGTAGCTGTTTTTTTAAACCCCGGAAATGGCTACATAGATGCGAACAGGGACATGAAATGGACATATGCCGCAATAAATGATGGCACAATGTGTCTCATGGTGGTTATCTACACACTATCTGTAGATACTTTATTTTTCATGCCTTCTTTGCTTATCTCTACGAGCTACAGTGACAAAACTATTCTGGATTTTGTGAACATCTACCATACATTTTCCATGGGATTGGCTGACAATTTGATGTCGAAGGGATCTCCCACTGGATGAGAAAAAAGACTGAAACCTGGTGGATTTTAGCCAACTTAGCTTAGTATTGGATTTTATTGGTAGAGACAGCAAAGTCAATGGCTGTTTAAAAAATGGAGAGCTGGGGTAAACAAAGAAAAAAATGTATCACCACCTTAAAACCAGATAAAAGTTTCAGAACTTGGAATAATGGGCATTTGTCCCCAAATTTTGCGACTTTTGGCACTAGCCTTGACAATTTATGATGACTGCAGTTAACAAAATGAACGCTACAGTCATGACCAAAAGTTTTGAGAATGACACAAATATTAAATTTTGCAAAGTCTACTGCTTCACATTTTCTAATGGCAATTTGCATATACTCCAGAATGTTATAGAGTGATCAGCTTAACAGCAATTACTTGCAAAGTCAATATTTGGCTAGAAAATGAACTTTATCCCCAAAACACATTTCAACATCATTGCAGCCCTGCCTTAAAAGGACCAGCTAACCTCTTTTCAGTGATTGCTCCATTAACACAGGTGTGGGTGTTGATGAGGACATGGCTGGAGATCAATCTGTCATGATTAAGTAAGAATGACACCACTGGACACTTTAAAAGGAGGCTGGTGCTTGGCATCATTGTTTCTCTTCTGTTAACCATGGTTATCTCTAAAGAAACACGTGCAGTCATCATTGCAATGCACAAAAATGGCCTAACAGGGAAGAGTATCGCAGCTAGAAAGATTGCACCTCAGTCAACAATCTATCGCATCATCAAGAACTTCAAGGAGAGAGGTTCCATTGTTGCCAAAAAGGCTTCAGGGTGCCCAAGAAAGACCAGCAAGCACCAGGACCATCTCTTAAAAGTGTTTCAGCTGCGGGATCGGGCTACCAGCAGTGCAGAGCTTGCTCAGGAATGGCAGCAGGCAGGTGTGAGTGCATCTGCACGCACTGTGAGGCAAAGACTCTTGGAGTAAGGCCTGGTCTCAAGGAGGGCAGCAAAGAAGCCACTTCTCTCCAGAAAAAACATCATGGACAGACTGATATTCTGCAAAAGGTATAGGCAGTGGACTGCTGAGGACTGGGGTAAAGTTATTTTCTCTGATGAATCCCCTTTTCGATTGTTTGGGACATCAGGAAAACGCCTCATTCGGAGAAGACAAGGTGAATGCTACCACCAGTCTTGTCTCATGCCAACTGTTAAGCATCCTGAAACCATTCATGTGTGGGGTTGCTTCTCAGCCAAGGGAATCGGCTCTCTCACAGTCTTGCCTAAAAACACAGCCATGAATAAAGAATGGTACCAGAATGTCCTCCAAGAGCAACTTCTCCCAACCCTCCAAGAGCAGTTTGGTGATCAACAGTGCCTTTTCCAGCATCGTGGAGCACCTTGCCATAAAGCAAAGGTGATAACTAAATGGCTCAGGGAACAAAACATAGAGATTTTGGGTCCATGGCCTGAAAACTCCCCAGATCTTAATCCCATTGAGATCTTGTGGTCAATCATCAAGAGACGGGTGGACAAACAAAAACCTAAAAATTCTGACAAAATGAAAGCATTGATTGTGCAAGAATGGACTGCTATCAGTCAGGATTTGGTCCAGAAGTTGATTGAGAGCATGCCAGGGAGAATTGCAGAGGTCCTGAAGAAGAAGGGTCAGCACTGCAAATATTGACTTGCTGCATTAACTTATTCGAACTGTCAATATAAGCTTTTGTTACTCATATGTTTGCCATTATATTTCTGTCTGTGATAAAAACATCTGTCAAACACACATAAAAACCAGAGGGCAGCAGATCATGTGAAAATATAATATTTGTGTCATTCTCAAAACTTTTGGCCATGACTGTAGACAGTTGGTTTACTATGTAGATGAGATCAGCATAGGTTTTATTTTCTGGTATATAGAAAGTCCAAAGATCAAAGAGGAGTCAAATTTATTAAGAGACATACACCTACATTTTCTGCACCTTACTCCAGAGGGCTTCTGGATAAAGAAGGACCTGGTGTATTATAAATTTACCCGTTTGTATTTGGAGGATACTTGATATGTATAAACCATGTATATTTTCAGCAGATACTTTCTGCCACATGTTTTAGGTGGGGTGGGGGTTGTTACAGATGGTCTTTATTAGAGTTGAGCGAATTTTTAAAAATTCGGTTCCAATTGCAATCAGCAGCGAATATTGTTTTTGCAATATTTGCTGAACATAGCCAAACGTCATTGGAGTCAATGGGAGTAGAAATTACCAAAAATGTTCGGAACTGATCATCAAACATACATTCGGCACAAATAGGGTACCGATATGGCACGAATATGGCAAATTCATAGTGGGCGACCGAATGCGAACATATTCGCTCAACTCTACTCTTTCCATATGTTTTGGATATATGCAAAATGAGATACATATCTTAGAAATTGGGATATCCCATTAAGCACTGCATGCATCCCCACGATGGTTCTTATATCAGAAGTTTTATTGTTGAAGCCATAACTTACCAATTTTATGAAACAGTTCTGGGAGTTGAACTTCAACTTTTTCTCTCTGAAACATGTGATACTCTGCTTGCTCACATATTGGAGGAATCAAATTGAATTGACGCGCTACTGAGTAAGCTTCCTACAAGAAAGAAGCGTGCATGTAAATTAGGAAATGCTGACGTCGCTGGCGTATAAAAAAAGGAATAATGTGAATTTGTCACTAAATCTGAGAGCAGTATAATTTAGAGTCAGAGACGCTGATTCCAGAGAGTGTCACTTACTGGGCTGCGTGATGTAGTTTTGATAAAAATCAGTTTTATCAGCAGAAGATTATCAATCCAATGTAGTCCTCCACATTCATGAGCTCTGTATAACCCCCCCCTCACCACAGTTTGGCAGGTTTCTCCCAATGCACAGTGTACACAGGAAGCTGCCAATCAGTGGTGTGGGCGGGGTTATCTAGAGCTCAGCATTCAGAGAACTGATACATATGCAGCAGAGAAAACGGATTTTATCAAATCTGCATCGAGCAACCCTGTAAGTGATACAATCGCTGGAATAAGGGTGTCTGCACTTCTATATTATACTGCTCTTGGATTACAGTAAAAAACTGGGGACAGATTCACTTTAACAAAAATACAACATAGATATTTATAGTTACACACAGTATTTTTACCAAGCTCTAGGCGGCAATGTAGTAGAGCATGGATTACATAATCTTATAGATGAAGAAGATGGAATCCAGCTTTGGGCAATTCCTTGACCTTCTCTTTGTAGTTATGGGGATATATTAGCTTTAAAAACCCAGAGATCTGTTTATCCCCTTTCCAACTTTGGGGAGTAATAATATGCCCACGTCGGAATCCCTCCCTTTGGTGTGGGCTCCGTCGCTGAGCCCACATCTTTCATGGCACATGTCAGCTATTTTGAACAGTTAACGTGTGTCTCTAAATGACACGGGTGGAATTGCGATCCAGCCGCAGCTGTTAACCTGTTAAATGTCGCTGTCAATCTCTGACCGCAGCATTTACCAGAAGCGCGTCGGAAATCCCGCCCACGGGTGAACCTGTCACGTGATCGCCCGGTGGTCGGCGCTCATAGCAAATGAGCATTTCTGCTACACACAGGCGATCTGATCATCACATGTGTGCAGCACAGGCAATAAGAAAACTGCAGTTTCTAGTCTCCCATGGAGACTATTGAAGCATGCAAAATGTAAAAAAATGTTTTTAAAAATATTAAAAAAATATATAAAATTTCAAATCACCCCCCCATTCAAAATAAAATAATAAAAAAAAACAACAAACATATATATTTTGTATCACTGTATTCAGAATTGCCCGATCAGGATAAAAAAAAAGAACCCGATAAACGGCGTAACAAAAAAAAAAAAATGCAAAAATTACGTTTTTTTGGTCGCCGCTACATTGCAATAAAATACAATAGCGGCCGATCAAAAGATCATATCTACACCAAAATGGTATCAATAAAAACGACAGTTTTTTGTGCAAAAAATAAGTCCTCACGCAACCCAAGATCATGAAAAATGGAGACACTACGGGTATCGGAAAATGGCGCTTTTTTTTTTTTTTTTTTAACCAAAGTTTGGATTTTTTTCACCACTTAAATAAAAAAGAACCTAGACATGTTTGGTGTCTATGAACTCATAATGACCTGGAGAATCATAATGGCAGGTCAGTTTTAGCATTTTGTGAACATGGAAAAATAAACAAACTGTGGATTTGCACTTTTTTTTGCAATTTCAGCGCACTTGGAAATTTTTTCACAAATTCCAGTACACGATATGTTAAAACCAACGGTGTGGTTCCAAAGTACAACTTGTCCCGCAAAAATCAAGCCCTCACATGGCCATTTTGACTGAAAAAATAAAAAAGTTACGGCTCTGGGAAGAAGGGGAGCAAAAAACGAAAATGCAAAAACGAAAATACCTCCAGTCATTAAGGGGTTAGTACAGATGTAGAAGGTGATATACACTAAACCCAAACAAAAATAATGTACAAAACTCTACAGATAGTAATAACCTCAAAAAAAAAAAAGAGCCTAAGTACAAAAATAAAGAATTAATATAACTCTTTGTTAAACATAATTAAAAAAGAACATTCCAAACTTAAAAAGGTGCTAATGCCAAATCAGAGGCTGCAAATCCAATAGCAGTCTAGGGAGACCTTAGCTCATCTTAGACTCATATATAAAATCTTAAATACTAACAAGTGTTTCCTTGAAATGTTGCCACGGCATACAAAACAAATAATATATATAATTTCAATCAATAAAGTGCTTTTTGTCTATAATATAAAGTGCTATAGCTTCATATGCACATGAGATACAGGCATAGTTAGATTAAGTGCTAAAAAGTGCTTAGTAAATACAGACTGCTGCTAAAAACATGCAAAAAGATAATAAATATAATAAAATCATATAAAGTGCTTTTAAATACAAAGTGCTATAGCTTCACGCGTACATAAGATTTAGGCATGATTGAATATGAGAACTTACACATATGAGCAGAGTCTGATGCAGAAGCTACGGCCGCCCCAACGCACGTTTCGTGATAGTCACTTCCTCAGGAGGAGTGACTTTATATTAGAGACAAAAAGCACTTTATTGATTGAATGTATATATATTATTTGTTTTGTATGCCGTGGCAGCATTTCAAAGAAACACTTGTTAGTATTTAGGATTTTATATATTAGTCTAAGATGAAATAAGGTCTCTCTTAGACTGCTATTGGATTTGCAGCCTCTGATTTGGATTAGCACTTTTTTAAGTTTGGAATGTTCTTTTTTAATTATGTTTAATAAAGATTTATATTAATTCTTTATTCTTGTACTTGGGCTCTTTTTCTTTTTTGAGGCTTTTACTAGGTGTAGAACGTGCACAGATAATAATGGGGAAATGTACGGCGAACATGCACATTAGAAAACTACATGAATGCAGAATTATATTCTGTGCATATTGCATCTTCGGACTTCCTCCTCCGTTGTATGGATTAATGCTCGTTCAGCTCCAAAAAAATAATTAAGCTGTAATACCTCAGTGAGCTTCCAGCTGCAATCAGATCCTGTCCACACAACTTACCATCAACGGGCTCTCTGTGTTTTGTTTTCAGTCACGACTAATGTGAGCATTTTATTTTTAGCCAAAAGCCCATCTTCATTCTAATGTCTGTCGGAACATCACAGCCACATGCCCAGGAGACATTCCACACAGTCTTTTTTTCCCATCATATATCGAGTAAAATAGTATTAAGAACTTTCTTATTTAATCCTTGTTTTGACAGTAAATACATTTATACATTAAACATATTTACTGTGTAGTGCGGTTTGTGCATTTCTGCCAAATCTGGCCATCAACAAAATAATATTTTCTTAATGATTCCCAAAAAATTGGCAAAGTTTGATCTACGGTAATAGATAAAATACTTTATGTTTTAACAATTGAAGCCACTTTCACTCCATTAGAGCCAAAAATGTTGCCGTTCCTTAGTAGTAAATATATAAATATATACTTTAATCCAGTACAAAGATTCCAAATATACAAACAACCGTGAAAAGAAAACTTTCATATTCTAAGAAGAATCTTTTTTTTTTCCTGTATAACCTTTTCCTAAAGAATTATGATTAAAAAAAATCCTTGGGCAAAAAAACAAGTTTAAAAAAAAAATAAAAATCAAGCACACTTCCATGCAACAGCTATAAAAAACCATAAGCAGCAGAATGCGAGACTCTGAAGAGCACAGTAAAAGGCACCGCCATGAGTTCTCCAAGGCAGGGAACCACGATTTATGGGCTTTCTTACACACGTGGTCAAAATTGTTGGTACTCCTCGTTTAATGACAGAAAAACCCACAATGGGCACAGAAGTAACTTGAATCTGACAAATGTAACAATAAATCAAAAATCTATGAAAATTAACAAATTAAAGTCACATTGCTTTTCAACCATGCTTCCACAGAACTTTAAATAAAATAAAACTCATGAAATAGGCCTGGACAGAAATGATGGTACCCATGAAAATAATGTGACAAAAGGGACATGTTAAATCAAAGTGTGTCCACTAATTAGCATCACATGTGTCTACAATCTTGGATCAGTGAGTGGGCCTGTATAGAGGGCTACAGATACCCACTGTGCTGTTTGGTGACATGGTGTGTATCACACTCAACATGGACCAGAGGAAGCGAAGGAAAGAGTTTGTTTCAGGAGATTAGAAAGAAAATTATAAAAAAAAAAAAAAAAAAGTTGTAAGACCATCTCCAAGCAGCTTGATGATCCTGTGACTACAGTTGCACATATTATTCAGAAATGTAAGTTCCATGGGACTGTAGCCAACCTCCCTGGACGTGGCCGCAGGAGGAAAATTGATGACAAATCAAAGAGATGGATAATACGAATGGTAACAAAAGAGCCCAGAAAAACTCTAAACAGATTAAAGGTGAACTTCAAGCTCAAGAAACATCAGTGTCTGATCGCACCATCCGTCGTTGTATAAGCCAAAGTGGACTTCATGGGAGACGACCAAGGAGGACACCATTGTTGAAAAAAAAAATGATAAAAATGTCTGGAATTTGCCAAAACTACATGTTGACAAGCCACAAAGCTTATGGGAGAATGTCCTATGGACAGATGAGACAAAAATGGAACTTTTTGGCAAGGCACATCAGCTTTATGTTCACAGACGGAAAAATGAAGCATATCAAGAAAAGAACACTGTCCCTACTGTGAACCATGGAGGAGGCTATGTTTTGGGGCTGCTTTGCAGCATCTGGCACAGGGTGTCTAGAATCTGTGCAGGGTACAATGAAATTTCAAGACTATCAAGGGATTCTAGAGAGAAATGTGCTGCCCAGTGTCAGAAAGCTTGGTCTCAGTCGCAGGTCATGGGTCTTGCAACAGGATAATGACCCAAACCACACAGCTAAAAACACCCAAGAATGGCTAAGAGGAAAACATTGGACTATTCTGATGTGGTCTTCTATGAGCCCTGACCTAAATCTTATTGAGCATCTTTGGAAAGAGCTGAAACATGCCGCCTGGAAAAGGCAACCTTCAAACATGAGACAACTGGAGCAGTTTGCTCTTGAGGAGTGGGCCAAAATACCTGTTGAGAGGTGCAGAAGTCTCATTGACAGTTACAGGAATCGTTTGAGTACAGTGATTGCCTCAAAAGGTTGTGCAACAAAATACTAAGTTAAGGGTGCCATCATTTCTGTCCAGGCCTATTTCATGAGTTTTTTTTTTTAAAAATTCTGTGGAAGCATGGTTCAAAAGCAATGTCTGACTTTCATCTGTTAATTTTCATAGATTTTTGATTTATTATTACTTTTTTCAGATTCAAGTTATTTCTGTGACCATTGTGGGTTTTTCTGTCATTAAACGAGGGGTACCGACAATTTTGACCAAGTGTGTATTGTGTTAGACCTTAGGCTCACATCAGTAAGGGGATTAAAGTGCCCATACATACTAGATTTTTGCTGGTAACATATCTAATGGGTATCAAAGAGTAATATGTTTGCCCGTTTGACTTTTACTATGGCTTAATCACCCAGGATGTAGAAGGCAGTTCGTCAGCCATTCTACTGCCAACGAGACAGATTCTCATCTGAAATAATGGACGATTGAGGAAAACAGATCTAAACACAATTACCATCTACTATGAGAAATCACAATTATTTTTTACCTCTCTTCTAGAAACTATTCACACTACTTCTCAAGTGCATAAACTAATGAATGGGCTATCTCAGAAGACAATTACTTTCCATATATTCTACATGGATATACAGATTTAAGAGGAAGCCATTTTTGGAAAATTACCTATTTTTTAAAAAAATATTTGTAATACAAAAAGTTTGACAATTTTTTTTTTTAAATTGTGAGCGCATTTAAAAAATAAAAATTAGTAATCTTGCAATATTCACATTGAGCACTCAGGATTTTTTTAGATCGTACTTCCCATCCTTTCAGGAAGAATTTTCAGCAGGCTCGCTATAAACAGAGGCGAGATTACAACGACAGGTGAGCCCTCTATAACACAGGCTCCACCAATCACAATAGGTGATGTAACAACTGACTCTGCTTCACAAGGACCAGGGCCCAGGCAAGTGCCGGGGCCCTGAGCAGGGGGGGCCCACTCACTGTTGGCACGCTATGTGGGCCCGGTTACAGCTCCCGCGAGTGGGACATTCCCCAGCTTGCTCAGAGCCCCGGTACTTGCAATACTTGCCTCTGCCCATTCCTCTGCTGCAGCATCTTCCGCGTCTTCCGACTCTGACATTTCAGGGCAGAGGACATGATGACATGACTTGTGTGGTGCCCTCTGCTCTAAACAGTCACAGTGTAGAGAGCCGGAAGACGGCGTCGCTGAGGAATCCGGAGAAGCGAAGCGGCCAGAGAGAGGTGAGGATTTCCTTTTTTTTTGGTTTATGTTTGGAGCATTAGATGGGGCCCATTATGTATGGAGCAATACTGTATATGGGGTCCATCATACACTGTATGGAGCATTATATAGGGCTCATTATATATGGAGCATTATATGGGTCCCATTATATATGGAGTAATATATGAGGCCCACCATATACTTGAGCATTATATGGGGCCCATTCTGCATGGAGCATTATATGGGGCCCATCATATACTGTATGGAGCACTATATGGGGCTCATTATGTATGAAGCATAATATATGGGGCTCATTATATATGGAGCAATACATGGAGCCCATTATATATGGAGCAATATATGGGACCCATGAAATACTGTATGGGGCAATATGTGGGGTCCATTATGTATGGAGCATTATATGGGGCCAATCATATACTTTATGGAGCATTATTTGGGTCCCATTATGTAGGGAGCAACATATGGGATCATTATGTATGGAGCTTACTGTATGGAGCATTATAAGAGGCTCATTCTGGGGTCTATAATTCTTCATGGAGCAATATATGGGGTCTATTATTCTTCATGGAGCAATCTATGGGCTCATTATACTGTATGGAACAAAATATAGGGCTCATTCTGTATGGAGCAATATATGGTATATATATATATGCATTATACTGTGTGGAGCATTAAATGGGGTCCATTATTCTGTATGGAGCAATATATGGGGCCCATTATACTGAATGGAGAAATATATGGAGCTCATTATTCTGTATGGAGCAACGTATGGGGCTCATTATTTTGTATGGAGAACTATGTGGTGCCCATAATACTGTATGGAGAAATATATGGAGTCAATTATTCTGTATGGAGCACTATGTGGTGCCAATAATACTGGATTGAACAATATATGGGGTGCATTATTCTGTATAAAGCAATATATGGGGTTCATTATACTGTGTGGAGCATTATATGGGGTCCATTGTTCTGTATTGAGCAATATATGGGGCTCATTTTGTATGGAGCAATGTACGGGGTTCATTATACTGTGTGGAGCATTATATGGGGTCCATTATTTAAGGAGCAATAAATGGGGCTCATTCTGTATGGAGCAATATATGGGGCACATTGTTCTGTATGGAGCAATAAATGGGGCTTATTATTCTGTATGGAGCACTATGTGGTGCCTATAATACTGCATGGAGCAATATATAGGGCTCATTATTCCATATGAAGCACAATATGGTGCCCATAATACTGTATAGAGGACTATACTGTCTGGTTTCTGAGCTATTGTAGAATTTACAAGAGATCACTCATGTAATTTAAGAAGTGAAATATTTGGCATTGAACTATAACTTTATTTCTCTGCCATATCTGTGCATCATGAATCGTGGTATGTGTTTACAGGGGTCCATTGAGACGCTTTCACTGGGGCCACAAAAACCAGGAATGGCCTTGAAAACGACCTTTGCAAACGCTCATTAGATGCTTCAATACTAAACATAGGGTGGGAATCAGACCATTGTGGCTATGTACACGTGTTGTTTCCTTAAATAATAGGAAGTTAAGAGGCTAAAAAAGCCCCAGCATTGCTCAAAATATTTTAAAAATACATGAGTCATGTTCGTTTTAAAAAAAAGGGGTTGTCATATTGCAAAAACCACTATAGATTTCAGATTATGATTTATTCCTCTACAAACCATAATATGTTGCCTTTATTTCAGTAAGTGTTTATGTACCGTTAGTAAATAGGAACATCAATATTGTATTACGTGATAAAAACCAGTTTAACTGAAAAAGAAAATATTACCATTATTTCCATAGAGCTCCAACGTGACGTCCCCCAATACATGGCCATCCCTTGGTTGATCACATGAGTCATGGCTCGAACCGTCTCTGTGGAGAAAGTAACGGAGGGAAGAGGCAGGAGGTAAAGTCTCCATTAAGACCCAAACATACAACTCATACCATGCAGGAGGCTAAATCTACAACACCGAAAAGGGAAAGAATGCTGCAAGGACATCTTGCAAGCAGTGGAAATCATTCACGTCCATTTATTCATTCACTTGCGGTAAATGCAGGTCCCAAAAAGTTTAATAGCGATCACCTTTCCTTGAGAAAGATGAATACAGTAAAGAGAAACACAAGAACGTTTCCAATAAATAAGGAAAGAAACTAATTTCAGTGCTATAATCAATATGAAAAATGCGTAGTTGCTAAGACTAAGGTGCGTTATTGATCTCGGAGGTTCTTTACTCAGTGGGCTGGAGGCCCCAAATCTTGGACTGTTGAGACCGAGTTGCCTCTAGTTTTTAGAAGAACATTACATGGCTACGAGAAACTCAAAAGAAGTAGCAGAATTACACTTGAGGGCCCAGATAACAAAAAAAAAAAAAGATAGTCTGTCTGCAGCTGCCACAATCATGTAATGAAAAAATATAGCACTTCATTAAACTTCACGTCCAGACATACTGTTGTACGATATTACAAATTGAGTATTAGAAATTCATTTGCAGAGCGAGTTGTCAAAGTCTAGACAGAAAGCGACAATGCAGGCTTAAAATATTTAACTCTAATTCGTATTATATCTAAGGATAAAGTACAATCAACTAAAGCGATATCGAAAGAGGAAATAAAAATAGCTAAAAAAAATTATCATATTTGAAAAAAATAAAAACTGTCTAGAAATATATAATAATAATTGTAGTAATAATAATAATATATTAGTTATCCACATTATCCTGGCCCCATATGTTAGTTATCCAAACTTCTTTTTTATATTTTATTCCTTTTTTTCTATAAATTATTAATTTATAAATAAGCCATAACAAGAAACTAGAAGATTATATGCTAAATTAATGGGTTAGTCTCAAAATCATAATGTCTCAGTTTCCTGTATATACAGAATACTTCTTGTGTGCTAATTCACCGTTTTATTTTTAATATATATATATTTTTTAATCTGCACTGATTTGCAGCCATCAGCCCCTAAGAATAAAGCTTCCTATAAAATTAAATAAATTGTATAAACTTTACTTTGGCTTTGAATGAAACCTTACTCTAAAGAAAATGTCATTCATTATTTTATTAAGTCAAAATTAAAGGATATAATTTAATATTCTAATAAAAATTGGATTAAATGCTGCCAAGCAAATACCGCACCAGTCACTGACACGAAGGGGCAGAAGTGACCTGGGTAGTTGGGGGTTGGCTGTGTATGGGACTACAGAAATCTACAGGTTTGTAGAAAACAGTGCCCAGCTGAGCAGTTTTTCACCTTTGGTTTGGTGATTGCCTTGGGCCTTAGTACCCGGGTCCATGCAAAACAAAATTTCACTGTCATGTCAGCCACTCTTTAAAATGTAAGATAGTTGTGAATTTGTAGATGAAATTGATATAGGAAAGATGTGTATCTTCGTACCGTGTTAGCCAGTAGATAGAAAAATATTTAGACTTGAGAGTCCTCAGTGGTTGATACCTTTTAATGGCTAACTGAAAAGATGGTAACAAATTGCAAGCTTTCGAGACTACTCAGGTCTCTTCATCAGGCATAGACTAATACAACATCTGAAGAATCACATATTTATACACAAAATAGCACAGAAAAAATGCAATAGGTAGGACAAGTGACATGAAGCAGAACTGTCATTATGGCAGAGGGATTAACATAAATATGACTAGTTCATAGATAAGGAGTGAAGGTTTTATTACCCTCTGATTGGGGTCTGGTATTGTGTTGTGATGACCCTAAAAGGTCAGGAGGCAGATTCCTTAATTGTTGTAGAACGACATAAAACTCTGGGATATATTCATCCCAGCACTAAGAGTGTCAAAGGTCATCATATGTTTATATTCCCAGACTTTTCTATCCTTCTCAGATTTGAAGTTAGATTTTAATACAAGTAATTCCATATCTGTCATGCTATGACCGGGCATACAAAGTGTTTGGCCACAGGTAAATCCATTCTTTTTTCTCTTATCGTGTGGCGATGAGAATTCATCCTTGTTCTCAGTTTTTGCCCGGTCTCCCCCACATACAGACCCCCAGTTGGACATTTAGTACATATAATTAGGTACACCACATTAGATGTGATGCAGCTGAAAGTACCTGGTATCTTGTAGTCCTGATGGGAGTTGGGGATCTTTATCCTGTCCGTGGTCATTATAGATGTACAGGTCTGCTTCATGTCACTTGTCCTACCTATTGCATTTTTTCTGTGCTATTTTGTGTATAAATATGTGATTCTTCAGATGTTGTATTAGTCTATGCCTGATGAAGAGACCTGAGTAGTCTCGAAAGCTTGCAATTTGTTACCATCTTTTCAGTTAGCCATTAAAAGGTATCAACCACTGAGGACTCTCAAGTCTAAATATTTTTCTAGATGAAATTGAGACAGGTTTACAAAAAAAAAATCTAATTTTTTTTTTTACCATTAATATGTTAGAATGTGTTCACATTGGGTGTATGAGAAGAATATGAAGTTATGTCTGAATATTAGAAGACATTTAACCCCTTTACCCCCAAGGTTGGTTTGCATGTTAATGACCGGGCCAATTTTTTACAATTCTGAACACTGTCCCTTTATGCTATCCTTCCTGCACAACTACTTTCTGAACAACTCTCTTCATCTGTTGACCCTCACTGAAACTGGATTCAGGATTCTGACACTGTCTCCCCTGTGGCCATTTCCTATGGTGGCTTACAGTTCTCCCATTCCCCAAGACCCGCAAACAGACATGGTGGTGGAGTTGGCATACTCCTGTCCCCACAATGCACCTTCCAGGTCATCCGGCCAATTCCATCACTCTCATTCCCTTCTTTTGAGGTCCACACCATCAGGCTCTTCCGTCCCCTCTCCCTCAGAGTAGCAGTCATATATCGGCCCCCAGGCTCGCCCACCAGGTTCCTTGATCACTTCTCAGCCTGGCTGCCGCAATTCATGTCCTCAGAACTACCAACCCTTATCCTTGGAGACATCAACATCCCATTAACAGCCCTACTTCCACATCTGCATCTCAGCTTCTATCACTAACCACCTCTCTAGGCCTCTCTCAGCTTTCAACCTTTGAGACACACAAGGATGGTAACACCCTTGACCTGGTCTTTGTCCGCCTCTGTTAAATCTCCCACCTAAATAATTCACCGCTTCCACTCTATGACCACAACATTCTCTCCTTCACCCTCACAAATCCTCGACCACCCAGCGCACTCCAACCTACCATACATTCAGAAATCTTCAAGCCATTAACCCTTAAGGGTATGCCACACTAAACAATATCGCTAACGGGATCGCTAAAAAACGTCACTATTTAGCGATCCCGTTAGCGATATTGTTCAGTGCGGCAGCTTCCAGCGACGAGCTTCTGCTGTGATCTCGCTCGTCGCTGGAATCGTTCCGGACCCTATTTTCTCGTCGGCGCTCCCGCTGGGTAAGTATCTTATCGCTGTGTGGCACCTTTTCTTAGCGATTTAGCGGTACTTTTGTACCGCTAAAGTCGTTAAGAAGATCGCTAACGGCGATAGCGTCGTTAACTATATCGCTAAATGCGGCAGCATTTAGCGATATAGAAACAATCCCGCTAGCGATCTCATTAGTATGCAACGCTAACGAGATCGCTAGCGGGATAGCTAAGTGTGGCAGTACCTTTAGACACTTTCAGACTCCCTACATCATCACTGTCCCTAATCTCTTTTTCTTGTCCTAATCTGGCTGTTCATCACTACAATGACACTCTTAGAAGCACCCTTGACCAAGTAGCACAGCTCACCCTCGGAACTTCTAAACACACAGTAAAACAGCCCTGGCTCACATTGCAAACTCAGCTTCTTCAGTGATGCTCTAGGAGTGCTGAACGCCTCTGGAGAAATACCCGCACACCAGAAGACTTCATCCACTTTAAATTCATGTAAGAACTTATAATGCTGCCCTTCACCTCGCCAAACAGACCTACTTCACAACCCTTATCTCCTCACTAGCCAACAACCCAAGAAACTTTTTGACACTTTTCACTCCCTCCTCAGGCCAAAAGCACAAGCCCCTATCACAGACATTTGTGCTGATGACCTGGCCTCCCCCTTTATAGAAAAAATAGATACTATCCGTCAGGAAATCTGCTCTCAACCACCAAGTGCTGTGACTCCTATTCCTCCCTGCATTTCCCCTGGCTCACTTTCCACATTTGATCCCATCACAAAAGAAGAAGTCTCCAGACTCCTCTCTTCCTCTTGTCCGACTACATGCACTACCGACCCCATTCCCTCACATCTACTCCAGTTTCTCTTCTCCAGTTGTCACAACTCACCTAATTACAATCTTTAATCTCTCACTCTCCTCTGGCATTTTCCCATCCTCCTTCAAACACTCCATCATTACTCCATTACTAAAGAACCCACTCTCGACCCTTCCTGCACAAACAACTACAAACCGGTCTCCAATCTCCCCTTCATCTCTAAACTTTTGGGAGCACCTAGTCTACTCCCGCCTTACCCGTTACCTCTCCACTCACTCCCTTCTAGACCCTTCACAGTCCGGCTTCCGCCCCCTACATTCGACTGAAACTGTACTCATCAAAGTGACCAAAGACCTTCTGACAGTAACGTAACGGTGACCACTCTCTGCTCATTCTTCTCGACCTTTTGCAGCTTTCGACACAGTTGACCACCGTCTCCTACTGTCTAGGCTCCAGTCACTAGGTATTAAGGACACTGTTTTCTCCTGGTTCTCTTCCTATCTTTCTGACCGCTCCTTCTGTGTTTCGTTCTCTGGCTCCACGTCATCTCCTCTTCCTCTCGCTGTCGGTGTACCCCAGGGCTCAGTCATTGGCCCCTTCTTTCTCTCTCTACACGGCCCCAATTGGACACACCATCAGCAGATTTGGCTTTCAGTACCATCTTTATGCTGATGACACACAACTATACACGTCATCCCCAACCTTACCCCCGCTGTACTACAGAACGCCACCGACTGTCCGCAGTCTCCAACATCATTTCCGCTCTCAATCTGAAACTCAACCTCTCCAAAAAACTGAACTTCTTCTGCTCCCGCCGTCTACTAACCTCCCTAAATTTGACATTTCCCTCTCCGTGAGCGGCACCATAATACACCCCGGCAGCAGGCTCGCTGTCTGGGTGTTCTGTTTGATACAATCTCTCCTTCGCCTCCCATATACAAGCCCTTGACCGCTCTTGCCACCTACACCTAAAGAACATCTCTAGAATCCGCCCTTTTCTCACCATGGAAACAACAAAAACCCTCACTGTAGCATTGATCCACTCCCGCCTGGACTACTGCAACGCTCTATTACTTGGCCTCCCCGTTACTCGACTATCCCCTCTCCAGTCCATCCTTAATGCAGCAGCCAGGGTCATGCATCGGGCTAATCGGTACTCGGACGCGTCCGCTCTTCGCCAGTCCTTACACTGGCTGCCCATTCATTATAGGATCCAATTCAAAGTACTTGTTCTCACCCACAAAGCACTCCACAGTGCAGCACCCCCTACATCTCCTCCCTCATTTCTATCTATCGGCCTAACCGACTGCTGCGCTCTGCAAACAACCTTCGACTAACCTCTGCATTAATCCGTTCCTTCCACTCCTGACTCCAAGACTTCTCCCGCGCTGTGCCAATCCTCTCGAATGCTCTACCCCAAGAAATTAGGACTATCCACAATTTGCATGGTTTCAGGCGCTCCCTCAAAACACATTTGTTCAGAGCGGCCTATCACATTCACTAATCAAAGTCATTCTATGCGTAAGTGTGTGTGTGTAGCCCATTCACTATCTCCATCCATCCCTCACTCCCTCAAGATGGCTGGACCATCATTGTAAATGCACCATTGCATATACACACCTGTACTTTGTAGCTCCCCACCTCATTGTAGATTGTAAGCTCTCACGACCAGGGTCGTCTTATTTTGCTTTAATTATTGTATTGTTAACGTTGTTACTTATGACTTGTGTTTTGAAACTGTTTAACTGTAAAGCGCTGCGGAATATGTTGGCGCGATATAAATAAAGATTATTATTATTATTTATGAGGTAAATAACTCTGGAATGCTTCCATGGATCCCGGTGGGTGATTCTGACAATGTTTTCTCATGACATATTGTACTTCATGGCAGTGGTAAAATTTCTTTGATATTACTTGAGTTTATTTGTGATAGTTGCAATTTTTCAACTCTGAATTTTCATGCCCTTAAATCACAGAGATATGTCACAGAAAATACTTGCCGTATATACTTGAGTATAAGCCGAGATTTTAAGCCCATTTTTTAGGGCTGAAAGTCCCCCTCTCGGCTTTATACTCGAGTCATATACCGGGGGGTCGGCGGGGGAGAGGGAGCGCAGCTGTCCTATATACTCACCCCCTCCTGGCGCGGTCTCTGCAGTCCCTGCTCTTCTCCCACGGTCTCCGGCGCCTGTGTTCAGCCATCAGTGGTACCGCTCATTAAAGTCATGAATATGCACATATTCATGACTTTAATGAGCGGTACCACGTGACCGCTGAAGTTAGGCATAGCGCCGGAGACCGTGGGAGAAGAGCAGGGGCTGCAGAGACAGCTCCAGGAGAGGGTGAGTATATTCCATATTCACCTGTCCCCGTTCCACCGCTGCGCGCCGCTGTGTCCTCGCGTCCTCTAGCTGTGAATGTTCAGGTCAGAGGGCGCGATGACGTGTTTAGTGCGCGCCACGCCCTCTGCCTGAGCATTCACTGCTGGAGGACCCGAAAGACAGCGGCGCTCAGCGGTGGAACGAGGGCAGGTGAATATTGCAGGTCCCGGGCCCTGAGCC